>LSHF01000142.1:0-45354 GCA_001660795.1 Leptoxyphium fumago
GTCCAGATCTCTGGTGATGCCGCGCCGCCTGCCGAGGGAGGTGGAAACGCGAAACCCACTGCGGGGCGGGCCCTGCGCTTTCGTCCTGCCGCTAGACTTCGCCGGGCACGCACAGTCGGCCAGTGGCAAAGGGTGAGGTCAAGCGTGGGCTTGGGGGAGTCTGGCTTGTCTGGGTACCAGATAGACGTGACGACGGCCTGGGGGTGCGAGTGCGGATGCGAGGGCGAGGGTGCTGTGCTTGCTGTGCTTTATGTACTGCACAGTACTCTACCGCTGGTCCTGGCCACCTCCTACCGAACGACACACAGACACGGATGCACTCCTTCGCAGCCAGCAGAACAACACCGCCGCAATAGGGGGAGGACTGCGCTGCCAGCACGAGCCAGACTGGACAGGTAGAGTGAATAATCCACGCGGAACGAATTCCAGCAGACCAGACGCACCGGAACGCAATGGCTGGACTGTGCCTCTGGGATCGTCTGCCGCCGCACATACCGGCATACTGTCACACATCACTACGCATAACCTACACTACTGTGCAGTGCTGTGCAGTACTGTGCAGTATTGTACGTTCCGCCCTCCGCTCCCCCGTCGCCCGCACCGATATCGCCTCGGCTGCGTCACCTCCAACATCACCGCAGACAACATCTACAGTACATCAACACCGTCAACCTGCCCCTTGTCCCTCAATCCCCCAGTCCCCMAGTCCCCAAGTCCCCCATCTGTTACCGTCAGCACCGGTGTCCGCGCCGCCTGCACGAAGCAGTGGGGTTGGCCAGCAAGAGTGGGAACTGTGCTGGTGCAGTGAGTGGGGGAACCAGACGGCGCTCGACGAGATCGTGACCGGGTGCGAGTGGGACATCATCTCACACAAAGGTCAGATTATCGTATTACTATTCACCCAACTGCAGGCACCCATTCATCACATGTGCTGCCAAAACCCATGCCATCCATGTTACGGCCGACCCGCTTGTAGGATCACACAATCATGCCGGCGTCCTCATCCATCATCACTAACCTCCGCATATTCTCCAGCCTACCCGTCGCTCTAGCTTTCACGCCGGCCTCATTGTGCTGCTCGTGGGTGGGTACTGTACTGTACGGTGTGTGGACACTGTCTTGTCAGGTGTTCATCTGGTCTGCAGTGAGACTAGACAAACGCACAATCCGCCCCCTCGTATGCTAACAATCCGGGCTCGTACGCTAACTAGGCACACGCATCCTGCCTCTTGTTGATCATCGCAGCAGTCTTACACTACAGTACTGTAAGTCCCGGGTGTGATGCCGGCCCTCACCAATTCGGCGACGATCTACCAAGTAATCTGTCTAATTCAAATGGTATATATGCGAATGACATTGCCCATCAGGAGGACTGTGCCCTCCCCCCTGGCGGAAGCAGTCCGCTCTCGTCATCCGCCTGCTTTCTTATCCGTTGGTCTTTTCGCTGAGCCATTCGTCGACATCCCACCCTCTGCGGCCCCATTGGTCTTGGCTGGCCTGTTGTTGATCGCCACGCCTGCATCACCTCGCTCTTGGAACCTCACCCCTTTCACAAACACCTCACTGAATGCCTCCAGCGCGGCAACAAACACGCAGAGCCCACTAGCAATGCAGAACTGACTGATGCTCTCTCCGATGTCGAGCCAAGACCCTTCGTCCCTGACCTCCCAGAAGAATCGCAGTGTTAGGTAATCGCCAATGCCCATCACAACCGCAAACAAACTACCTCCCTGCAATCTAAGTCTCTTGGTCAGGATGCCGAGGTTCGCGCTGACTAGCGCAAATGGCGCCAAGATCTTGAACATCAGCAGCGCCCCCTGCGAGAATGGGTCGAACACTGGTATGAGCCGGTAGACCGCGTCGAGCGAGAACGACGAGACCGATGCGATGTTGCCGGTCGAGAAAAACGCCGACTGTAACAGGTAGAAGAAGAAGAGGCAAATCCTCGCGTCCGCGAGAGTGAGCGCGCGGTAGTCGCCAGTCACTAAGCCCACCTTCCCAGTGCTTGCTTCTTGCGCGTTGCCAGACCCGCGAGCTGGAGCCGAGAAAGTCCTGTAGATTTGATTCTCAAGCCGCACCCAGCTCAGCAGAGTCACGGCCAGAGAAAAGTAGAACAGACCTTCGTAGGAGATGGTGAGGATGACGAACAGCGGCCCCAGGGCGAGGAAGATGACCGTCAAGCGGTGCAAGTAGCTGTCCCGTGGCGCGAGCGCATGAAGGAAGGGCACGGACAGAGACGCCACCAACGTGATCCATCCAACCGCTTGTGTGCCCGGAGGCAAACCCTGCTTCGCTTGAAGCGAGGTAACACTCGAATGGGTGACTGCCATTGCGAGGGCAACAAGACCGACTTGAATGCCCACGATGGATCTGGACATCCTTATGTTGCTTTTCTCTGACGCCGTCAATTGTTGATGGTCGAATTTTCCCATCTGTTGCTCGAAGACAAGATAGAGACCGCCGACGGCAAGTATGAGGAATCCACCGGATTGTATCAAAGCTGGACTCTCGGTCTTTATCGCTGGCAAGAGGGTGAACGCGCTCATGGCTACGCAAGAAGCCGCCCATGTTGCACACAGGCTGGCATTCTGACGGACAAAACCGCCTCCGTAAAATAGCGGCCAAATGGCTGCCAAGAGGTAACAGACAGTGTATAGCTCCCGATGAAAGTAGCTCTGCACCATGACCTCCAGAACCCCAATGTACGCCAATGCATACACCGCTCCAAGGATCGTGTCGTTCACAGTAAAAGCTGCAAAGGTTCGTTTGGTTCCCAAGGATAGGGCGTGGCGACGAGCGAAGACCTCCTCCCAGAACATGACAGGAAAGAAGGCATACACATAATACGTTGGTGGAGACGACTGCATGTAAAGGAAGCTGAACAGTGCCACAAGCACCGCGCCGAAAATGCCAGCGCTCGTTGTCGAACGCGATGTCTCGACTTTGCCATCAAGCACATACGTATCGATCGCAGACGTGAAGGCGAAAGCGATCCAGCCGAGATAGCCGATCGTTACGAGCGCTCTCAGGAAAAGCCAGTCGTAAGTCTGGAGGTAGCGCATGCCTTCCAGAGACGTTCGCAGCAGCCGGTCGGACATCTCTATGGCATCCACGTTGTTGCCGGACGATATGGCGCTCTCAATGGTTGCCAACTGCTCTTGCGCGGGATGGGCGACGAAGCTGGGATATGGAGTGTAGTGGAGTTCTTTGTCCTGCTTTTGCTTCTCCTTGACGTGGTACATCTCGAGCACCTGTTTTGCGTTCACATACAGGGCCGCCGCTTTCTCAGACTCGCTTGATCTCAAATAAGGTAGTGGAAGCTGGCCGACAGAATTGACAGGGTATTCCAATCCAGCAAGGTGTGCCATCAGAGTGGCCACGTCGGCTTGTGCAACATCATGACGCTGAACACGATCCAGATACCAGTCGCTCGAAAATCCATCCTCATGACCTGGAGCCTTTCCATCTTCAACTGTAACAGGAGGAGCTACGCCAGCGCCCCAAGCGATCAATGGCGTGCGAGTATTGTCAGGGTGGCCGTCTCCGTGACTTCCCCAGTCACTCATACCGTGATCTGCGGTGAAGATAAATGCGGTATCGTCGTCGCCATAGAACTTCTCCATGATCTCGGTGATCTCCTTGACTCCTTGATCAACAATCTTGATATTATGCAAATATTCCTTGGAGTATGGTCTGTAAGCGTGACCGGTAGTATCCAAGCCGAGCAGGTGCAGGAAGAAGACAAGTTTGTCCTCTCGCAGCCTTGCATCGAGCACCGGATCGGTCTCGGCGTCCTTGAAAAGCTTCTTGACACGATCAAACACCCATATATCCAGATCCGTTGCGTCTTTGCTAAAGTCTTCGAATTCGGCACCGTATGTCTGATCCTCTACTCTTCCAGGAACAGCGCCGGTGCTGAACATTGGCAAGATATCTGGCGATCCCCAGCTCCATGTGTGTCTGCTCCTGTTGAACACGCTGTCGAAGTTGACAGGGTTCATCTTCCAACCCGTCATGACCGCCGACACGTCCTCATATAACCCGGCGATGAGCGCCACATGGCCGGGACGGGATTCGGTAGGGACTCTCGTGTGGGACACGCCGAAGGTGCCATGCTCGAGAACGCGTGAGCGCAAGAAGGGCGCGAGGGAGCGAGGCTCGCTTTCGTTGGGATCGTCTGGGTCAGGGTGGAATTGGAATGCCTTGTCCGCACGCAAACCGTCGCCTATAGACATGGTCAGCCCAATGTTGTTCGATCTGCCCTCGGCTCGTTCTATCACTGTCCGGGCGCGCAACTCACCGACATAAAGCACCAAGCGTTTGGCAGGTGCTGGCGCATCGACTTTGAAAGCTGTCATGCCACCCACGATGGGGCTCACGAAGTAGATGTCGAAGATGGAATATATGTACACCAGGTGAAACACCACAGCGATACTCAAAAACCCCAGTCGCCCCATCCTCGCCATCTTGGGCAGTCCGTCGGTTGTCGCTTCTAGCGTGATATCTATGGATGTCTATCCTGCATCTGGAACTGCGGATTGATCATGCCGAAAGAAAAAGACAGAGCCTCCTGGCATCGTGGGCGCCAGTACATACGCGTCCAATGGGACATCCGACGGGGAACGTGGAGTCGGATTTTAAGACCCTAACCCCCGCCTGCCCCTTCCATTCGCGTTCCATTCCACGTCCATTTCTCCTTCCATCGGCTAACCGTTTCCGTCAATATCTACAGTAGGTAATTAATTACACCATGTCCTAGACGGCCGCAAGCAAGTGTCGTCTGCAGAACGTGTCAGCCGGGTGATCGCATCACAACTAGTCTAGCTACGGCATCCGAATGCTCTGACCACGAGGCGACCAATCGTTGGGGGCAACCAAGACACGATTCCGGGTAAACCGTTGCGGGCGTACCTTTTACCAGAGCTACCTGAGTACACATAGAGGAAACGGATAGCTGTCAACCAGACGGGCCGAGAACAATATAGCTACCTCTGAGATAATGCAGGAGGCGATAAATGACTGTCACGTCACTGCTGACGGCTCAGATTGCGTCAATATCTCATCCAACACCAGTACAGTACTGTAGTCCAATCTCCAACCCGGAACAGAGGCCCAAGTATTTTATTTGCCAAGGCAGATGGGCATCCCTCCTACCCCCTACCTAGCCCGTTAGGTAAGCAGGTTGCACGAGCAACCAGTGTTGATGCCTGAGCATGGTCCAAGCCTTGGCTGGCAGAGAGGGCGTCGGTTGGTGGATAGTAGGTAGTAGGTAGATAACCTTGGGCGTGGTGATCCGTTAAGGTAGAGCGTGGGAACCGCCCATTAATTACACTGCACTCCAGGCAGGTTCACGCGATAGAAGGCAGAGAAAAAACATTGCCTTGCTCTCCCTGCTCCCCTGGAACTCTCGACTCTGCTTATAATCAAATGTCGCTGTAAGCTGTCGCCAGACCTCAACTCGACTCTCCCGGGCGTAGAGTGTTGTGCGGTTGGGCAGCATCTTGCCACAAGCACACACTCGCAAGGACTTACCCACTACTGGTCCATCATGGCCAGCTATCAGCCACGCTCAGGCTCATTGAACGGCCTCCATGCCGACGTCTTCCGCCCACCAAAGCCCACCGCCACCTCGTCCACCAACCCAGCAGCCACCGACTACTTCTCCTCTCCTGGCTCGCCCAGGCGATACAGGCACGTCACGGCGCGAAGTGATAATCCCGGCTCGCGAGGCGGCATAGAGACCCCACACCGGCGACAGAGAAGAGGCCAGGAGCATGCCGTGGGTGCGGCTTGGGCACAAACACCGCCAAGCGGCAGCTTTGACAGCATGCAAGACAGCACCGATAGTCTCTACTTCACCCACTCAGCAACGCGGATTAACGAATCCTATAGCCTAGCAGGCGGCCTGGACACACCGTCGCTGCAGGCTGCGGCAGTCCACTACGAACAGCCCATGTCTGACTTCGAACTAGAGCGAAGACGGCAGGCGCGGGGCGGGACTGTAAGTGGCGGTGAGATGCCGCACCGCTTGGGCAGCCTCGGTGCGGTGCCGGTCGAGACGATGCCCATCTCCGGGCCTCTTGCGCGCGAGAGAAATGGCGTCGCAAGAATTCCTTCGCAGATACATTCAACCTCGCCGTCGCCGCCGCCATCGCCGTCATCACTCCAGGATCCGCGATATCAGGCCTACGGCCAGGCAGATGGNAACATGGGCTGGACAAGTTTCGCGTTCAACGTTGTCGGCCGGATATTCAACTTCGGCAGCAATGTTTTCAGAGGTTTCTACGCCGGTGGTGGGAAGGGCTATGATCTGAAATGTGCACCCCAGTCGGCATCCACCTTCCAGCCTCAATGGGCCGTGCCACCTGCCACTTTATCACCACCTTTGCCCGGGAGCTGGCACACGGACAGCAAGCATACTTTCTTCGGCGACTTCGAACAGGACAACCCGTCGCAGACAGACCACGCCGAAGTGCGGCCACTGGCGAAAAGGAGGCAGACAGACAAGGATAGCTGGGTGATGGTCGGCACGCCAGAAACCGAGCCTGGCTCGCCTAAACGCAAGGTATCCTCCTCAGCCTCGATCCCAACAATGAGGACTGCACCCATGCCGCCGCGGCCAACTGCGTCGAGGGCGAGCAGCAGGAGAAGCCAGCTACCAGCCCCGACGAAGAAGCACACCTACCACACCTCGATCGGCAGCAACTCTTCCACAACGACCCCATCGGCCTTTGCAGACCCGTCCCGCCGCGCCTCATTCGCCAACCCTCGCTCGCCGTCAACGCGGTACCGCAGCAACAGCTACGGCTTCCCCAGGCCCAACACTCCCAACAGCCCTTCGCTGTTGAGTCCCGAGGCCGAGCGCTTCGCTCGGCGGCGGGCCAAGCACGACAGGCACGCCGACACGGCCATGAGCAACATGAGCCGCAACATCCAGGACCTCATCCGCCAAGCCCAAGAGGCTCTCGGCACCAAGGTCTCGGTTGAGGGCGACGCCACAGACATTGACGAAGGCTTTGTTGATGAAGAAGGCTGGTAGCATCAAGACGCCGACCTGATCTCGACCTTTGATGCCATGTGAAAGTCTGCTTTGCGCGCCTGTTTCCATCTACCTGCTTTTCTAGCATTGGCGCTTGCGCACTGCGGACGGATCTTGCTGATTACAGTGTGATTTTTTCCTTTCTTTCCTGTTTATTTCTTTCTTGTTTTTGTTGCAAAGAGAAAGTTGCAAGAGATACCCCTTTTCGCAGTACTGAGCAGGCTAGAGGGAGTGAGATGAGAATGAGGGAGACAGTCAGTGACATGGTAGTCCCTCCTCACTCCCTCCACATGTAAATACCCAGAGTCGTGTGAAGAAGCCTGGTCTTCTTCTTTCTTTCTTAGTCTCGTTTGTAATTCACAACAGAGCCGCCGAGCTGGCTGAAACGTAAAATGCTTAATTTCATGACTATCTATGTACCTCCTAGGCTGCCCCATCGTGATTGAGCGCTCTCAGGATCTCCCACGTGCATACTGTTCCGCACATCACCGTCATCACCCATCATATGTCAGGTTTTCCCCCATACCAAAAGCATGTTCAAGCAATGCCGGCCTTCTTCTTGAAGGCATTGATGAGACCACTAGTGCTGGCGTCATGGGCTGTGCTCTCGCCTGGGTTGTCGAGCTCCTTTTGGATGCCCTTGGCCAACTGCTTTCCGAGCTCAACACCCCACTGGTCGAAGCTGTTGATGTTCCACACCGCGCCCTCGGTGAAGGTCAAGTGCTCGTAGTATGCGATCAGCGCTCCCAGAGTGCCGGGTGTGATCTGCTCGGCAATGATGCTGGTGGTGGGTCGGTTTCCAAGGAAGGTCTTGTGTGGCACAAGCTCGTCAGGAGCACCCTCGGCCCTGACCGTCTCTGGAGTCTTTCCGATCATGAGAGCCTCGGCCTGGGCGAAGAAGTTCGATGCCAGCATGCGCTGGTGAAGGCCGTCCTGGATGTTGTTGTGAGACTTGGCAGCGATGATGAAGTCAGATGGGATCAGCTTGGTGCCCTGGTGGAGAAGCTGGAAGAAGGAGTGCTGGGCGTTGGTGCATGGCTCTCCGAAGAGGATGGCACCGGTGGTGTACTTGACGTAGTCACCGCTGCGCGTGATCGCCTTGCCGTTCGACTCCATGGACAGTTGCTGAAGGTAGGCTGGGAATCTGTGAAGATACTGGTCGAATCTGTTGGGACATGTGTTAGTTTGCTTCACAGAGAAACCGGGCCTTGTCATATGCGAGCGACTTACGGAGAGACAAGGTGAGTCTGAGCACCAAAGAAGTCAGAGTACCAGACGCTCAGAAGACCACCGATGACAGGGATGTTCTCCTCCAATGGAGCAGTGCGGAAATGCCTGTCCATAGCATTTGCACCAGCAAGGAACTCGTGGAAGTTGTCGAAGCCAATGTAAAGAGCCACGCTGAGTCCAATAGCGGACCAGACACTGTAACGACCACCAACCCAACTCTCGAAGCCGAACATGTTCTTGGCATCGATACCAAACTTGGTGACCTCAGCCTCGTTGGTGCTGAGCGCCACGAAGTGCTTGGCAATGTCCTTCTCGCTTGCAGACTTGAGGAACCACTGCTTAGCTGTGTTGGCGTTGGTGGTTGTCTCAGCAGTGGTGAAGGTCTTTGAAGCGATCAGGAAAAGGGTAGTCTCTGGGTCTGAATCGGCAAGGGCTTCAGCGATGGCAGTGCCATCGATGTTGCTCACAAAGTGCAGCTTGAAGTCTTTCCTGCCGTAGGGCTTGAGTGCCTCGGTGACCATGACAGGGCCAAGGTCAGAACCACCGATACCAATGTTGATGATGGTGTTTATGGGCTTGCCAGTGTAACCCTTCCAGGAGCCGCTGCGGACCTCCTCGGAGAACTCTTTCATGTGCTCAAGAACGCTGTTGACATCCTCAACAACGCTCTGGCCGTCGACTTGCATCGGCTCGTTCTTCACGTTCCGCAGGGCGACGTGGTAGACGGCACGGTCCTCGGTGAAGTTGATGTGCTCACCCTTGAACATCTCCTCGCGTAGCTCCTCCAGCTTGGTGGACTTTGCGAGGTCGAAGAGCAGCTTCAGAGTCTCCTCGTTGATGAAGTTCTTGCTGAAATCCCACAGGATTTCGGTGTTGTCGGCATCATTCTTGAAGGTGCGTGTGAACTTCTCGAACCGGCTGGGATCCTTCTTAAATTCTTCCTTGAGCACGATTGTTCGCCCGTGTACCTGGTGGTGGTCGTTCAACGCCTTCCAGGCAGGGAGCTCGTTGGCTTGAGAGAAGCCTGGCATGTTGACAGTTCGAATCTACCGCTCGGCTGGATATATTGTCAGCTTCTCTACGAAAACCACCGGGAACCAAGCGAACACGTCGTGGCTAGAGACACAGCCACGACGTGTGGACGAGGAGAGTTCGGACGAAATGGGTAGGCTTTCCATCCTGAAGAAAAACGCACGACGAATGCTGGCGGGGCAGGACGCACTTACGGGTGTAGTCGTTCTTGGGAGATAATCTGAGGTCTGGTGAGAGCAGTGAACAGCACTCAGACTTTGTTCAGCAGGTCGGTGCAGGGGAGTCAATGGCACAGAAGCCGTGGTATGGAACCTTGGGAAGAGAGCAGAAGAACGTGACGGTGGGGAGGTTGAGTTCTAGTGACGTCGGAAGAGGTTGTCATGAGAGTCCAGTGCTAGGTGGTGGGGCTGATGCTGCCGCGGGGCAGCTTACCTTCCTCAAGGTTCCTTGCGCCGCCTTCCCACGTCTCCTATTCCCACTCCTTCTGTCGTCACCCACAGCTTGTCTCGTCTCGTCTCGTCTCGTCCCGCTCGTTTCGTCTCCCAGCCATTCCTACACAATACCGGGTTCCTTGGCGTGCTCCCATGCTCCCATTCCGCCTCTCTACTTAGGGCTAAAAGCCTCCTTTAGCGCTGCCCCTCCTGGACTGGTCGCCTTAGAGCCGCTGCCGTTGATGTCCGGTGGGTTTCGGAAAATGGTTTGTTCTGCACTGCATAATGTCTCTCCCCCTATGCAATCGGCGATAATGCCCACCGGCGGTCGAGAATGGCCGAGCGCACCGAGTCCACTTCTAACATAATCCTCCTTACCTTGCCGCCTAGAACGCATTCATGTTGGCAGTGACTCTTGATCTTGGCGAATATTACCATGGCAAGACCGTGAGGTAGTTAAAAAGACTCTACCATCTCCGTGGACAGGAGCGGAATCAGGGAGCTCACTGAGACAAATGTATAGCACAAACGCGGTAGGATGTGGTTTCTAAGTGGAAACGGTGTCAGCCCAGGCAGACCTGCTGTGGTTCAATGTATGACGAATATAGCGAGTGCAATCAACACCACGTACGTCCCCTTCCAAAGTTCGGCTTCATTCGACCTCAATCGATCACTACCGCTGGTCAAACGCATTCCCCTGTACAATAGAGCCCCCTGCATCTCCAAGTCCCTCCACGGGTCGGTTGTAAGACCATCCAGCGAACTGCTGCTGCATGGTTTGTGACAACATTGGCCCATCGACATAGCTATCAGTAGGTGCCTCACTTGTGAATTCCTTGTCGAAATTCGCCGTGTCCCTCTCATCTTCCACATTCGGCTTGAAAGACGGCTCGTATTTACGGTCGAGTAGCTTGCGCCAGTCGATGGAATGGAAGAAGGGGTGCGCCTGTACTCGTCAGCATCCTGATCAATCTCGCGTCACCGCCAGGGGGAAAAAACTTACCTTGATCTCCGAGGCACCGTTAACACCAAGTCTTCTCGTTGCGTCTCGGTCGAGAAGCTTGGTGAGCAAGTCTCTCGCCGCAGGTGGCACTATCTCAGGCCCAGGGAAATGCAGGGGCTCTGCCAGGATCTTACGATACATCTCGTTGGTGTTCTCATCGTAGAAAGGCGGCAGACCCGTCAACATCTCATAGAGAAGGACTCCCAGTGTCCACCAGTCCACGGCCTTGGTGTATCCTTGGCCGTGCAGAAGTTCTGGCGCAAGGTACTCAGGGGTACCGCAGAAGGTATTGGTTCTGTCCTCATCCTTCATGTCTAATTTACACAGGCCGAAATCACAGAGCGCGATATGCCCGACGTAATCGACCAAGATGTTTTCTGGTTTCAGATCACGGTAGATCACACCAAAACCGTGGAGACATTCCAGAGCGCACAGCAACTCTGCAGTGTAGAAACGTGAACGGTTGATGTCGAATCTTTGCTCTTTTTGCAAGTGATGGAACAGCTCGCCACCGTTGACAAACGCAAGTACGAGGTAGAGCTTTTCCGGTGACTGGAATGAGAACTTCAGCGGCACAATGAAAGGGTTGTTGATCTGAGCAAGCACGGAACGCTCGGCAAGTGTGTGCGTCACCTCACTTCTAGAGATGATGTGTTGCTTGCGGATGGTCTTCAGGGCGTAGATTCGTGAGGTATCCTTCTTCATGACCTGCATGACCTTTCCAAACGAACCCTTACCGACGACCTTGAGCAGATCGAAGTCTTCAATCTTTAGCGAGCGTTGCCTGTTCTCGACGTATTTGATTCCAAAGCGAATGGACCCTGTTCCGTATTGGACTTGCTGCCAGCTGATACCGCTGACTTTCTGTCCATTGCCTACCGGTGGAGGTACGTCTTTCCTACTTTTGGAATCTGATGATGATGGAGGTTGGGGTGTGTTGGCAGCCTCTTCCTGGAACGAGGGCGTGATGCGGCAGGTTCCAATGAATATGTCCTGCTGCCTGCCGGCGTTTGAGGGAGCGTTCGGGTTGCGGATGTACAGGGAAATGTTGATCTCTGTTGCGCGGCCCACGTCGAACTTGTACTGTGTACTCTCTCCAGGCCACAGCGGATTTTCAGGCGTGCCAGATACCGCATTGACGAATATTTGTTGCTTATCGAAATCGACCAAGGCATATGGGAGATATCTGCTATTGTATCGGCCGTGAGACGATGGTGCTGCGTTAATCCCCCCTCCAGTAGCCGTCTGTGGCCTGTAACTGCTCGAGCCAGGCCTTGCACTGTTCCCCATGTATGAACCACCAGCGAAAGTTCCAGCTGATATGCTGCTTGAGTGACCAGGCTTTTGTTGGAAAAGCGCCTCAGCACCTTGGGGCAGGCTGAAACCTCGACCTTCGTGTAAGGTGAGAATGAGGATACCAGGTTTCAGGATTTGGGGTGGCGGCGAGACCATCGACTCTGACGCAGCGATGCCTTGAGGATCGGACGAAGTGGACCCATTTGAAGGGGCAGGTGCGGTAGTTGGTGTGGTAGGTGGTCCGCCGGCGGCGGCAGCCGCAGAGGCCTTTGCAGGCTGATCAACAATAGTGGACTGAGATGAGGAGCGCGAGAAGGTGTTGGCCAGGGGAGCGAGATGGGTCTCCTTCAACTCTATACACAGTCGAGTCAGCTATGTTGGCGAGTGGACACAGACACAGGTTGGGTCGACATACTCTTAGTCAATTTCCAAGACATGGCGGAGAGCAAGGGTGGGTGGAGGAATGATATGCTTCGGTGGCGATGTCGAGGTAGGCGTCGCAGGGGAGTCTACTGCAGACTGGCACGCAAGGTGAACCCTCCCTGGAGGCAGTATCTGATAGGCAGTTGAGGACACGATGTGAGGGCGCAATTGGCGGCGGCAGGAGGTGATGTGTGGCGGTGGTGGGATGGGAGAGCCGTCAGCAGGCGCGGGCCAAGGAGCAAGACAGCAGCGAGATGCGAAGAAACAAACAATGTAGCAGCAGGACAAATGAAGGGCGAAGGGGATAAGTGAATTGAGAATTGTTGGAAGGTCGGCAGTGCATGCGTCCAGGGTGAGGGAGCGAGCGAGGGAGTGAGTGAGAGAGGGATTACCAAGAGCAGACCAACCCCGTACTGACTACTACGTAGGGTGTAGTGTGTAATGGATATAGAAGCGTACCTTAAGTACAGTACTGTATGCCCAGATAGGTACCGACTGTATCTATGGAGACGAGCGTGGTGCGTGGTGGTAGCAGGCAAAGAGGGTAGGGCAGCCCAGGGCCGGCCAATTGCAATACCCGGCACCAACTGCCACCGGAGCGTCGGGTCCAGCACGGCTGTTTCAAGGGTCCACCTGCGCTGCACTGCACAGCCTCCAGCCTCCATGGCGGGTATCGCCGCTGTGGCGCGTGGCTACGGACTCGGGAGTCTCCCGAGCCTGCAGCTGCTGACGGTCTGTGATATCAGTCACGACGGCAACGCCCCGTCCCGCCCCGTCCCGTCCCGGTCGCAGATCCGGCTGCACCGCCACATCTGTCGACTTCACCACCCGCGTCTGGTGTCTGGCGTCTGGTGCATGCACCCAGCATCTTCAAAATAATACGCCAACACTATAGCTAATGATTTAACGCCTTCAAGCATGAGTCTTATGATACTCTCGAATCGATCTCCAGCATCCCACTGCCAAATGCGCATTTAGTCTCAACCCGTGCGACATCTGGCTGGACTTGACTCCACATGACATCCTCGTTACCACAGCTACTCGACACCCCAGAACCTCTGCGCACGGCTTGCCAGCAACACATCTTTCCGTTCCCGACCGCACCGCTTGAAAATGGGCTTGATTGCTAAGGCCAAATCCGCGCCCAAGGCGAGCGATGCTGGCGGCGGCATTCAGTACATCTGCAACATCTGTTCCAATGACATCACAAGTACTGTGCGCATTCGATGCGCCTCCAAACAATGCCCAGACTACGACCTCTGCGTGACATGCTTCACCGAGGGAAAGAGCAACCTCCACCACGACCCTCGCACCCATGCGTACCAAGTGATAGAACCGCATTGTATACCCATATATGATGAGGGCTGGGGCGCGACGAGGAACTGCTGTTGCTGGAAGGAGCAGAAAAGTATGGGCTGGGCAGCTGGGCCGACATCTCAGACCACATTGGAGGATATCGGCATAAGGATGAAGTGCGGGATCACTACATCTCCACCTACCTCGAAAGCCCAAACTTCCCGCTTCCTGAACATGCAAACCCCAGTGACACGATCATGAGCGACAGTATCCCACGAGAAGAGTTTCAGGCGCGTAAGAAGCGCCGCATAGAGGACAGAAAGAAGGAGATCGCGGCCATGCCTGCCGTCCCTGGCCCTTCGAAACCAACGAGTAGTATCCCTAGCTGTCACGAGGTAGCGGGCTTCATGCCAGGTCGGCTGGAGTTTGAGAACGAGTACTTCAACGAGGCAGAGGAAGCGGTGCAGCATATGCAATTCTCGCCGGAAGAAGGCTACAACCCTGCTACGGGAGACTTCGACCCAGAGACGAATCTAAAGATTGTTGTCATGGGTATATACAACGCTAGGCTCACCATGCGGACGGATCGTAAGAGGGTAATCTTCAACCACAGGCTCTTGGACTACAAAAAGAACGTGGCTCTCGACAAAAAACGGACCAAGGAGCAAAAGGACCTGTACCACAAGCTCAAACCGTTCGCCAGGATCATGTCACATCCCGATTTTGTCAGCTTTACAGAGGATCTTGAGAAGGAACAAAACCTTCGTCAGGCAATATCACAACTTCAGGAATGGAGGCGCATGCGAATATCAACGCTAGCTGCAGGAGAGAAGTACGAAGCTGAGAAATCAGTACGGCTGGCGAAGCAGCACCAGCAAGGTCTAGGCCAGTTCGATCGGATGCCTAACGGGCTTCGAGTCGGTAAGCCTCAGGCGCCTCCGGAGACGGCACAAGCCGTCACCGAGTATACGACCAAGGATTTGCCAGTCCGTCTCACGCCAAATACCAATGTAAAGCCCCAGAATCAGGTCAATGGATCTCTGGCAACGCCACCCGCTTCAGATACATCACCCAAACGACCGCCGATGCAACCCTTACCCAACGTAACCCCCCTCCGCATGGACGAAGACAACGCCCCCGATTGGCAGCTTCTCCTACCGGAAGAGCGCGAGTTATGTCACAAGCTACGGGTTCAGCCGAAGGCATATATCGCAATAAAGGACGTCATCCTTCGGGAAGCAATGAAGAGCGACGGGAAACTTAAGAAGAAGAACGTGCGCGAGATATGTAAACTTGACACGACAAAAGGCGGTAGATTGTTCGACTTCTTTGTCGATCTTGGTTGGATTGGCAATGCTGCAAAAGGCTAGTCCTTGGTATGTCAATACCGCCTCGGCTCTCAATCACAACCACCAACATATCTAAATACTTATACCCAAACCTCTTCGAAGCTCGCATTCCCAAACTGCCCGTTGTAAAGGTGGTTATGTCTCGAAAACATTTAATTGTTGCGCCACAAATAGATCTACTAAATCCTACCGTTGGCATATCAAGGTTGTCGATGCTTTAGATTTCCGTTCATCACACGTGATCAATGCTTTTTGAATTGAATGTAGGGTCGCGTGGGCAGCTCCGGTGAAAAACGAAGCTACAGGATCCTCAGGTGTTATATATTCTATCTCAACCCTGTCAGGATTTTGTATACGCTGCCGTCGTATATCGTTCCGGCCAGCGCGCTTGTGGTATGTGTCTCATTAGACAATTATATTCATACATACGTTCGCTAGATCCCAGAAGGGAGATGATGGTGGTATAATGCAGTCGCACGCTTACATGCGGCTGAACGGCCACGTGTAGGCAAGAATAATGACGCCGACACCTGGTCAGAGACAGATCATTGACAGATCATGAAGGTACTCTTGACCTGAAGAAATAGAATCCCGATTATGCGACGACCTGCACCGAGGGTTAGCACTTGCCTGTACCGCAACCAGAAGTCTTGAGGCGATTTTCATACCGCACTGACACGCGCTCTCTTCCTGGCGCTACCGCTCCCACTGCTCGCAACCTCCGCACGCTGGGTTCTCTTCTCCTGCGCATCAAGGACTAAGCTGAGCACGTCAAAGCCAAATTGTGGGAACTCCAGACACATGCGCTTGAACTCTTGTTCGGCTTCGTGTCTGAGTACGTAGCTTCTGCTCGCCCAGAATGCCGCAACTGGTTTTCTTATGTTTTCGTCCTCAGTGCTAGTCTCTTTGTAGACGAAGCGTGCGTATGCGATCTCGCCCTTCGCAGTGGATTGTGTGAGGTGAATCTTCTTGTGTGCGAGCGCTGCAAGCGGAGCGATGCCAAAGCGTTGCGCGAGTGTGTAGATGCGCGCGTGACGCAGCAACCCAACACCATCATTATCTGGTTGTGGCACGGTTGGGTCGAATTCCATGGACTGGCTGCCAGTCAGGGTAGGGAAGTAGTCCTGCTTGTATAGGTATTCGAGTACGGCTGCGCATGCATCGGCGTCTTCATTCGGAAGTAAAATCCTACGGTTGGCAGGGTCGTCGGTAAACTCTTGACAAGCCTCGCGGAAGAAGGTTGCTTGCTGTAACAGGCCCTGGTGGGCATGGAGCGTTGTTGGGGACTCGACCGGGCCAATGTCAAGGGAAACTATCGGTGATCGCAGATGACTGGGGAACCCAACGTCAGTTCCAGGGTGCGCATATGCATTGAGAGCCAGACATGAAGAATTGCCTACTCAAGGAAGGTCAGGCGCTCGGGAACTGTGGGCTGTATGCTTTCGAGACCGGTCACGTCGTCACCGTTCGAGTCGCCAGCGGCTGGAGTGGCCTGCTCTATGACAGTGCCAACGGCTTCCGCCTCGCCCATCTCCTCATCGTTCTCGACATTCACCACCTCAGGGTCGGACATAGTGACTGTAGAAGTGAGGCCGTGGAATCCGCAGCGTTTGTGTCGATCTCGCGAGGAAGGGAAGGGTGGTGCTGCTTCGTCGTAAATTTGCCATATGGTTGCGAATGCGCTGACCTGCGCCTGAATGTAAAGTACCGTTCCAGGATCGAATGGCTGGAGCTAGAGCATAGAGTGCACAGACCATACGTCTGGTACCTGCATCTCCACAAACGCTAAACCACACCTTACTTGTCCTACTGTACCTACAGTAGGCTTAGGTAAAAGTCGAAACTACTACCTAGTAGGTATCCAAAGGGGTCCACTCACGAGTGCCCAATCCGGCTGATATCACTTCGCTACTGACAATATATAGTACCACTCAGAAAAGACTGGATTGTGGATTTCTCGAGGAGCCATGGCGCCATTCAACATTGCGATCAAACCAGTTGTATCCGTCTTCAAAACGCTCGGCCGTTCCCTCCATCCAGCGTAGGCCAAGACGCTGTAGCCGGCGTTTGTCAAGTGCTTGTGTTGAATAACGAATTCAATCTCGATGAAACTGCTCCATGGCTCACCCAAGTGGCCGGGATAATCGACGCGACACACAAGAAGAGCGTGATTGAAGATGTTGGGGTTTTTGCTCTCCCCTCCCTCCCCTGGCTGGAATATACAAAGCAATGTAGCAAGCTTCAAGCGGCGTACCACCGTCTGACGGTATTAATACGCCATATCAGCCTTCCAAGCCAGGTTCGTGGGGGCTCTTCAAGAGGAAGCTTCTCAACATCTTGACCCTTGTTTAACCCTCTTGAGAAAGGGTCTGTGCCTGATCTAGCATAGTCGGCATTCGTTGCTTTGAGACTCCAACCATGGAGGTAAATTATCAGCTTCGAGATGGGAGATGTGTAGGAAGAAGATTTGCGGCTCTTTACGAATTGTTAAACCTGTGTGTGTTCTAGATGTCACGATCTTAAGTCACAACAACAGTCGTTCAGTAGCCAACAGCACTGGTATAGGAAATCGCGGAAACGATCAGGACGCCTCGAGAGCAGATCTTACGTATATGTAAAGTTGGTACTGTGACTCTTACTTTGCATTTCCTCGAAATCCGGATTCCTACAACTCAGCCCAACCACCTAGGTAAGGTAGCTAGTAGCAGCCTGCACTCGTTGCCACTGAGGTTTCTTTGAAAGCGTGAGGATGTATTAAAGTAGACGTCCTCCGATCTGAGGCATTGTTACGTTCTGAGCCTTACCATACTGAGCCTAGCTGACCGCTTTACTAGTCGCTGCGGAGAGCTGACATTGCCTTTTAGGCTGACCTCATCAATCCAAAGTCTAGCTACTCACACATGAAGCTCCCGCCGTGGTATCGCCTTTGTCACTGTGGACAGAATGCAAGGCCCAAGGGTGATAGTCTAGACCATAAGCCCTACCTCAAGACTGCACCGCCGGTAGATGGACATACGCCCAATGCATTGAGAGGTGCTATGATGGATGGGCTCGATTCCAGCTATTTTCGACGTCTTGCCACATTTTCTCCATTCTGGAACAATGACAAGGCGACTGCACGACAGCTAGCAGCCCTGGGTCACGTCTGTGATCGTCCGCCTATCGAAGCTCTCGAGGAAGGCTCTCACTGCATCGCATGCGGTACATTTGTGCAAAGAGCCGCCAGCGTTCACGCGCTCACTGGACCCTTCAATATCCAGGTCTTGAGAGAATTCGATACTCTCAGAGACAGCAGCTTTTTCCACACCAAGAAGTGTCTGTGGCGACAGATTCGAGTCCCCATGGATAACGCAGATCATCAGGTATTTCTTCCGGAATCGCCTACTACACAGCCAGAATTACCAAAGCCAATCACACATTCTGGCCAACCTAGAACCATGCACAAGAACCTTTTGTTCCTCCTCCCACCAGAGATCAGGCTTGAGATATATTCCTTGGTTCTTCCCTCCTTTCCTCCGGAGACCACCACAGTCTCTCGCAACAACACCGCAACACAGGTTCCAGTAGCTGATCGTCAGAACGATCAGCTCCCACCCCCGCCATCTGTAGGCGCACACACAGGTATACTATCGACTTGCAAAGCTATACATGAAGAAGCATTGGATGTTCTGTACAGAAACGTCAAGTTCACGTTTCGATCGACCACAGAAATGTATCTCTTCTTACGCCATGTGGGTGAGCATGGCCGAAATCGAATAGAAGCCGTCGACTTCAAATCTGGAGGAAGACATGATGCATTGGCTTTTGCCTTTCTTGCCGAATGCCAAAAGTTAAAACGGATCGTCATCCGTTGTTATTTATATTCTATAGCCCTATTTAAGGAAAGCCTCTGGAGAGCTACGGTTCTTTCATGCTTGTTTTCCCTGCGTGGATTGGAGCTTGTCGAGTTTGGGGGAACACATCCATCTGACCCTCACTGCAGATGTTTGGGCGAGTCCGAAGAGGACGCCGCCATTATTCGAAATATATTGACCAGACCACGAGAGACAGGTGAAAGCCTTGGATACCTGGACGACGAGCCAGGTTCTAATCGAGAAGGCTTCAAATGTGAAATTACGCATACTTGGATCTCAACCTAGAATGTCGGGACTTCATAGTCGACATTCATTGACTCATGCTTTGGACATCCCCTCCAATAATATCAACAGGCCATATGCCCCTGGATCAGGAACGCCCTGAGTTGCGCTGTCATCTAGATACGTGCTACGCCCAAGGGTAGCCTGCATCTTCTTGGTCCCTTCAACACCCGCTCTTGCAGTAACGATTGCCTCATCTACGTTGTCAGTACTGTTCAAGGTGTCGATGAAAGGGATCAAGGTATCCATCATGGTGCGGTCTCCAACCCTGGCTCGGGTATATTTGAGCATTTGAGTAAGCGCGCCTAGAAGAGCCTTGGGAACTGTTGTTTCTGACGCCAACGACGCTGCGAGGGCGGTGAGGTAGATGCAATACAATGCACCTGAAGTTCCACCCATGTTGACCTCCAGATCTCTCACCAGATCGCCCACGACCTCTGGCAGTCGCGTCAGATCCTTGCCTTCTATAAAGCCAAGCACCTGCTTTGCACCATCGCGAAGAGTATAACCACAGTCGCCATCGCCGACAATCGTATCGTATTCTGTGATGATCGGTTCCGCTTGTATCACAGCATCACAGCCGGCTACGATCTTCCTCCGCACCTCTGCATCGTTGAAGCTCATGGCAGCGCCGGAGGGAGACAATACTTTCTTCAGCAGTGCACTGTCTACCGTCGGCCCAGTGTGCGGCTTGGGTATTTTCTGAGCATGTAGCGCATGGAATGGGACTGGACAAATCGAGACTGCGAACCCCCTGGCCAGCTTGCCGTGATTAAGAATGGTGCTGTGTGAGATTTGAAAGGGAACCTGTTCAGAGTCTATATACGGTCAGTCAAGCGCGGGATGGAAAAATTGACCCAGAACTTACCCAGGAACTCTGCAATGTCTTTCGCCAGTATGTAATTCTCCAGTCTGCTCAGACCGTTGACATCTGAATAGTGGACGGAATATACTGTCTTCTCAGTCTGAGCACTGTGCGCCTTCAATGCATGCTTCAAGCCATCAGCCACAGTGTCTTTGGCGCGCAGGTAGCCTGCTGTACCGAGATCACTGGTCAACGCTGGTTTGCCATCCGCCTTCTCGGTGTTGAATGTGGCGAACGACGAGCTCGCGCTCTTCACGAAAGCTTTCAGCAGCTCGGCAGTCTGGTGGATTGAGGCCTTGCAGGACTCGGTGGAGCTTGCAAGCAGCTGCAGGACGTGGTCCATCTCAAGCTCATTGGAGAGCTCGATCTCGACGGCGTCGGACCCATGTACCTGTACGCTTCGCTGCTTCCCCGCTCGCACGATGACGATGCCCTGGCCCCGTGCTGCACCGTTGTGCTTGAGGGTGTGGACGATATCCTCTGTCGTGAGCAGGCCGCCGCCCCTTTGTTCCGTCACTATGGCGAGGACATCTCTCTTGTCGAGAAGCTTGCTGGAGAAGTTGCCCAGGCTTCCCACCGCGACGAGTTGGACGAATCTGCTATTGGAGAGCCTTTCGTCTATGAGGATGCTGGGTCCCTTGGTCGTCCTCACGGCCCTGACGGATGGCCGTAGCAATGGGAACAGTGTGTTCCATCTCTGTGGGTTCTCGATGTCGAGCGTTTCTGTTCTGAAAGGGATCGTTTGTTCTACAACGAGAGCCATTGTGCGAGGGCAAGTAAAGAGAGTTGTCTGGAGTTGGAGACCACCTTTTACAGCTGGAAGGCGATTACTTTTTTTATAGGATGAGAGAGGAAGAAGGGGAAGATCGAGGCATTGCTAGGCAGAGTCACGCCTGTAGTAATAATTCATGTGAGCAGCTCAAATCATACCAACCTAGGTACCTACCTCCTGTTCCGACCACGACAGCAGGCCATGAACACTCCACCGGAAGCTCCCAAGCTCTGGACATTCTCGAGGCACAAGGCCGTGGAATCGAGGTGGAGGAGGGGCAGACGGTAGAGGTGCTGGTGAAAGTCCGGGTTCTCTACTTTTGGATAACCGATGGACACATCCAGCGTGAAACAGCAGGCCTCGGCACTTGAGTAGAGAAAGATCCCTTATTGTGTACGGAGGTAGGGTCAGGGTTGTAAGGCTTTCCATATTGCTCAATAGGGAAATGCCGGTTTTCGTGGGTACGATGGATGGATGGCTGCTTTTGACCGCTCCATATTGCCTTTGACCATGATATATATTGACGATGGTCTGGGGCGATCTCACGTGACTATAATCGACCGTCGACAAATTTCTAGGGAGCTGTGGTTGCATTATCCGCCCTGTCCGTAAGTGGAGAACCTGCCCATGAGATGTGGATGCTCTTTGATCGCCATTGAGAGTGGCGTTGCTCCTCCCCCACAGTTGCATGGAGATCAAGGGGCAGCCAATGTGGGGGGACATACAGTACAGTACACGTCCGGCAATTTGACGCTGCTGGGACACTGTGAAAGGCGTCAACATCCACTGTCAGGACTGACCAGAACAAGTATCGCAGGAGACCCAGAAGATGAGTGGTTGGATGGTCTGCACAACGAGCATGTCAAGCGGATCATGGAACACGCGCTGACGAGGGCCGGCACTGGCTGCTGAGCATTAAGCTAGGATACACTCTATGTCTCTCTATGATTGTCAGGAAGATTTGCAAGTTGATGTCTGACAGCGCTGATGTGACCAGCTCGCATACCCGGCCATGGCACCATCGTCTCTAAGCTATACTGCTTTACTATCGAGTGAGATGTAAGACGACGTGGCCGCGAGCGCATCAGTCACAAGCCGACCATTACCCACACGGAAGGATAGATAGCTAGAACATCCAGGCCATCGGATATCCGTGTCCTAAGAGGCCCAGGTGCAAACATGAGTTGAATAATAAAACTGACGATTGAAGCCGGAAGAGGGACGCTGTGAGTGAAGCAATGGATCACACAAAGGGATACTGTCAACGGCAGTTAAACCAAAGCCCTGGTTTGGACCCCTCTTCGCGATCTCATTGACCAAATCAGCAAGAACAAATACGTTGCTCGTAGCCGCGATACGATCTGTGTCCATTTCTGGGATTCGATATCACTCATCTCCTCTGAGTCAATCACAGTGTGAAGTGTGGAACAGGAAGACGAGATTGCGCAGTGATGTGACAGACGGTTAGCGACCCACCTTCCGACCACCAGCTGGGGCAATGGGTGACTCCACCCGCCTCGAGTCGGGATGTGATGTGATGTGATGCGAGGCAAGGGCTCGCTCGGATCAATTGCCGATCTCGGCGCCAGATCATCCGAAGACGGCAGGCTGAGCCAGGGGCTCGGAGCTACCGACAACTGCAGACATACAGTACTGTGCCGTATCTAGGCAGGTAGCACCTCATCGAGCTGGGTACAGTACTCTACCGCTGCAGATGCAGACCAAGCTGATGCCCGTGTATATCGTGCCTTGCCTCACTGAGCAACCCTGGAAGGTTTCCTGGAAGGTGGCGATGGTCAGGTAACAGCTAGAGCCTGTGCCCGGCCCGGCCTGTACTGTGCGGCATTGGTCGCTGTAGATTCCCAGACAGGATAGGGCAGATGTCTACCGTTCGGAAACGTTGAGCGATAAGCGTAGACTACTGTACTGTACTGTACTGTACTGTACGTGGATGGGCGCTTCCATCTGACTTCCTCATCAGGCCTTCGTACCTTTCGAGGAGGGTAGGAGGTACTGTATGTATCGGTCCGCGGCTGGCCATGGCATAGCCTTAGTCATCTAGATGCAGTGGACGTCGTCTGGGATGATGCCTGCGAATTCTACCGAGGCAGGATTCCCTGCTCCGAGACACGGACGGCAGATGCCAGCTGGCTGGGAGAGAGGGAGAGAGGGCGAGGAGCGAAGGAGAGAGCGAGAGGGATGGAGCTTCGGTCGCACACGCAGAGGACATGATACGATACCTGGGCGAAGGGAAGGTGGTGGCTCGATTGAGAACGTCGTAAGCGCTCTACACGTCTGACATTGTGTCAGTCTGGTGCCTGGGAGATGGCAGGAGTATTAATCGGGCTCACTCCAATGCACTGGTAAATCTCTTAGCCAGTCTCTCTGTCCCGGTAGATGCAGTACAGTCTGGCTGTACAGGACTGTTTGCATCGTGATACTGCATGCCCTGTGAATATGCTCTTGCATTACCCAGGTGCATCTGGCATTTTTCCCATGCCCATGTCCATGTCCATGACTCTGCATCTGTTCAGTAGCGTGTCAGCAGCGTGGAGTGGCGAGCACGATTAGGCAAACATAATAAGCCATTGATCCACGGCGCATGCAATGTGCAGTACAGCAAGTAATGTGCCTACTGAACTGCAGCGTGCTGCACCAGTATCTGGTACTGTTTGGAGCGACTGATGAGAGACGTCTGGCGTCCGTTCTGTAGGGTATGCGCAGGCAGCACAGCGCAGCACAGTAAGGAACGCCGCGGTACTCCCATTAGGTCGAGATTGGGTAGCGCCATACTTCTCCAACTACGGCATGAACCATTTGGGAGCTAACCCGTGGGCGGCAAGAGATGCAAACCCACCACATCCGCTCAGGCATTAGGCTCTCAATGGGTTCCCAGTACGTTCTTCCACCAGCGCAGCAACGGCCAGTGATATCTGCCCGGGTGAGTAATTGACCTGTGGGATGACGTAGCGGATGCTGTAATCCATCTCGACGCTGCGCCGCCGCCCCTTGGCGCTGCGACGTCGGCACCGGCTACCTGCCAGCTGTCCGCGTAAGGTTTCATGAGGGCGGACGGCTGGAATTGCGAGGTGAGGGAGAGAACCTTTTTTACAGTAGCTGAGGAGAGAGAATCCGCATCCAAGCATGAGAGACGGCAAAGTAGCGTCAGAGGGAGAGAGTGTCAAACACGGTCGTGCTCTCCACAAAACCTGTACCCGTCAAGACCCGCAGTGACTCGCAGCAAGGGAGGGAGATCTTCCTTTTCAGCCTCAACTCTGCCCACCACACCACATTCTCGCACGAGGACCAAGCATCACCACCTCTTGTTCCTGACGTCCTGCCACTTGCGAATCTCTGCTCCACCCTGGGCGGGAGAGCTCCACTGCACGAAGCAGGGCAAGGCGAGGGCAGTCGAATCCACACTGTCCTGCCTGTCTTGTCTGGGAAGCACGACAAGGTTGCAGCAGAGACGGCTACCACGTAGGGAACGGATCTAATCAGCAGCGTTGTATTGCCTACCACCCATCTGAGCCATCCTCGGCGCCACGCACGTACCGTACAGCACAGTACCCAAGCAGTCTCTCACGCACCTGGCACGCATCCGGCACGCACTCGCGCACCCACACGCTCAGCACAAGCACAGGCACAAGCACAAGCAAGCATCCACCGGCCTGCACGGTCAGGCATTACACGGCTCAGTGCGTCGGCAGTCTTCGCCCATAGGCAGTAGCGCGAGTTTGGTCAGCACCCTCCCGTCTCGACTGCCACCACTCCTCTCGCAGCGTATTCTTTGTGTTTGGGTAAAGGCTGTCTGGATCCGCACAGGCCACCTACTGCAACGGACCACAGGGGACGACTAGACTTGGGCCAACAGCAGGCAGGGCACAGCAGCAAGGAAAGGGCAAAGGCGCAGAAAAAAAGAAGATTCTGTGCGTGCGAGCGAGTGAGTGAGGGTGTGAGTGTGTGTGTCGAGTACGGTAGCTGCTAGTAACTCCGGTACCAGCTACTGTACAGCAGGAAGGTTGGCTGCAGGCCGTATGTACAGTACTGTACTGTACCTCTACCAGCCTAAGCCTATCTCTGACGCGCTGCCACAACCTGCCATCGATCCAGCTGGCCGCCCGAGCCCGATTCGCGAAAATCTCGGCCCAACGAATTTTTCATTCTTCTCACGAGCGACTGGCAGAGTGCTGGTTGTCGTTTGAGTTTGACGGGGAGATCGGTTGATTGATTGACTGATTGCTTGCTTGCTTGCTTGCTCGACTGATTGATCTGGCCGGTTTTCAGTCTGTCTCGTCCGTTTATCCGCTCGCTGTCTGTCCACCCTGCCACGCCCGACCACACCCTGCCTACCTGATCGAGGAGGCCGACCCAGTCCCGTCCCATCCACGTTCCCTATCCACTCCAGCACATCCACCCGCCCACCATCCATCCATCCATCCATCCCACCTTGTCGATACACACACGCACACATATACACACGCACACACATACACACACAAACATATACAGTGCTGTACTGCCTGGGCGCACGAACACGCTGCAGCTTCTGCACGCGTCACATTACTAACCGCCGTGGGCTGGCTCCCAATTTCTTGTTCTTGCCTTGCCTCCACTATCACCACCACCGTCCCCATCACGACCTCCACCAACAACAACACCACCACCACCACCACCAACACTGCTCCCTACCGCCATTGACGTCCTGGGGATTGCAGCTTGGAAGCTCCTCGCTTCGTCCGCTCGTTTGTTGCCAAACGGACCCTTGGACGTGATCCCCACCACCTGTTCCATGAGAGGGTCGGAACCACCTTTCATCACCACCGTCTCCTCCCCAATCCATCCCCACTGACCCTATTGCTCCACCGCACCCTTACTCCAGCATGGACAACCACTTCAATTCTGGCTATATGTCATACAGCCAGGCAAACAACCACCAACAGCAGCAGCAGCAGCAGCCGCACCAGCAACCATCCATTGGCTCTTATGCCAGCCTGTCTGCCCAGGCTCAAGCCCATCAGCATCCGCATCAGCACCAGCACCAGCACCAGCATCAACAACCGCCGCCGCAGCACCAGCATCAGCACCAGCAAAACCAGCAGGCACCACCGCCTCCATCGTCTTCGCAATCGCAGCAGCAGCAGCCTCAGCACCAACCCCATCCTCACCAACAGCAGCAGCAGCACCCTTCTGAGTCTGCCCATCCCACACTGCCGCCGCTCCAGAACCAGAATGGAGNCTACAACTTTGGTGCACTGTCCTACGGTTCCCAGCCTGGTAGCCAATCGCACACGCCGACCACGCCGCATACACCCGTGACTTCGTCTATCTCGAACCCTCCCTCCAATGCCTACTCGCACCTCTCGCCGACCGCTACCAGCGGCTCTATGATGCCACCCTCCAACTATGGGCAATACAGCATGGCTTCTCTCTATCCGTCCTCTACCGCGACCTCCATGCCGCCCGCTACCAGCACCGCCAGCAGCCTGCCAGCTCTCAGGCCCATGCCTGTTGGAGGTCTGAACAACGGCCTACCCAGCCTCAATGCTGGCCAGCTTGGCCAGCAGCCAGCCTTTGTTCAGAACGAGGAGACACCCACACACGTGGTTGGATCGCAAGGCAGACGTGGTGTTCTCCCAAGCGCACCCGGACGTCCGAACCCTCCTGCTGCTGGCAGCGGCCAGAGTGCCAAGAGCATGATTCCCCAGAAAGACGCTGACGGGAAATTTCCATGTCCACACTGTAACAAGACCTACCTGCATGCAAAGCACCTGAAGAGACATCTGCTGAGACGTAGGTCATCCAAACAATGCGATCCCATACATTCCACACGTGACATAGACTGACATTTTCCCCAGACACTGGCGATCGACCGTATATGTGCCATCTGTGCAAGGACACTTTCTCTCGTAGTGACATTCTCAAACGTCACTTCCAAAAGTGCTCCATTCGACGAGGCAACCCGACCGGTGCGAATCACTTGGCTCATCAACGGCGCAACACCAATGGGTCAAACCGGCTATCCATTAGCCAACAAGATGGCCCCATCGGGCTAGCTGGACTGCCTGAAGTTGCAGGACCCTCAAACCCCAGCACCATGAGCAACAGTCCGACGGTCAATGGTGATCTTTCGACCCGCTCTTCCCGTGCAAGCAGCCTGATCAGCCNAGCTGTGTTGAACCCGCGCAGCAATGCTGCTGGACTCGGTATACTAGGCTCTGGTGCTACACCCCCAGATGGCTTGCCGTCTTCGAGCCCATATGCTCAGGGTCTGCAGGCTTATGCTATGCACACTGGTCAGAACCACACCCAGCCCATGGGTAATGGTTACAACTTCAGCCAGGCCCCTCAGGTCGGTGCCCTATACAACAACAACACCGCCCAGCCAATGTCTTTTTTAGGCCAGCAGAGCTCGCGCTTCGACCACAGCCACAGTAGCAGCCCTCACTCATCCACTCCAACTGGTGACGGCAATGCTCCAGCCATGGACTGGAGCCGTGTGTTCAGTCAAAGCGGCCAGGATGGCTTCCTCGGCAGCCAACCTGCGAACGCGAGCTCGCAATCGATCAACCCGATCAAAACCGAAAACGTAGGCCAAGAGTCCAAACCTGTCTTCAACCCCCAAAGTGACCAGTCTTTTTTAGGTAATCTGTACTCCTTAGGGAATCCGAGCGAGTACGGAGAAAATGAAAATGGGATTCCAGGGTTTCCAAACTGGGGTTTGGATGATCCTCTTCAGGCTAAGATTGACAGCCTGAGGCAATATTGCTTTCCTAACGGACCAGAAGCACCACAGGGCAGCCCTATGGCCGAGACCATGCGCCTTTGCCTGACGTTGGAGAACGTCAAGCATTTCGCTGAGCAATACACTTCTTTTCACGGACATTGGTCCATCATTCACATGCCAACATTCAACTTAGCGGAAGCCAATAACGCCTTAGTTTTGGCAATGCTGTGCGTCGGCGCTGTCTACAGCCCGAAGCTCAACGTCGACCAGGTGCGCCAGATGATGGAATTCGTCAGAACCACAGTCTACACACAGTCGGAAATCTACAATAGGACCATGAGCGGGAGAAGTGACGGGCTAGGCAGTCACCCAAGCCACATCGAGGAACTTCAGGCTCTAGTGATCTTGCAGGTAGTCTTTACCTGGCATGGAACTTCTGTACAGCGGCACAATGCTCGGGCTAGTTTTCCCACACTCGTGGCTATTGCAAAGGCTATGGATTTGTCCAACACCGTTGGCGGAAACAACTATGCCTTCAGCATCCTTCACTGGGCCACCTCTGTCCAGCTCCCAGATCTGAGCACATGGAATTGGCGAGGTTGGCTCGAGCAGGAGAAACGCAATCGAATTTTCTACATGGTGTTCTTGCTCGACGTTGCGATGGCCATGTATTTCAACGGCAGTCCACAGATCGACCCCTTAGAGATTCGATTGTCGCTGCCGGCAGATGATGCTGCATGGGATGCGCGCAACCAGCAGGAATGCGCCAATGCTCTAGGCCTTAACGGACTGGACGCCCAGACTAAAAATGTGGCTGGCGCACGGAAATGGAAGCAGACTAGCATGCGCGAAGCCATGCGCACTCTCATGGAGGCCAGTGCTTCCTTCCCGCCTGGTGCAACGAATGTCTACTCGAAATTCATACTTATCCATGCACTGATCACGCGTATCATCGGCTGTCAGAAATTACTGCTGCAACCCGACAGTGGCTTCCAAGGCTTCACTACAGGCATTGGCAGCGGTCCAGCTACACCAATCTCACAAAATGACTGGTTAGAGATCAACGGCGGAGGCAGCGGTACCCTCAGTCCAGCAAGAAGTGGGCACTCTACCCCTGGCGGCGATGGCTTCGGCCCAACATTGCAGACCATGCATGCCCAACAAGAGCGCAAACGCTTGGGTCTTGCACTCGACAAATGGAAGAGGATGTGGGATTTGGATATCAGCATCCAGTATCCACCTAACCAGGCCTCGCAACGACGCTTCGGCTTCAGCAGGGACGGCGTTCACTTCTTCTTCATCGGCCGCAGCTTCTTATCCTCGCAAAGCCCCCGTGACTGGAACACGCCGGCAGATGCGAGATTTCAGCAGGTCATGGCTCTCCTGAAGAAAATCAAACAGTTTGTCCTCACCGATGATGCCCAAACGCAGAGCATAGGATCGGTTAGCGATATTGACGACCAATATGGATTGGACGATCTCACGCTTGATATGAAACTGCTTTTCAGACCATATAACAGTCTCGTTGACAGTCCTGTCGTTGGGATTTCCACCCACTGAATTCGAGAACAATTGACGGCCGACATAAAAAACACTAAACCATAGAAATGAAGGGGGAGATCGTTGTCATCCGTCGTGAGATGTATGACGATCTACCCTGGCACATGAACGGAAAAAGCTCTCGACCCGGCGTTAGATCCTTCACCTTCTACAAGCCTTTGTTTTCTTCTTTGTTGCATAGACGGACCCGGGTGGCTAGACCATACAACATGGACGAACGAGTTACAACAAAACAGATACAACGAAATTTTTATAGATGATAGAAAGGGTGACGTGGAGCCTGCGGCAGCCTCTGAAAGCACGTAGGAGGAAAGCCTGGCCCTACACCCGGACGCGGCGCTTGTTAACATAAACGAAAACGCTGTCTTTGCTTCTATACCAGGAAGTGTCTAAGATAGTGAATGCGAAATGAGATGCTCTCCCCCGACATGTACAGCATGGGGGACGTTACTGCTGTCTTATATCAATGCCATTGAGCTATGTGTACTAAGATACGGTCAGCTTAGTGTCGTCGTCAGGAAACCCCTTGAGACGACTTCAGTGTAAGCTCCTTTGACCACTGGACTTCTTCCGCCATCGATTCTAGATGACAGAGCGGCTACTAGAGAATAGATAAGTGAGGTATACAACCATTTCCACATGAAGTTCCTTCGTTATCTGGCTTTAGGAGTAGATAGTCCAACCAGGCTGTGCGTCTTCTGTGTGGTCTTCACAGTCGCAATTGAATCACTGCTACCCGACGCAGCTAGGCAGTATATCCTGTGGACAAGAGATGCGATTCTACATCCTCATTCGGTATTGATCATATTTGAATCGACGTGGATTATATGGAAGGGTCACAAGGCGGACCATCTATGCACGAAACAAAGGTGCCATGGCGCTCTCCAAAAGCCAGGCACGGTCTTTCGCCCACCCCTTCAAGACCCAATCCCGGCCCAGCTTCATGGCGTCCCTGACGAGCTCGCGCGCAACGGGCAGCGGTCTGCCTGGTGGTTGCCTCGTACACCAGCTCATCAGGTGCACGCCAGCGTGAACCGCCACTCTGAACGCAACCTCCTCCTCCAGTGGCCCATAGCCTCGGACAAAAGCTTCGATCGCCGCCAATCCGCCTTTGGCATCATTCGAGTGCTTCCGCTCGTACAGGCACCCGATCATCTGACCAAGATCATACGCGCGGTGGCCGAATTGCGTAAATTCCCAATCGATGATGAATATACTCGTCTGTTCCGCATGTTCCGTCTCGAGCGCCGATCTGTCCGGTACAAGAACACTTATAGATCGTACCATGTCAGTGAAAAGATCTGGTGGCTGCGTGGAAGCGTACACGAGATGAAAAGATCACTCACTTTCCGGTCCAAAAGTCGCCATGCAGTACTCCCCACCCATCCCGAGCGAAGTCTGGCGGCGTTTCGAACTCTCTCTTCGCTCCTATTGCGATCTCCTCCAACGTGGTCTTGCTGTCCTCGAACAGATCTGGGAACTCGGCCATGACACTCTGTAACCTGCCATAGCTCACGAGGTACTTCAAGTCTCGCATGGGCTGGTTCCGGCCAATCATTTCTCGGAGCTCTGCCTGCGCTGGCGCTGAGGTCCAGTCGTGGAAGGAACGCAGCCAACGGCCAAGTTCGGACCCGATGAAGGTGGCCGCTGCCGAAGTGAAGATCGCATTATTGTTGGAAGAGACCAGTATCGACTTCAGGTCGATGGACGCTTGGCAATACTCCAGCACCTGAGTGTTGTTCTCCTGGTCGAAGAGATACAAGTGTGGTGTTCTCACTACCGGGCTGTCTGCGCTTCTAGGAAACTCGTTGAGAGCCCTGAGCATGTACTCCTCATAGATCTGGTCACACCGTCAGTTGATGATTTACTGCCAACATCAGGTGTGATACCTGAAGGGATATCACCCCTGATCTCCAGCCTATGCGGTGCGATTGCTAACTCCCATCCAAAAAAGGCTGTGTCTAACTCCACCAATATCAAAATACAGCGACCAGACACTCAGCTGACCAACCATTCCAGAACTGCGTTACTGTATACAGCAGAGCCGCAGTAACAAATTTGATTCCAAGATATTGCTGAGGAAAATGGGGATGAAAACAACGTACACATCGAGTCACAGCCAATGGAAAGTCCTTATTGATAGCCACGAAGTCTGTTGAGTGCTTGACGATCACAGATCCCACAGTCGTGCCGTCGATCCCCACAACCGGCTCATTGAGCACGTTGCGGAATGTGAAGTTTGCGGTACCGCCGCTGATGGGTATCAATCTGCCGGCGTAGCGTGTGTCGGACAGCAGCCGAGTCACTTTCGCAAGGAGCAAATCCTTCTCGAGCTGTTCAGAGGCGCTCATTCTGTGAACGCCAGTCGACAATTGATGGTTGCAGGATGTAGATCGTTGGGCAATGGGAGTGTCGTCGCTGCTGGTGCCGGTATTGATGGTGGTTTGGACGATCAAGCATTGGTTTATGACAAGGCTCTGGGCTGCTGCAACGTCTTATACTTATCCCCCGTCATCCTCGCATCTGATGCTCCGACACACGTGGCGGTCTGTATGGCGTGACGTTCGCTCGCTCAATCCACCTTCGAGGTCCGATATCTCCATGGAGAGCAAGGCACTGAAATATGACTATACCCAGTAGGTGTCGAGGACCCACAGCGCTCCATAGCCATCACCAATTAGGTATCTGCTAAGGCTTCCAGAAGTCTCTGTAGACGCTTCCTTTCACCCGAATGTGGTACAGAAGTTCTCTTGTTTGATGAGTGCCAATAAGTGCTAGATGAGTGTTCGTGAGTCAGCTACCTAAAATGGTCTAGATTCCGACACGTTCAAAAAGGGTAACCCGCCTTGGTCAAGTCACGTGTCTATCGCCATTGCATTTGCCAGCATAGGTGCCTACCTACCTAGAGGTAAATAGGCAGGCAAGGAGACAATAACGAACACGATGCTTCAAACCATGATATAGCCTTTTATCGTTTGAGATTGAAACAGAGGTTCTTACGTCGGCTAGCACTTACAATACAGACCATATGTTATTCCTTATCGAAAGTACATTTAAGGGAGGTATTGCCAGTTCCAGGAATAGCTCCCGTTGTCAACATCTGCAGAGGAGTTGGTCACAAAAGTCTGTGCGATGCTGAGGTGCAAGCCTCACCATACGTTAGTACTGTAATGTCAACGGTGGTGCAACACGTGAAATTGAATAAAGACCGCCGTCTCATACTCCTTTAACCAATTTTATGGGCTTGATAGGCGAAGTTCTCCCTCACATGGTTATACATGTTGTGTTCGAGACACAATAGAAATAACCATGGACGCTATTCAGGTTTTTCAAAAGCAGTTGCCATCGGAAGATAATGTGGATTTTTCAGAATCATCGATTTTCCGTCCGCCAGGAACGAAGTTGCCGACCCCTGAAGAAGTGCGAAAGAAAGCTGGCGATGGATGGGACTCCCGTGCCTGGCGTCCCCGTCCAGTACGATATCCCGAATTAGGTCTGATAGTGAGATGGGGGATTGACGTCTCCATTGCCGAGGGGCAATGTCTATGGTTCATCCACAAACATCTGCGAGATCAGGTTCCCGTACCTGAAATATACGGCTGGAGACGAGACGGAGAACAAGCTTTTCTCTACATGGAACTGGTGCACGGGGATGCCCTATTAGAACGTTGGACTTCACTTGGTGAGCGAGACCGTCTCGCCATATGCGAGCAACTTCGATACATGATAACTGCCTGGCGACGCATCGACCGAGTAGAGCTGGGCGACTTACTTTGTCAGATTGGACGGCAGCCACTTCGAGATGTTTTGTTCTTTGGCCGGATATCCTATCCAGATAAGCCGTTTACAGACACGACCGCATTTCACAACTGGTATGCAAAGCTAGCGACTCTGATGTCGACCATAGAGGTCGACAATCCAAGGAAAGAAATCAGAGAGCTCGCCGGTTTGACAGACAATGTCAAGGTTTGCTTCACGCATTCGGATCTGGACCAGAGCAACATCATCATTTCCAAATCGGCCGACGAACCTGCCCGGGTCGTGGCAATCATCGACTGGCATCAGTCTGGATGGTATGCAGTGCATTGGGAACGGTTGAAAGCACAATGTGTTGCTCACGCAGAGTTAGACTGGGGGCCGCAATGCATTCCCAGGATCATGGAGGATGTTGAGTACAGCTACATGTATTCTTGGGAGTATGTCAAGATGGCCACTATATAAGGACAAGCGAGCAATATCCAACGGTGGTCATCTCGGGTCGAGGATGCATATCTTGGCGGAACGGGACTGCGTAACGTTTGTAGCTGAGCACAATCGCAACCGGCACATGTTCGAAGAAGCTGTACCAGGGGGATCAGCGACAGACGCGTTGCCATCTGCGTCTCGGCGCATGATAGTAGGGGGTTAGCCGTCCTAGGGCAGCGCAGTTACGTAGGGCTGCCGTCAGCGCGACGGTGACCAGCATCCACATCGGCCGTCCACATCGCCACGCCATGCCTGGGAGGATTGAGTGGTCGCAGGTAGCGTGGGCAATGGGGGTACAGTAGGAGGACAGGCCAGCAGCAGGAGAGCGAGGAGTGGACGAGAGGGAAACGGGGCTTGGCATCTGGCCAGTGCAATGCGCCTCCGCCAGAGACCTTGCCAATTGCGAGGCAAGCGGGGGCTGGTGGCTTGGCAGTGGAAGCCGGGGAAGCATGGTGGCATGGGTGGGTGGGTGTGTCGTGCCTTAGTGCAGTAGTGAAACTGGAGATCCTCCCTATGGGGAGACCCGCTACCAGACAGAATCACCACCATCTGGTTCACCATCTGGTTCACGGTAGCTACTGCTCTGGTTGCAATGTACAGTGCAGTACTGTGCTGTTGCTGTAGCGGCTGTATTGCATGTAGTCACTGTACTGTACTGCATGTAGGCACTGTACTGTATGTGTTGGATTGCACTGAACCGCAATCTACTGTTCGACCTTTGCCATCCCCGAGCCTTCCATCATTCGTCTTCCTACGCTCTCTGCACTGCCGTCTTGGGTCCTTTTCCTTTCTGCTGTACCATACTTCTTTCCTCATTCACTCGTCCACTCATTCACCACCTACTTCCACTAATTCGTGAAATCACTGTGCAATCCGTGACCTCGTTCGCCAACCGTCCTTGATCACGCGACACCACGCGACCACTTCTGCAAACAGGGGAAAGCTGCCAATCGACCTGCTGAACTCGACATTGCACCCAGACGATTTGCAACGCCCCAAGGGTCGGGATCACGGAAAGGAAAGCAGCCTTTGAGCCGCCGATCCGGGTTCAGACCTGATTTGCAGCCCCGATAAAAAGATATATGGCTGGAGTGGTTGACGCGCAGCCGCCAGCGCTCATGGGGACCGTGGATGAACCACAATGGAACAGCAAGCCGGCATGGAAGCTTCCTGGCTGGGGAGAGCCTGTCATGGTCACCTGCATCTTGTTCGGCGCCATGATTCTGAACAGGAAGAAAGGGTACAGGGTTTTTGGCCCCCAGTATCGATCGCGCAAGTCCACTCTCGACATGGACCCCGACGATGCTCGAGCCTCCGACGACTTGCTGAGCTCACATAGCGAGAGCGATGAAGACGCCACCCAAGCATTCCTCGAGCGGTACCCTCCCAAAACGCGTTCATGCATGGGCCTCGCAAAAATCCAAACTCCAAACAGTGCCAGGTTCAAGGACAGCACACATTCCAGAGTCTTGCAGCGCTTCCCCTTCCTTATGGAGATGTTTTACTGGATAGTCAACTATGGCTTTTATCGCATGACTGCCCTTATCTCCCGGCGACTCTTCGCCGGGGTGGGGATCTGGAATGCTGCCCAGACACATGCGGTAGCCGTCCTGAACTTCGAGCAACAGTCCTTCTTTTCCTTTTTATTCCCTGTACAAGAGAGAGAGGTTCAGCAGTGGTTTATGCACGGCCATCAAGATGCCCTCACCGTCCTGAACAAGGCATACGCCCTTATTCATATACCAGGCACGGTCGGCTTCATTGCTTGGTACTACTACGTCGCACCATCATTCCGCACTTTTGCTACCGTGCGCAGGACTCTCACTCTGTTAAACTTCATGGCGTTTGTGACTTTCATCGTCTACCCGTGCATGCCGCCACGCCTTCTGCCTAAGGAGTATGGGTTTCTTGACACCGTCCGTCATGATGACGCCCAGAGTGTCTGGATGAGCGGCAAGTATGTCAACTCGCTCGCCGCCATGCCTTCCATGCACTTCGGCTATTCGTTTTGCATCGGATGCACCTTGATCTACCATTCAGGTGTGGGTCGACGTACCCTCGAGCGCTACGAGGTGCGAAAGAGCGTGTTCTGGAAAGCCTTCTATGTGCTCCTCGGCATCGGATACCCAGGCATGATCCTGACGACCATTATCGCGACCGCGAACCATTACCTACTCGATGCTGCTGTCGCCACGATATTCAGCATTTTCGCATTCTCTGCCAACAAGTTGTTCTTCGCCTTTATCCCTTTGGAGGACTGGCTGCTTTACGCCCTTCGCGTGGAGAAACCCAAACCCATTACCGGCGAGAGATTCCATGCTCGAGGCGGGAGGTTGTGATTGGCATTTGGGTGGCTCGTCTTTTTTAATAGTGTAATATTTTCAATTGTCGAACACTGGCCACGGCGCCTAAGCTCCTAGGTGCTCAATTCACACCTCGATCTCGACCACGAACAGGTGGGAGTCTGAGGGCTTTCCGAAACCAGGTAATCCATTGCGCATGGGCTGCAACCTCGAGTTCCTGAACTGAGCGCCCCAGAGTGAGTTCTGTCGGGCTAAAGACTGGCCACTCTCGTACGTAAGAAGGCTTGGCAGTCGCGCAAAAGCCAGATCCAGTCACGTGAGGATCTCGCAATGGCGTCTGCTTTGGGATGCAACAGCGACCTCGCCCTAGCGGCTACCCCATACAGTAAGTTTCTGGTACTTGACCACAGCTTCGATTCTCGATTTCTAGCTGATGTCTGGCCAGACGAATCGCCGTTGTAGAACTTCGCATCTCTGACTGCCCATGTTGAACAGCCTGCGTGGGAAGGATTCAGGGCGTACGTCCGAGATGTCGGTTCCACCTATGACTCTCTGCGGCGCAATTTGATCCCGCGCCCGCTCCATGTGTTCCTCTCTCTGCCCTGCTCTATGCTATTCTCAGAGTAGAGGCTTCGCATTTGTTCCTTTGGCTGTGCACATTTTCGCCGGTCGTCCTTACCACCTAGCTTGGCATTGTCTTTTGCGAGGCGGAGTATCGCAATGCATCCCTCTCTGGGGGGTTTCTTGCGAGAGGTGGATGGGATCATGATGTATGCTGGATTGATATCTCCACCTTGACATGACACCTGTCGAACGACCATGATATCCTTCGTCTATATATGTCGCGGCTAGCATCCTGCTTTTGTTGCAATGCTTCATCTCAGCCAGCATCAAACAGCCAACACCGCATTGGACTATCGACAAACTCAGCTGCGAATACAGTCTTTGGAGCCCTGAATTTCTCCAAGTCTAGACACTACCACAGCAGGCTTATCTACATATAATAAGACAAGAAGGTTACATTGCAATGGACTCCCTTCCATTCAACATCCTAGCCCGAGCAGACCCCAACCAGGGCTGTACACAAGATACTTGTCCCGTATCGCTCTCAGTCTATGGCTATCGACCATTTCTGAGCGCGACAGTCGTGTTCTTGGTCATTTTCGCCCTGTCCGGCATCACCCACCAAGTGCAAGGAATAAGGACCAAGACATGGTTCTTCTCCATCGCGATGATGCTCGGCAACCTGTCTGAGGTGCTGGGATACGTGGCAAAGATGCTACTCTGGAACGACCCCTTCTCAGACACCGGCTTCAAGATGAGCGTTGTGCTGCTCACCTTCGCCCCGGCCTTCTACGCCGCAGGCATCTACTATAACCTCAAGCACATCTGCCTCACCTTTGGCGCCTCCTTCTCGCGGCTCAGACCGGCTTGGTACACGTACATCTTCATCTCGTGTGACGTCCTCAGTATCGTCCTGCAAGCAATCGGCGGCGCCGTCGCCTCGGCTTCCACGGACGATCAGGTGCTCAGGGTGGGCGATAATGTGATGATTGCTGGCCTGGCTTCTCAGGTTGCCTTCCTCATTATTTTTGCCGTCTTTGTCGTTGACTACGCTCTTGCCGTCTACCACAACCGACACCATTTGAACCCAGCGACCTTTGATCTTCGTCGCTCCATGAAGTTCCGACTATTCATCGCCGCGCTCATCGTATCATACTTTTGCATCCTCATCCGATGCTCTTACAGAGTTGCAGAGCTTGCTCTTGGTGAGTGTTCCCCTCCAATGTCCACGGAATATACCGCCTTCTCCAGGCTAGCCAAACGAAGACCGAATGCTGACTTTGTGTTTCTAGGCTGGGGTGCTCAGAACTATATCCTCCGCGAGCAGGGTCTTTTCATTGGTCTTGACAGTGTGCCCTGCGCCATCGCCACTCTTGTCCTGAACATCTGGCACCCAGGCTGGTGCTTTCCCAAACACCAGCAAGACGTCTCAGACATCGAGGAGAAACGGTTGGAGAGCGGGAGCAGTGTCTCCAGTCAAGAAGCAGTGGACAAGCCTGCTCCATAGATTTGCATACCTGCCTCCCATTTGCTCTTTATTCTTCACCGCATTTAACAGCGTGTGCGTGGGTTCGGAACTGGGTTTCAGCAATATTAGTTAGTGCACATTGATTAATGTTATTTTCTATATTTGTACCTGGCTGGATGGGAACAGGCGGTTTGGCTGCTTCTTCTTGATACCAATTTATATAGATGGAATGAAACGTATTGTATAGTCCTCCACTTACGGGATCAGATGGCCGTGGTAATTTTTGATTGCACCACACGTCCCATTTCACCCATCACATCATTCAAACGTACCTCCTTCTGGGCAGCTTACAGACGATATCGCAACGGGACACGACAACTCTCCTCGAGCTCAATGTAGAAGCACTTGTCACTACCATCCAAATCGTGCATTAAATGGCGAGAACATCGAATAGTTCAAACAATGTAACATGTGACCTATAAGCTTCGGACAAAGATGTGTGCGCAGTCCATACCATCGAAATCGAAAGCTTGGGTCGAAGCAGAAAAAAACGCCCGCTCCCGCTCCACGTGGAATCGTCAATCTTCGCAATCACCCATAGCAAACTTTCCAACCTCTCACGAGCCGTAGGCCTTTTTGATCTGGGGCTGGTACTTCTCAACCAGACCTTTGCGGTTTAGCTTCTGCGCCGAGGTGACGAGACCCTGTAAATTGAATAATGTTAGCTTAGGCATGTACAAGGCTTTCAAGTAGTTATCCGTGGAGAGGCTTACATTTTGTGGGGTCCATTCATCATCTGCCAGGACAACACCACTGATAATCTCAATACCCGTCAGGGCTCCCTTCTTACCATCGTTCTGCAACGCCTTCAGGACAGCAGCGTTAACTTGGTCGTTGTGACAGAGGTCTTCCAGCCCATTTCCTTGCACACCGGCGTCACTTGCTATTTGTTTGAGCACAGGTTCGTTGGGTACAATGATGGCGATAGGCTTTGCCTGGTCTTGGGCAGCGTAGACGCAAATGTTGCCAACAACGGCCGAGCTGCGATATACAGACTCAAGCTTCTCAAGCGCGATGTACTCTCCGTTCAGAGTCTTCACAAGGTTCTTCTTCCGGTCGATAATACGCAGGAGTCCGGCCGAGTCGAACTCGCCAATGTCACCAGTCTTGAACCAGCCGTCACTGGTGAAGCTCTCTTCGGTCTCCTTGGGTAGGTTGAGGTAGCCCTTGGTGACAGAGGCGCCACGGATCCAAATTTCACCCTGTGGCGGGCTGTTGGTCGCAAAGTAACCCGCATCTGGAAAGTCGACAAGCTTAATCTCTATAGATGCTGGCATCTCTCCCAGAGCAGTGTCCGTCCATGACAATGGGTCCATCAACGCACCCATCGCAGACGTCTCAGTCAAGCCGTAGCCAGAGATCATGGGTGCGATGGTCATTGAAATGAATCGTTGAGTATCCTTCGCAATTGGGCCACCGCCGTTCAAGCAAATCCTCAGACGTCCACCTGTGGCTTCGGCAATCTTCTTGAAAACAATGTTATCGACGATGCTGGTACCCAATCCGGCCAGGGGAAGATAACTACTGTTGGCCATCATGAAGCTCTTGGCGGTCATTGCAGACCAGAACATTGTTTTGACGATGGGATTCATCTTCGACACCTTGCCCAAGATTCCCTTCTTTACAGTTTCCCAAACGGCAGGGACACCGACAAGAATCGTTGGCTTGAATTCGGCAATGTCACCACGGCTCTTGCGCACACTGTTGTCACTGATAGTTTTAGGGTTGCCATATCCCATGGTACCTCCCCAATAGAGGCAAGCATTTTCGAAGACAAACTCCAAAATATGCGCAAGTGGCAGATATGTCAGTAGACCATCACCCGGGCCGAGGTAGGGTCCAACAATGACATCCACACCTGCAATCGCGGCGACAACATTCCTGTGGGTGAGGAGCACACCCTTGGGTGTGCCGGTCGAGCCAGAAGTAAACATGATGCAGCAGAGATCGTCGGGCTTTGGTGGTACAGGGTCGACAGGATTGTCGCCACCTAACTGGACCAGGTCTGAGAAGCTGAGGACTGTCAGATGTGGGTGTGCCTCCTTGAGCTTCTTCACGTCTGCCTCAACCTTCACAGGGTCCACCTTGGAGGTTGGCGCGTCGTCAGAATTCCAGATGACATGCTGGATATCTTTCGCTTCCTGGAGTGGCTTGATAAGCTGAGTTAGAAGATGGGGGTCGAGGAAAATGGCCTTGGCATTCGTCTGGAGGAGCGAGTGCTTGAGACCTTCCTCCCCAAGCGTGTCATAGGCTGTGACGATTGGCATGCTCTGGCTGGTCGCACCGTGCGCAGTGGCAAGCCAGTAAGGGTGAGTGGCGGCAAAGATGTGCACTCGGTCATCCTTCTGCATACCAAGTTTGCGGAAGCCAGCGCCGACTTTCAGGGCAAGCTGCTCATACTCGTTGAAGCTCAGGTACTCGTATGGGCTGAGCTCGTAATATGTCCATTTCTTGTCGACCTCCTGCTCTTTGCCGTCCACAATCTTCTTCACTTTCTTCACCTCCTCGTGGGTTTGTACCAACTTTCTCTTGCCGACAGCCTTTGCGTTGCCGAACTTCTTGCTGCTGATAGCCAGTATGTCGTAAATGGTGTTGAGCTCAGGCGAAGGAGACACGACGAGCTTGTCCTTGGCCTTTACGTTTCTCCGTGGAACAGTCTCACCATCGACTTTTTCGAAGCCTGGTGCTTCGACAGTGTACGGGGGTTTCTTGTATAACTTAGGCTGAGGAACCAGGGTCTTCAGATCCTTGCGCTGCATAACGTCGCCCATGGTGCCGGCGGTCGAGTGAGCTTCGCGGGTCAAGAAATGGCGGCTGTAAGGAAAGGTATCGATAGGCATCCACCTGCAACCAAATAACGGGAAGGGTGAGCTCTGCAAGACACTTGAAACTACCAAGAAGAGCGAGATGAGAAGAACAGAGTAGTGCAGCTGATGAGGCAGCATACGACTGTTACCTGGGTGATGGGGAGCGGTTGGAGTCGCCTCTATGTACGTCACCTGCAGCCGGCTCAGAGCTTGGACGTCAAGCGCTGAGCCAGTGACCGGGGGACGACCTGACAGCAGTCGATCACCGGGACTCCGTCACTGACTGGCCCGGCTAATCTCCGTCCAGCGAGGCGGAGATCGAGGAGGTTCGCGCTCCGTACATCACAAACATCAGTACCTTCTTCCACATCCAACTATCCTCAATCCTGCCCTCTTCCTCTCATTCTTGTTGTCACATGTGTAATGCCGGTGTAAGCATGCGTCTCCAACACTCATCATTGCACCCTTCACATGCATCCGATCAGGAACATTTCAACGACCAGTGACGTCTCCTGCATATCTGTGCTAATCTCAGCAGTCCGCCACCGCCAGGTTGATGATGCTGACCGCGAGCATCATTCGAGGTATTGGCTCTGAATCTACCTGTCACTGCTCATCTCACCACTGTAAGTGTCTTTGGTGGGAAAATGGCTTGTAAGCCAGGGCATCCATTCTGTAGACCACTTTGGCCCGGAACTCGACGTCATATAGGCAACGTTCTCGATATAATGACTGCAATAGCACAACACAATTCAAAACATTTACGGCTTGTCGTTCCTCACCACTGGCAGTCAGCGCCAGTCTGGATTGTTACAGAAATGGAGGCATTTGATCTTTTCCACCGTATTAATGCCGTCGACTCAAGGGCGACCCTCAAACGAGACTGAGAGGCTGACAGCGTCAATACTCGGAACTGTGGATTGGAGCTATCGCTCAATCACCTCGTTTTTCTAGCACTACATCCCCAAGAAGGTATAGCCAATGCCTTCATCTGGGTTGGAGCTTGCACAGCCCAGCGGTTTGTTGGGATTTTGAATAGGAGGAGCTGCGCAACACAACACATTATTGTACCAGCTGTTACAGTGCTCGAGGTTCTCGAAGGAGATTTAGGCTTATGAGGTTAATTGTGTATCAAATCAGTACCTAGAGAACATTTGTTCCAGAGCAGGCCGTTACTCCCAACCTTCGTACCCAGCCTGCGGGTGGTAGTGCTGGTGCCAAGCTTGACTATGCAGACGTCATTTGTAGGTGGCAGCATACCTCAGTGGATACCTTAGGTAACTGGGCAGGTATTCCTTGGAGCATTACCCAGGTCTTTGCGCAACAGCGCACACTTTCATATTTCAGCACGACAGCCATAAGTGAAGTAAAATTGGCCAGAGAATTTCGAGGCTAGACCATTCAGAAGACCTGGCATCGGTCGTTCTTCGATATCAACTGCTGTGATACGTCATAACCATGTCGCTACGTACACTAGGGGCAAAGGCAGCTGCTGCTCTGGATGAAGAGCTCATGTCGGCCGGTGCTTTCTCCATTGATCAATTGATGGAGCTGGCTGGATTATCGGTGTCTCAGGCTATGTATGCCCTGTCACCTCCGACCAAGTCTCCCAGAGTGCTGGTCGCATGTGGTCCTGGGAACAACGGTGGAGACGGCCTCGTCGCAGCTCGTCATCTGCATTATTTTGGATACAAGCCGACCCTGTATTTTCCTAAACAAGGAAAGAACGAGCTTTACCAGCGGCTGAGAGCGCAGCTCGAGCAATTGGATTTGCCATTCACAGAAGATTTCCAAAGCGCTTTAAGGCAGAGCGACTGGGTGATCGATGCAATCTTCGGATTCTCCTTCAGCGGCGAGGTGCGAGAACCGTTCCCTGCTGTGATAAAAGCACTCGCAGAGTCACGTATCCCTGTCCTTGCTGTAGATGCTCCCAGCAGCTGGAATATTGAAACCGGCCCGCCAGATGACGGCCCTGGGAAGGGGTATCACCCCGCTGCACTCATCTCTCTCACCGCCCCAAAACCCCTTGTCAAATGGTTCAAGGGCCGTCACTTCATCGGTGGTCGATTTGTTAGCAAAGCCATTGCTGAGAAGTATGGGTTTGATGTGCCGCCATATCAAGGGGCAAATCAAGTTGTCGAGGTTAGCGATGGATAAAACCCGATCATGATCAACACCTCAGATTTTGACCTATGACTTCAACTAAATAGTGCCCTGTACAATCAATGCCAATTTCTAGCCATCTTGCGTAGATCTGCCTGGATCCAGCCCTTTATCTAGCCACAACAAGGGAGCGGAAATAGGAAGAGGACAATTTAAACAGGAACTAGTCCGGCGGAGCTGAGAGCAGCATTGCCAACGCTACTAACAGTCCTTGTGGACGGGGGGCGGGCCAGACTGCTTATTAGGTCTCCCTTACGCCCTTCAACACCGAGACTCACAGACTGTATCATTTGGCTGCTTTATTATGCATGCCTCCTATGACCAAATACAGTAATTCAGTTCCGTGCAAGCTGTGTCGAGTCATACAATACCGTCGAATAAGGCAGTATTCCAATGCCGGCTCTTTCAAAAGCGGACAAAGACATTTGTTTCACGGGATTGATATTGATCTCATACGTCTTGACATGGTCACACGTGCAATTATTTGAATAATAGCCGAAGGTTGTAGAAGTATTGTAGGTGTAATAAAAGTACGAAGCGGAATCGCAAGGGTGTCCTGGACAGCTCCAACGGTAGTCTCTTCATGGGAGACGTTGTTTGGGTATTGTCTTCAGGCTCCAACATTACCAGAACGCCTTATTCATGCAAAATGTAGATCGATCAACTGAACCAAGCAACGTGCAAAAGCATATCGTGTGCCCTTCTGGAACAGATGCCGTTACTAGTCGGCTTTCTCAGTCACAGGCCCGCCACTCCCCAACAAGCCGTCCATCGGACTACCTTTCACATCACCAACTCGAAAGAAGCCCCCAGCGCCCTTCTTAGAGTCATTTCGCATAGTGATGCCTGCGGCGATCAAGACACCGATGATAATGCCGAAGAATATAAGAGGATGTTTTAAAACTCCACCACTGATGACCCACCAGAGGTGCCCGATTGCAGTTGTAGAGCTCTTAGGGGCAATCTTGGGCGGGTTGGCAACCACACGAGTGAGGGTTTCTAATATCGAAGTACGAGACGGAACAATTGGATTTCCGGTCATTGTGACATCCCAGTATCGCCGGTTGTCTTCGTCGTGAATGACCACCTTTTCTCCGTCACGTACAGATACTCCAAAGGTCGTCCTTACCCACCGTTCCCAGAAATGTCCATCTACCCATGCAAACCCAACTTCTCGGCGTTCAATCTCATCCATGTTGATTCTGATTTGTTTCGCCGCGCGGAGAGCTCGCTGGTCGTTACGGTCCTCAGCTTCTTCAATACGGAGCTGTTTAGCATCCCTCAATTCTTGCCGCTCGAGTTGGAAAGCTTGGGTCTGTTTATCGATCCATTCGAGTGCTGCATTCTTGATTTCTCGTTTGGCGGCCACGAATTCGTCAGGACGATCGCGCGAGAGTATACCGAGGACTACAAATTTGTTCGACATGATCTCCTGAGCATTGATGGCTGTCAGCTCAGGCACAATTGGGAGCCATACTGATTGCATCCAAGTGAGCACTTTGCGGTAGTCACGCATATCTTGCGGCGCAAGAGCAGTATAATATGTTGGCTTTCCGTCGCGTGACACCAGCAACCTCGGCCAAGTAGATATCTTGAAGCGCTTTACCAAGGCTTCGTCNAGAYAGAGCTTTTACCACTCAATTAAATACACATCGTGTTGAATTAAAAGAGATGGAAAATTTTTTACAAGAATGGGAAAAAATTCTTATGTTAAAACATTTAGAGATATGTTTAATAAAAGAAATGCCCGTCATACTGAAATTAAACAAAATTTCGATAATCTTTTAGACAAAGAAGATTAAAAAAACATAATATAGTANTTTTAACNTATATTTTAWTACGAAGTTCAGTTAATTCTCCAATCGTTATATCTTTATTTATCTTTTATTTAAGTAAAAATAACATTTTAGTGTAAAAAAAATTATTNAAAAAAAAAACTTAAAAATAATTTTTGTTTTTANTATCATTATATGTAGAATAAATAGGAATAATATTTATTAGGTATATAGTTGAGTTTGATGATGGCTCTGATTGAACGCTGTCCAAAGGCTTGACACATGCTAATCGTACNTYMATTTAATAATAAATGAAAGNTGGTGGTAAAGGTGAGNTATAAAATTATTTTTGCTAACTTNAAAGTAAGGACAAATTCCTTATGATGTACAGATACATCAATTTATGTATAAATGGTGGTGATATCTATACTAAAGNAAAAAAAACTAAAATTTWAATTTTTCGCNTTTAAGACGTTTTAAATANTGNTTCGGATAAGTAGTNAGTTAAGGTAANTTANGCTTAACYAGCTAAAGTCCGTAGTCGAAACTGAGAGGTTGATCGATCACATTGGGTCTGNAAAAACCCCAATACGTATAGTACAGCAGTGGGGAATATTGGTCAATGGCCTAACGGCTGAACCAGCAATTTGGGGGAATGTAAGTATATATGCTATATATATACTATCATCKACTTGCAAGCGATTCTCGTGTTCATAATACTCCGCGCTCTCGAAGTCTGGATCGTAGGGTGATTGGAGCCAAGCTTCTCCTTGGGGTATGAAGTAATTATCTGTATGCAAAACTCCAGAA
>LSHF01000143.1:0-44206 GCA_001660795.1 Leptoxyphium fumago
GTGGTGAAGAGAGTTGTTAAGTTGTTGAGTTGGTAGATTGAAGTCTTGATGATTGGATTGTTGGATGATGATGAGAGAGAATTGGAGTTGTAGACGTGATGGAGGCAGGTATTTATATTCTTCAGGACCTGAACCCAGATGCCTGTACTCTTGGAAAGTCTGGTTTGGTGACCCTAGCAGACAGACTGTCGGTGCCTCCGCCTGTCAACTCTCGAAAACTTGACGCCTAACTCTGGAGGAATGTAGACGATGCGGTGCGTACGTCTGTGGCGTGAAGCGGTCACCGACCCAAGAGGCGACAGAGTGGAAGTCAGGAGGAAAACGGGCTTGTGTAATGCCGATCCTTGAAGCAATAATTCGTGTTATGGGACCCATCGTTGTTTCACAATGGCGGCTTCACATTAGACCGTGGCGAATTCATCGAATCAGCGTCGCATCATGAGACAACTTCGAGACCCCGGTCTGATCCACTCTCAAGCCGTTGGTATATGCCATGGGGCCAGCATGACACGGTGGCGGAGGATCTTGTCACAGGAGATGATATCTAGCTCGAATGGTGGCTTATGCAGGAAGAGTATCGTTATGTCGACACGGCACTTCGTCCGGTGTCGATCGAAGGTGATATGCCACGGTCCGTATCGATGCAGCTTAACTCAGGGCCTAGATCGTCCAGATTATCTTATTGTGCCTTCCTCAAACAGGCGGTCCAACTGATCTACTGACAACAGGCGCGTCGGGTCAGTGGGCAGAGTCTAGAATAGAATGGTTTGCTCCTCCAGGGCCCAGATTGCATGTAGTAACGTGAGCGACAGGATCGGTTTCACACGACGCGCATGGACGGGAGAAGAATCCTGCTTGTCACTGTTTATCGCCCTGCATCTGCATGATTCGCATGTGTCAACCCACGTCCCTGGGTTTGGATCTGGGGCTTTTGCCTCCGATGCAGAGCCATTCCCAAGCCCTCAGTGCAATTCTGAAAGCCCAATGCCGCCAACCGACATGAATGAGATATGCACAAAAGTTTCCGGCCGGTGATGGTGGGTGAGCGAGGGGGTGAGGCCAGTACCTTCTGCCGTTGGTAGCACCAGGTTCTACGAAGTCGCTATAGCGTGAAGTCGACCCATATGGTTCAGTTTCTGCGGTACGGACAACATTCCGCCGGTCCAAGAATCACAGCAGTCCTGAGATCGTGCTGTTGAGGGATTGGTGGCAACATCCACACGTCCGGCCAGCACTGTTGACACGACCGTGTGACTGATCAGAATGAGGCCAAGCTAGAGTAGAGAGAGTGCATTGGACTACTCTGGAGCTGATTGCGAAGAGTGTGATATCCCTTGGATCTTCCAGGTTCAAACCTGAAGATCTCTACCTGTGGAGGTTTCGCCTCAGCATTCAGGGTCCTTTGCCGTTTTTGTCAGGCGCATGTTCACCGACGGTGTTGAGCGCGTATATGGTACTGTCTTTTGACACCGTCTTTCTAGGGGAAGATGGACCAAACCCACGTTGTCAATGCACAAAGCTTGTGTTAGGGCGTACGGTAACGGGTTCCAACCCTGGACGTCAAGCCTGTGTAAGGATCAGATAACGTCCATTGCTCATCATTATGAACATCAAAATAGACTCGATCTAAAGATCGAGGTAATTTCAGGAAAAACAATAATATCGAGGTTGAGTAACGCAGTTGCGTATGAACGACACTTTGCGAAACTATCTGTACACGTTGGTGCCACATGTGCGTATCCTAAGCAAGGGCTGCCAAAACTTCGAAAGTGGCCGATATGAGCACCGTTTACGAACCAATCGTGTGAAAACATAGTGCTCCATTTTCGAGGCGAAGATGGACCCTGCTTGCATATGCAAATGCAGATGCAATGAGGTCGGCCACACCACGCTGGCTGAGCGACAGCCAGAATTACTTCCACTTCAAGACAACAGGTGGGATATTACTGATTTGCATCTTTGGGTGATGAAAGTTGCACGCCTGGCGTTCCGCAAGAGCTAGCTGTGAGCGTAGGTACCCGTTCTCCTGACGGAGCTTCGAGATGGTGGACTGATCGGTTTCAGCATCGACATCGCCGCCCTCGCCTTGCTGCCGTCCAGCTGTTGTGCTATTGGGGCGTTGGGAATTGCTCGTATCGGCATCTGCTCCTGGTGCATTCGATGATGGGCTGCGTCCTGCTGCTAGCTTCTTGAGTTCCTCATTTTCAGCCTTGATTTTCTCGAGTTCTGCAGCAACTCGAGGGTTACTTAGGGCATCTGTACCACCAAGACCATCTAACCGCTTCTTCAGCCTCTCGTTCTCCTGTTCCAACTCTGCAACCCTAACGCTGTCGTTACCATTGGCTGCTCCAATATTGTTGTCCTTGGTCGAGTCAGACGCAGTGTTTCTCGCTCTAAGCGCCTCAATCTCCTTCTTCAGCTGCTCGGTATCGGCAGAAGCCTGTTCCAACTGATTTGAACGCTCTTGCAAAGCCTCCTCCCTAGCGGCCAGATCCTTCTGCCGCTGCTCCAGCGCGGCATTTTCATCAGACTTTGCAGACTTCAATCTTTCGAGTTCCGCCTTCAACTCAGCGTTGTCTTGCGCTAGAGTTTCAACTTTCTCGTCACCGCTCTTTTGCAGCTCACCCTTCTCTGCCTTCACTTCCTCCAATTCCTTCTCAAGCTGTTGCTTGTCCTGCTGGCTCTGGGCGGTCATTGCCTGGAGCTCAGCCCTCAACTTTTCCCTCTCCTTCTTCTCATTTTCCGCCTCTTCCTCCTTCTTCTTCCTCTCCTCGGCAGTCCCTTCGGACTCTTCCTGTGGGATGGGCTCATATCCAGGCGCTGTAACTAGATACCAGGACATTGCGTGGCTCCAGNCCTCATTGTAGGCCCAGACATAGGTCAGCGCGCCAGCGTTCCAACTTGCACTTTGGTTGCAGAGCCAGGCGTTGGGGAACTCAGCCGCCTGGAACCAGTACGTGCTGGGTGCGCGGCCCTGCTTGGGAAGCCACCAGGTCTTGTCGTCCGTAGAGCCGGCTGCGCCCAGCACGATCCGGCTTGAAGCGTGAGGGCCGGAGGCTTTCATATAGCGTCCAGTTAATACGTGTTTGAAGGCGATCTTGTCTGCCTCGTTGCCGTCGTACTCCACCGCCCAGTACTGGTTGGGGTCCTGTCGGTAGAGCTCTTGGGAGCACATCCCGTTTGGTGCCGGGGCGATGCAGGTCCCGCCGTTCACACCTGAGATGTAACATTGCGCCCCGGGTTTGAAGGTTTCCGGGACCGAGACTTTCACAGGATAGCCCATGGTCAAGTGATGGCGTGAATGAGTCCTGGTTCTGTAGTCTTAGGGGCAGGGCGCGTTGAGAGATGGATGCATGAAAGGGAGGAACGTCAAGGCGCTCGAGACATCGCCGGACAATGCCATTGTATAGCTCTGTCTCTCAATAGGTGGTGCGCCCGTCAACCCAATGACATAACCAGACATGGAAGTATCAAATAAATGATCGTCAGCGGTGATGCAAAGGTGGGGAAGAGGGCGTAATGATCGACTGGGCGGTTTCTTTGTTGGCTGGGCTTCCGTTTTCCATTTTTGTCAGATCTCTCGATGTGCGATGCCCTACGCAGGGCGTCGTTGTTATTGTCACATGAAGCGGGAAGCGAACGGTGTGGAGTGTGTGGAAATGGAACTGTGGAAGTGGTAAAGTATCTGAAATGTACATACTCCGTGCTTGAAAGCCGGTCAGGGCGATTGCGTGATTGACATGGGCGAGGGTTGATCACCTACCCAGCAACTCGTACGAACATGGAACGTAGGTACTTAAATAGCAACACATACACCCACAGACATGCGATATGATATACCAGGTTGAAAGTATGCCCAGGTTTAAGGGGTTGATATTGATTGGGTGTGAGGTGGCATGTCAATGGTATCTAGGTACCTAGGTAGTATAGAAGCCCTACCATATTCTCTTCGCTGCCATACTGTACCTCTGCACACCATCCAGCTTCAAACTCTTCCCTCCATCCTTGTCCCTCTCCTTGTCTCTTGCCTTCTCCTTGTCCCTCAACGCCTTCAGTGCTTCCGGATCGTCATCGTAAATCCATCGTCTCTTCTCCTCGCCTACCTCTACCACGCCCCACCCACCGACTCTCTTGCCATGGACGTCGACATCTTTCAAACCCTCCCTCCATTTCATGCTCTCATACCTGTCCCTTGCAAATTTGAGTACCACCATTCCAAGGACGAGCTTGAGGGCGAGCAGGATAAAGTAAGCCGCAAGGAAGAAAATTCCCATCGTTGCCAGTGCGATCATGTCGTCGAGGTTCCACCAGGAGAAGCTTTGGGAGGGTGGTATGATACTACTGCCACCCGCACCGAAGGTGGAGCGGCCAAGTGCGCGGCGAAAAAGATAGTCTATGTGCTGGAGTGCAGCCATGGTCGAAGGTGGGTTCCTTGAGTCTGAGATGCCATCCTCTCCCACCGGTAAGAGAATCGAAGTCGAGGCTGCCGGGATAGAAATTGGTACGTGGGTGGCCACGAACATGTGGTAGGTCTGCATGCTTGCTCTGATAAACAAGCAACTTAAAGGGATGACAGGTAAGCCAAGACGTTTTGTCAGATTTTGATCTGCAAAGGCGTGTGTGTAGTAGTCTTTGGCCAGCACATCCAGAAATCGGCCGTAGATGTTGGGTTTGACATTGTTAAACTTGGTAATATAAGCGTGTTTTAGCCAGTCCACGAGCATTTCGCTACCAAGGACTATCAGAAATGGTCCCAAAACTTCACCTGTCCAGCGGGGAAAGATGGTGAAGGCATGCGGAATGATGGTGCCACTTCCCTTTTGACCAGTGGAGTTTGTAGTGGCAGTTATTGGGGCCGAAGATGAGCCTGTAAATGCGGTGTTCAAGCTGATGCTCAACCCGCCAACTTCGACTATATTGCGTAGAGCAATGATGAGCAGCATAAGCCACAGCTGGAACCGCTCGACGACGTCCGCACATGTCAGCTGGAAAAGATTCTCCTTTTCAAACTTCTTGAACACCGTGCCCTTGATCTCGACGAACTGGTTGCTCATCAATAAAGTGAGCAGAGCGTTGCTATAGCTATTGACAGCGACATTGAGAGTCACGACTTGGTAGAAAAGCGCTGTCGAATGTACCACGTTGTAGGCAAGAGCAAGCAAGAACATCCACAGCGGTCTGAAGACCTTGCTACGACCATCTGCGTTACGCTCAAGGGTCTCTTTACTGAACAAGCATTCGAGTACGTCTTGTCCTAGCGCGCTGAACAATCGGTCAAAGACCTCGAGAACGTTATAAATGACATAAAGTTTGATAGCTGCCTGTCCACGAATGGAGTGATACATTCTAGAAGCGTCGAACTGTACAAGCACCATACAGCTGAAGAAGATCAGAAGACCTTGCAGAATATCAGCCTTGTGGTTGGGCAGTAGTACCGACGGCGTTGATCGAGTCCTGCGATGTCGGAACCCTGAAGTCTTCCGCGTCCTATTGACAGGAGGTCTGATGGTTTGTGTAGTGACACTAACACGTGGCTTGGTAGCAGACGGAGGATCAGTTACGGTTGATCTACCGGTGCGCTCGCTTTCACTGGCAGCAGTACGACTCGGAGGCGACTGATTTCGCCTTGACCATAGTCTACCTATACCACAGTAGATGAAGGTTACAAGGTCTTGCACTTCCTTGGTGACATTCCTGCCTAACCATCTGATAAGAATAACCACAGCCTTCACGAATCGTAAAGGCAGTATGGTAAATGAATAAAGCCATGAGTCGAGACAAGCAAGGGCGCCAAACCAGAGGACCTGCTCGAGCTGCGGTGGCAGCCAGAGAAAATTTACCAAGCGCTCAAATTTGACCTTGGACGACTCGTATGGGAACTCAGCAGATGCTGAACGGTGAATGTACAGTGCGGAAGGTCGATCCGAGGAGAGTTCCAGCTGTAGATATGTCGGTAATGATACAGGAGGAAGGGGAATGTGTGCAAGCATGGGCGAAGGCTGGGGATCCGGTCGTAGCGACGGCTTTGGCAATCGATCATCCTCAGCCTTCCCCGTCTTCAGGGGCGACAGCTGAGGTCGAGCTCGAGCCTCCTTAGAGATGGAGGAAGATGGTTTCCTCTGCATCACTGGAGACGTCGCAGCTCTCCCAGCCTTGCCAGGCCGGGACGTCATTGCACCTGGCACGCTCTTGATCGCAGTAACATCGGGTATGCTGTCTGCGGCGACCTGTCCGGTTTTTAGGTTGTCTTTCGAGGATTCAATGTTTTGGTCGATCTGGAAGTACCCTCCTGGGCTAGGAGGTGCGCCGTCTGTATGTTTATCCAGAGGTGGGATCTCTTCCGTGATTGGAGTCGCAGTTCGAAAGGGAATGGAGCGTGGAGAGTTGGTCAGGTCCTGCATCTGCTTGGGAGAAAGTTTGAAGGTGGTCCTCGAGGAGTCTGCATTGTTGTGTGTCGCAGAACTCCTCCTCCTGCCTGTGCTGCCTCTGTGATGTCCAGCTCTTAATTCCACCACAGCTTCGCTGTCGGCCTCCTCGCCAGCATCATGGGCGCTGTTGCTACGTGTACGGGTACGAGTGACGCTCAGACCACATAGCGCGGCAGCTTCATTGTTATGTCTTTCAGTCAAACCATCCCTGAATCTCTCATCGGCCGAGGAGTGAGATTGAACATCATCAGATGCGACAATTGGGGATAGCGCTGGCGTTTCAAGTTGGCCGTTCGCCTGAGCCGATGGCGTTGCACCAGCATCACCGTAGCAGCTTGTGGTGTTGGTCATGCTGTATGCCGGCCCTCGACGGCATCGTGGTTGTGGCTGAATCGAAGGGCGATGGTTCAGGGTCGAGGATGCGGTATGCAGACACGCCATGCCCTACGACGCATCGCTGACTACCTATACCCACCTACCTACTAACTGTATGTGCTGCACAGCTAGGTATGGGTGCTGCCCAGGGTTTCGTACCCTATTGCATATCGAGCGACGAGAGTCTGTGTACAGAGTGCCCACATTGCTTCCGAGTAAATGGCAAGGGCGTATTTATCAGTTGTTGGTCCTTAGCCACTGCATGTGTTTGTAACGAGTCCATGTATAATAATATGGTAGCGTGTTTCGCTATACCCAGAGGTTGACGATGGTCGAAACTGACGAAAGGCAAGGAACCGAGTCTCTCGCGCAGCCATCCGCTAGCCCCGGGGCTTCCCGTCACGCTCCTATTGGTCCGCAGAGAGCGGCGACAGACACAGCGAGAGCCCCGCANGGGCCGGCGAAGTGACTGACGGTATCGATAAATTCGCGGCAGCCCACTTTTGCACGTCTTGGCGAGCGATGTGCAGGTGACGGTGGGAAGGGTATTACCACAAGGTTGTAGTCAGGATGTTTCATCCCCACTGCACCGTCGTCCCTCCATCTCCACTTCCTCTTTCGACGCCGTCAAACCCTTTGCTGAGGTCTTGTTGAGCGTGAAAGGAAACCCCCCTCTGAGTCCTCGGTCCATCCAAACTCCAGCTGACTTGCGAACTTTTGTCACCCGCCAACCGCAGCCCAGGTTGAATCACCAATATGTCTAACGGCGGTCCCGACTCGTGGGAGGATGAAATGCGCGACGAGGATCTGTCGCAGCAGACTCAACGACAGATGAACATCCAGAACGTACCTACCTTCCAACCAGGCGCCGCCAGCTTCCAACCCGGCGCATCGTCCTTCGTCCCTGGTCAACAGTTCCAGCAGTACGGTGGAGGATATGGAGGCTACAATGGCTACCAACAGTATGGCCAAGGCTACGGGCAATATCAACAATATGGCTATGGCCAAGGCCAAGCCCAGGGTCAAGGCCAGGGTGGCTACCCACAGTACCAGCAGTACGGACAACAGGGACAGTATCAGGCACCGCAGCAGCAGCATCAGCAGCAAGCCTACGTTCCCCCACAACAGAGACAGACACCCATGATCGCGAAACGAGGTGAAGCTCTTGCACCAGCTGCTCAGCAACAAAAGCCGGCTGGCCAGCCAGCATCAAAGCCTGCTGCACCGGCCAAGACCCTCTCCCTCAGCGCCTCCGACACTGGTGCCTCCACGACAAAGCCAAAGACTTTGTCGCTTAGTGCGAACGACACAGGTGCTTCAGCGCCCAAAGTGGAGAAGGCTGCTGGCACCAAGGTCTTGTCCCTTGGTATACCGTCATCTGGACCGGCTCCAGCGGCAGCACCACCCGCCTCATCTGCTAAGGACAATGTCAACAAGGACGAGCCAGCCGCTGGAAAGAAAGTCACTGCAGCTAAAGCCATCGAGAAGGCTGGTGAGTCCACCCCTGCGATCAGCGGGAACACATCTCCAACCGCTTCCGGACGTAATTCGCCTTCACGGGCCGAGCAGAAAGCAGAGGCCAGACGGGCGGACTTGGTCGCACAGGAGCAGTCACAGGAGGTTAATGAAGAGGAATTGCGGGAAATGTATGGTAAGGAGCACGTAAACGTCATCTTCCTTGGTCACGTCGATGCCGGCAAAAGCACACTGGGCGGTGCCTTGTTATATGCTACAGGCATGGTGGATGACCGAACTATGGATAAGTATAAGACCGACGCCAAAGCACTCGGCCGTGAATCGTGGTATCTCTCTTGGGCGCTCGACCAGACCAAGGAAGAAAGATCCAAGGGCAAGACCGTTGAGGTCGGTCGTGGCTTTTTCGAGACAGAGAAGCGCCGCTACTCTATCCTCGATGCTCCAGGTCACAAGACATACGTGCCGAACATGGTCTCGGGTGCTTCACAGGCAGATGTCGGTGTACTTGTCATCTCAGCACGTAAAGGTGAATACGAGACCGGTTTCGAAAAGGGCGGTCAGACCCGTGAGCATGCCGTTCTCGCGAAGACACAAGGTGTCAACAAGCTGGTTGTCGTTGTCAACAAGATGGATGATCCGACAGTCGAGTGGAGCGAGGAGCGCTATAAGGAGTGTCTCGCCAAACTCACAGTCTTCCTGAAGGGTCTTGGTTACAACCCAAAGACCGATTTGACGTTCATGCCAATCGCTGCCCAGCAAACGATGGGTCTCAAGACACGTGTGCCAAAGTCGGCTGCTCCCTGGATAGGTGACACACCCTCCCTACTCGAATACCTGGACAACATGCAGACACTAGAGAGGAAGGTCACAGCTCCATTCATGATGCCCATCGCTGCCAAGTACCGTGATCTCGGCACGATGATCGAGGGCAAGATCGAAGCCGGTGTTATCAAGAAAGAAACTAAGTACCTGATGATGCCTAATAGAGCCGAGATCATCANTTCTGCGCTGTATGGTGAGACCGAAGACGAAGTTCCACACGCCACCTGCGGTGACCAGGTCCGCATCCGTATCAAGGGCGCAGAAGAGGAGGACATCTACCCAGGCTTCGTGCTGTGCAGTCCTAAGCGACCTGTCCACACCGTCACATCATTCGAGGCACAGATCCGTCTACTGGAGTTGAAGTCTATTCTTTCCGCGGGTTTCAACTGTGTAATGCACGTCCACTCCGCCACTGTGGAAGTGACCTTTACAGAGCTGCTGCACAAGCTAGAGCCCAAGACGAACAGGAAGAGCAAGAAGCCACCAGGATTCGCCAAGCAGGGCATGAACATCATTGCCAGGCTCGAAGTCACCGACCCGGCCGGCAGTGTTTGTGTGGAGAGGTTTGAGGATTATCCCCAACTTGGGAGATTTACGCTGCGTGACCAGGGACAGACCATCGCCATTGGTAAGATCACCAAGCTGGTCCAGACTACCACCATCTAGATTTGAACGACGCTCGCTCCATGTGAAATGAGTGGATGAAAGGATGAGGCACCAGGTATTGCGTAAGAGGATATGCCAGAGCGATACAAGGGATGGGGACTTGAGCCACCAGCGTCCACCAATATCCAGGGCCTTGTGGACTGATGACTTCCTCTCTAGACCGAATTCTTCTTTGTCTTGGAGGGATTTGTAGAAGACAAAAACAACATAAGCATGATGATGATTTATTACTTTCTCTTTCCGCAGATAATGGATTTCCTCATACTTCACCTCAAATGAAGCCAAGGTCAAGACAGTAATAATTAATTAATTAACCCAGATGGGTACTGCCGTCAGGTTGTATGCCACATCACGTGCCGATAAGATATCGGTGCCTTTATCTCTTATCTAAACTCTTACGCCACCGCCGCTTTCTATAATGTGGCGGTGCGACATTTCTGTGCTCCTCCAAAATTTCCCCCACCATTACGCGCGCCGAGATACTTCAATTGACAGTGAGATAGATGAGTCAATGCTTGCAGTCATTCCACTCGAACATCGTGAAAAATATAAGACTTCTGGATTGAGCACCAATTTGCTTCGCACTCCAATTCTTTAATCGAAGAGGAATTCCATCGCGATGTCCGCAGAAGGAGCGGCACAAGCCGTCAAGGACACTGTGCAGAGTGTCGCGGACAAGGTCAAGGAACTAACGACTGGTGAGACCTCACAGCAGGGCGGCACAGCTGCGTCCTCAATTCTCGACGAGGAGACTGGCGAGTATGTTTCCAAGAGTGAGTTGAAGAAGAGACAAAAGCAGCGAGAGAAGGCCAAGAAGAAGGAAGCAGATGCCGGCAAGAAGCAGCCTCCTCCAGCCAAGAAGAAGGCAGTAGCAGAGGAAGATGAGGAGGACGTGGATCCAAGGCTCTACTTCGAGAACCGATCCAAGACCATCAAGGCAGAGATCGATGAGGGGCCCTACCCTTATCCACACAAGTTCCACGTCACATACAACCTGAAGGACTTCCACAGCGACTTCGGCACTTTGAAGAAGGGTGAAGAGGTCAAGGACAAGGTCATTAGCGTTGCAGTGAGGAACTTGGGAGTGCGCAAGGCTGGTGACAACTTGCGATTCTACAACGTCGAGGACAATGGCGTCGAGCTGCAGTTGATGGCCACAAACCTTAACAACACCAGCGAGGTGTCGTTTGCCGACCAGCATGACAAGCTCCGCATGGGAGACATCATCGGCGTCAAGGGCTACCCTGGTAGGACGAACCCCAAGAGGGAGGATAACCCTGGTGAGCTGTCCATCTTCGTCCAGGAGGTCATCAGGTTGTCACCTTGCCTGAGGAACATCCCTAAGGCACACTACGGCTTCAAGGACAAGGAAGAGCGATACAGAAACAGGACGCTGGACTTCATCATGAACAAGTCTAGTCGCAAGGCCGTTCTCGCTCGTCATCAAATCACAAGCTACATCCGCAACTACCTTAACACCAATGGGTTCATTGAAGCAGCCACTCCAATCCTCCAGATGGCCGCTGGTGGCGCTACCGCCCGTCCCTTCTTCACCCACCACAACGAGTACAACATGGAGCTTGCCCTCCGTATTGCTACCGAGCTCCCACTCAAGATGTTGATCATGGGTGGCTTTGACCGTGTCTACGAGCTCGGTCGTATCTTCCGTAATGAAGGTGCAGACCTGACCCACAACCCTGAATTCGACACCTGCGAGTTCTACGAAGCTTTTGCCGATTACAACGACCTAATGAATAGAACCGAGGATATGGTCGAAGGTCTTGTCAAGCAGATGAACAACGGCTCAACTGAAATGATCTGGCACGACCAGGAGGGCAAGGAGTACAAGGTGAACTGGGCCAAGCCATGGAAGCGTGTCGATCTGATCACGACCCTGGAAGAGAAGACAGGCGAGAAGTTCCCGCCAGGTGAGACCTTTGAGAGCAAGGAATTCGAGGACTTCCTCAAGCGCGTGTTGGAGAAGACAGGCGTCACCTGCGCTCCACCACTTACCACCGCTCGTATGATCGACAAGCTTGTTGGCCACTACATCGAGACCACTTGCATTAACCCAACATTCATCACAAACCACCCCAAGGTCATGTCGCCTCTGGCAAAGTCCCACCGTTCGCGTCCCGGCCTTACTGAGCGTTTTGAGGCGTTCGTCTGCACATACGAGATCGCAAATGCCTACACCGAGCTGAACGACCCCTTCGACCAACGTTTGCGTTTCGAGGAGCAAGCCAAGCAGAAGGCTCAAGGTGACGACGAAGCACAGGTTTTGGACGAGGGTTTCCTCCGCGCTATGGAGTATGGCATGCCGCCCACCGCTGGTTGGGGTATGGGTATTGACAGGATGGTCATGTTCCTGACCGACAACTATTCCATCAAGGAGGTCCTTCCCTTCCCATTCATGAAGCCGGAAAATATCAACCAGGGCCCTGTCCAGGGCCTCAAGGCTGCTGAGGTTGCAGATGTCGAGCCTGCGCCTGTTGAGGGTATCCGTAAGTGTTAATTTAACTCATCAGATGCTTTCTTACGATCAACGATCCAAACTGACTCGTCAACAGCACACAAATAGGGCATTGAACCTCTTGGTACATTTTGACCTGGCTCATATGCTGTGTGAATGCTACCATGGCCATCTGCAGAGATCGCGATCTAGGTAAATGCTCCGAGGAGCTAGGATTGCGGCCTAGAAATGCTCCCGATTTGGCTGCCGTGCAGACTTTTGTCATGTTCTGGAAAATATATGAGAATATACGCCTTCATGTTAAAAGGAGCTTTCCATCCATGGCTGACGGTGCTTGGTGGTGGACGGTGTCTATCCTGGTCCCCTGCCATTGGAGAGCATCCATAGAGAAAGGCTTTTAAAAATGAAAGACTGAATGGGGNAAAAAAAAGACAGAATCAAATTATAAAGCTTTCCAAACTGTTCATTGTCATCAATAGATTAGTTAAACTTCACCCCAAGACCCTGTGCCTGTCTCTTGGTCCACTCCTTCGCCGTGAGTGGTACTCGCTCATCTGCTTCTGGTCCAATTTCAGCCTCACACAGAGGTACCATGGGACAGTCGTCCTCTGGTCTCACGAAATATACCAGACTGTAGCGCGGCCATCTACCCTGTGCGCCGGGTGAGGGGACGACACGGTGCCGGCCAGAGCAAAGAACGCCGTTGCTGAATCGCACCGCCGCGTCGCCCAAATTGACGATCGCATGGCCCGGCCGCGGCTTCACCCACAGCCACTCACCCTCGCAGTCCGTAGGCTGCCCATTGTTAAGTGTCGCCGTCCGCGAAGAGTGAGACCATATCTGTAGCCCGCCCAGCCAATTCATCAAGATGGTTATACTTGAGAGCGGCGGACGCCGTCAGCGCTACTCCGGAACTATAAGTGCAGTCGAAAAGACAAGGAATGAAGGAGAATGAGATTCAGATGGAAACACTCACGTTCCGAAGTCGGTGTGCGACGGCGTTTGAATCTCTGGCATATCATCTGTCACTCGTGGAGGGCCTCGTGTGATCCTGATGTGATCGCCCGCCGGTTTGCCGATGCGGTGCCGACCGGTTAATTCGTTGCCGTCGACGCCGAGGCCTGTGGCAATGACGCTCAGGATCTCCATTCCAATCCCGTGCGTCAAACGGATATACTCTGCGAAGACGGGCCGCTCGCAAAGGATGGTTGGAGGCCAGGGCAGGGCCATCTGTGAATCACTTGTGTCGTTGCTGTTGCCGTCGCTGTCGACGATCATATCGTCCTTTGCCACATTGAAGAATTCAGCAGTATCCCTCGTGCCGGCGGCATCCGTGACCGTGGCGCCTGCACGCTTGTATCCGAAGAGCGTGCCACTCCTCTGCACATACCGCAGCTTTTCGTCTCGAGGCAGCGCAAACGTGTCCGAGCCGATGTGGCAGAGCCGTTCCGCAAGCTCCAACATCTTGTCGCCAGAGGGCACATCGCCAAGCGAGAGGTAAAAGAAGCCGCGATCTTTACATATTTCGAACACGCGCTTGCTCTCTTCCTTATCGCGAGACTGAACCTTGGAGAGAGAGATTGTCTCCAACCAGATTTCCCGTAATCCGTGTGGGAATTCTGGGTAGAGATGAGGGGTGAACTCGCTTCTCGAAGGATCTTCTGCTTGTGGCATCTTGCTCATCGGAGTCTCCTTTCCGAGACAAAGCTACTGTAGAGTGTGAAGTCCTTGAATTCCAACCCAGATCTATTCGTTTTTGGCCGTGAACCATGTCCTTCTGAGCCTTACTGCTGGATCCAAGGTAGAGGGGCGTCGTTGCTTGTAGGACCAGCACCAATGCGATGGCATCCAATAAAGAAATGTATGTCAAAACTCCCGAAAGCCCTAGGGACTTTAAGTTGTCAAACGTTCCAGATACTCAAGAACGTTTGACTATGCGCCAAGTTCTGTTAAAGTCAAAATCACAATCACACATGATCAACGACACTCACGGGAGAGCCTACAATCAGTAACGCTTCGTTGTACCAGGTAAGGGATCCGACACAGGGTAGCAGTAGCCCAAATGTTTACCGAGGAAGTTCAGTACAGATCAAGGATTCCCAGAAAGTGTGCAGTCGACTGTCTAATACTGTAATATAAGTCGATATGCCGACATACAGCAACTCGGAACCTGGCAAACCTGGAACATATTAAAGACCTTGCAGCAACACCCAGGCAAAGTGGGGTAATAACTCAACCGAAGGCTGCCAGAACCTAGGAGGTACCCTAGGTCGAGGTACATGTTTGGGACACGTCTTTGCGACCATCTGTTGTGGAATCAATGGGCACGCATGTGCACGAAGTCAGGAGAACGACGTAGCCGCTTATGATAACCTCTGGTCTTGGGGGGTGAGAATTGACAATCCCAGACCTAGCATGCCTGGGTGCAAAAGCCAACTGGTGACGGGTCGATATACAGGCTAGAGTATCTCTATTGACGGAGAGAGAGATGATTACATAGCGTAAATGAGATATCTGTGTCTCTAAGGTTTGGTGCTATGCTTTGGGGTTATTTTGTCGTAAATAGGACGGGGATTCAATACGCTACCTGTTCCTGGGTTGGAAACGTTCAAACATTGCTCTCAAGGATCCAATCAAGGATGAGGGTTTGACCCGATGCTATTTGTGACCGCTCATTCCCAGACATTGCCGAACAGATCATCTGCGTTCCCGCCCAATCCTCCTTGTTTGGGTCCAGAGGTCGTAGCTACGGGTGATGCGTGACTCCAGCCTCCAAATTCCTCGTCTTGCTGGACATTGAAGCCGGAAGTCGAGACGCCACTAGTCGCTGTTGTTGTAGCAACTGGTGCTGGTGCCCCCCATCCGCCAGCATCGACTCTCGCAGGTTTGGCGTCGTGCATGTCGCCCCACCCACCAGCGTCAAAAGCGCCCAGTGGTTTGCTTGTAGATGCTGTCGAGGTCACGGTGGGAGCAGCAAGAGTAGAAAATTGTTGTGTCGATGTTGGAGTAGGCTTTGGTGCGGAATCGGGTGTGGACCACGCATCGTTGCTGCCCCAGGCGTCCAAGTTGTTCAATCCAGATGCCGAGGTTGATGTTACAGCAGGTGTGCTACTGGGAGCTTTAGATGCTGCAATTGAGGATAAGTTGAAAGCTGAGTTGCCCTGGGCTTTGTGCGGTTGTATCGGTGGTGATGATAGAGAAGCTCGTGTAGGCTGAGCAGCGGGTGGTGCTGGGTCTGACAGGTCGAATAGATCACCCATCGCGCTACTAATAGAAGATTGTGGAGGTGGGGATTTAGTCGAGGTAACCGGTGATGGAGCTGAAGAGAAGGCGCCAAAATCACCAAAATCGTTGCTTGGGCGGCTCGCTTTCCGCGTTGTGCCTGAAGATGGTTGGTCGAAGAAACTGCCACCACTCAGTGGTGATGATTTGTTCACAAACGATGTTTGCCTAGCGTGGCCAGTCGAGGGAGAGGTAAGGTTTGAGAACGGCGCTGGTTTTGCAGTCTGCGATGGCTGAGAGAACGATAACGAGGAGAAAGCATCGTTCAGGTTTCCTGAGGGGGGCGACGCTTGTTGTGTAGGAGAACCTAAAGGCGGTGATTGCAAACCCCCAAATGCATTTGAAGCAGCTTGTTGCTGCTGCACAGGAGCGGCAGGCTTGGATGCATACAAAGACAGAATGGATTGTTTCAGGTCGTTCCTGGCCGGTGTACCACCAGTGAGTCCAGCTCCTGGTGATGCATTGGCAGTGCGGGGCGGCGGTGCTGATTGTGTACCACCAAAGAAGTCCAATCCAAGCAGACTCTCGCCCGGTCGAGTCTGCTTGGGAGGTGCTGCAGCGGCTTTGACCGGAGGAGGTTGCCGGCTGCTTCCAATAAGAGGCGGGTCAGTTGTACTAGGTCTGGCCGGCTGTTGCACCATTGGAGGCGAGATGTCGTCGCCGAAAAGGTCAACCATAGGTTGCCTAGCAGGTGGTGGCGCAGTCATTTGAGCACCTCCACTACGCAGACTGGCAGCGCGTTCTCGCTGTGCCTTCTCCTTAACAATGTTCAGAGGCACGTCATCGTCGTCAATTCGGTTTGGAGTGCCACCGCCGTCGTCAAGAGTGGCAGGGTCTGGTATGGGTCCATCCATGGCCCACCGCTTACTGTCATATTTTGTCCTGATGAAGTTCTCGATCTTGTTCTCATTCGGCACATGTCCCTCTGCCAACTTCGACTCCCAGTACTTGTTCGCACGACCGTTGCCCCATTTGAGCATACTGGCTGTCTGCTCATCTGTCCACGAATCCAAATCGACAGACTTGACCCTTGAGATGTGCGTGCCCATTCCGCGATGTATCCCACTGCAGCGAATACATATGAAAATGCCGATGTTCCAGGACGCCCATCGTGGATGCTTGTTGCGTTTGCAGTCGGCACAAGTCTTGTTGGTCTCGAGCTTTACTAAGGATTTGAGAGTGGCGCGGTTGGCTTCTGCATTGTTGGCGCCTGGAGGAGCTCGTCGCGACATCTTCGAGCCGGGACAAAAGTTGTGAGATCACGTACTACAGTCTCTTGGTTTCTGTGCTGGGTGATAATCTGGGCGCCTGGTGGCTACCTGGCACGTGCGATTGTAGCAGAAAGGGTGTGGGTAAGCGATCTCGAGGGTGGGAGAGCCTCTGGAGAACTTGTATATGCCACACAAAACGGTCGGTATATGGCGGGATGAGGGGCGCTGGAGTGTTGGTTTGGAATAGAAAAGGTGGCTCACGCCCTCTCACTGATGGAATTGACGTTACGGCAGTATGCTCCGAAAGAGCGGAGATATCTATATATCAAGCGATTGCCCGTGCTGTAATTACTCAAAGCTACAATCGTTAATAAGATACCATTACCAGATTGGGGAGCGTTACGGGCCGAAGCGTTTAGCCTTACCGAGCTGTCTATTGGCCTGTGGCTGACCCCATGATGCCTACCTAAACACAAAGTGAATCCGTCCCATAAGTTGATATTGATCTATCTCAGCACAAGTTCAAGCGTGACTTCAAATAGAGAAATCAGAGAAGGGCGGAACGGCCAGGAGACAACTATCATAGACACAGTCATGCATAGGTGAGGAGTTGGATGGAGCTGACGTTCTTGTAGAGCATTGGCATTGCCTACCAATGTAGGTACAGCGAAGGCCAGCTATACCAGTATGTTACAACTTCATTGCACAATGCCCTCGCTCCTGTGCGACACGTGCGTTTAGTGATCCATACAGCCATTAACAGCATTCTCTTTACGAGAGTCTACGTCCAAGACCAACGTGGGACATGAACGGCAGGCGATGCGATGACGAAAGGAGCAGAGCATTACCACTAGACCGGCCCTTTAGCTCCTTTCAGTTCCCTTCAATCTCACAACCTGCCCGTATTTTTGCAATTTCGTGATGAGCTGGTCGCCCTGGCGGACGACTTCGTTGTATCTGTTTCAGAGTCAGTACACGCGAACACTGTAAGGCTGACTTCGATTGGGAAAAGGTGGACTCACTGTCTGTTCTTGTCATCGCTTCTTTGCGTCTCAATAATGCCATTGACTCTGTCAATAGTGGCTTGTAGTCTCTGGCTGGCAATGAACGGAGCCAGATCCCTATCCAGCCAATCCACGCTGACACCAAAGCTGTTGGCCATGCTCTCTAGCCCGACCACCTTGTAAGACTGGAGCAGTTGCTGATAAGCTCTCAGCCTCATTTCCCGTACATACCATGCCTTGTGCTCGAACAAATAGCGATCTTGGCTGAGAAAGTGTGTCTCAACGTCTGCCAGAGATGTGAAGAAAGAGGCATAGTTACCTCCATAGAAGGATTGGATCAACATCGCTAATGGTGTGAAGTCGAGCTGGGGCTCGGCAGACTGCTCCTCGGCTGAGGCAGAACCTGACGCCAAAGTGGTGAGATTGACGGCCGTGGGTCTGGGCGTGGCGCTGGCCTTCGCTTCGCCATCAACAGCCATGGTGGAGTCATCCGCTCCAAGGCCGGCGGAGGCCAGCCCACTGAGAGCAGCCAAACGATCGCTGCTGTCTGACGCGGCGGACCCGAAAACAGCACGTATCTCAGGTGAATCAACAATCTTCGTCTTGAAGTCTCGTCGTGGTAGGCTCACGGAGCCAGCAGCGGCAGCATAGACGACAAGGCTGCTATACGAACACAGTTCGGTAGAAGTGAAAGTGCTTAGGGAATCGAGAAGGAGAGGGGCGGCGAGGGCGTGACTGCGAATGGTGAGGAGGTGAAGCCCTTGGTAGGCCTTCAATCGGTTTCGCCGATCCCAATCACCACCGCTCTCAACAAGCTGACTTGCGCGTTCGATATTCTTCTTCACGAGAGACTTGTCGTCGAAGAAGAGTGCTATGCGGATGATTGACAGGACGATGTCGATCTTGGTCCCCAAGATGCTCGTCTTCTCCAGTAAGCTCTCGAACGCTTCAAGTGATTTCTCCTTGTCTCCAACTCTTGCAAAGAACTCGGCCCTTTTCCCCTGTGCAGATGAGACTTCGGTGTCACCTGCTTTCTCAACAGCTTCATCCTCTTCCTTCTGGATCTCTGCCAACTCCTTCTCGTTGTCGGCCTTGAGCTCTTCATAGAGCTTCTCATCCCAGGGAAGCTCCACACTGTGATCTGTCTTTCCACCGAGTACACCGACAATGCTTTGAGTATTGATACTGCTGGTGCGTCGGAGCAGAGCAGGCGTGTTGTTGATCTGCTGGCGCGATGTTGTTGGCGATAGTGTTGAAGATGATTCGCCAGAGGCATTCAGCTTGCCAGTCTGAGGGTGTGCCAGATAGTGATAGAAAGGCGCCATCTTCTGTTCGCGGATGGCATTTTGGAGTGACTTCAATGATGCTTGCTTTTCTGATGATTCCACTGTAGGCGAAGCGAGCGCGAACACTTGCTGTGCAAGTGCTAACTTCGGATACGTGAGGTATTGAGGGTCACCCATCTTGGAGGTCGGTTTCGGTCGGAAGTGCGTAGGAGATCTGTCGACAGCTTGAATGGACGGCTGCAAGATGTGGTTGGTTGATGCAGTCCAAGATATCTCATGCCACTCGTCGATGTAGGTGGTGGTAACGTAAGAGCGAGCTGCCTAGGAGTAGTTTCGAGAACAGAAGGTACGCCGAATGAGGCTCGGCGGAAGAGCCCGCCACGGGAACTACTTTAGCCTATCTGTGGGGTACGGGCGCTAGCTCTTTTACGACGTGCTGGCTTTGCTATGAAGGTCTATCCGGCTGCCAGGCACAAGTACCTAAAAGCACTTCTGAAGGTAGCCCTAATCACACTTTCACACAACGTCAACAGCACCACACAAGAATCGAAGGACCCGGTCTTACGACATCATCTCGCTCGCGACTGAAGCAGCGTTTCTCATCTTAAGTGAAAGTGCCCATATACTGCCTTTTCGTTTGCATCGACCCCGGCCCAATCACCTCACACGAGCCATCCACTTCAGCAACCCTTGCAAACCAAGGCAATGGCATCGAACGGGCAAGAGAACACTGACTTCCAACCATTGGGAGACCGCCGCCGCGGTGCCCTCAAGAGAAGAAGAGAAACACCAGCATCGCGAGCCGCCGCTAACAAAGCGACTCGAGCCCCAACTGCCTTTTCCAGAAGGACGCCCCCTAGGTCAGAACGTTCGCGAATCTCGGAAGATGACGAACGATCAAGGTCTCGCTCCCGCTCTCCGCCACGGAAACTCAAACGCCCAGGTGCTGGCGCAAGAATCAGCAGAGAACAACGTGAAGCTGCGGAACAAGCGCGCCGAGAGCGTATTGAGAAAGAGAGGGCGGATATTGAAGGCAGAGCGCTGTCAGGAGCAGGGGTTGATGTAGTGGCAAGTCACTATAATTCGGTTCCGGAAAGAGGGCGGGAATGGAGGAAAACGGATTCACAGATCAAGGGTCTGCGCAGCTTGAACAACTGGATCAAATCCACACTGATCCAGAAGTTCAGCAGGCCTGAGATCCCTGTTCAGAACCTCACGGTGCTTGATATGGCTTGCGGGAAGGGAGGCGACCTTGGAAAGTGGGAGAAGGCACCACAAGTTCCAAGCCTGTACGTGGGATGCGATATTGCCGACGTCTCGATAGACCAGGCAAAGGACCGTTACGCCGAGTCACAGCGGAAAAGGGGACGCTTCCGCCGTCCGGTTGCACACATGGACGCGCAGTTCTATGTTCACGACGCCTTCAAGGATTCATTCGTTGACATTCCCACGGTCAGACAGGTCGGGTTCAATCCTGTCATTAGACAAGCAGGAAGGGTAGATCTCGGCATGGGGTATGGAGGGTTTGATGTCGTGAGCATGATGTTTGCACTACATTATTCGTTTGAGAGTGAAGAGCTGGTGAAAGGCATGCTTTCCAATGTCGCTGGAGCGTTGAAGAAAGGGGGTCACTTCATTGGCGTGATGCCCAATGCCAACGTGATCTCTGCAGAACTCAAGAAGCAGCTATCTACTTCAGGCAAGGGAGATGTTTCAAACGGCAAGACTGGCACTCCTGGTAGGAGCCCTGGGATGAATGAGGGTGCAGATGATGAAGATGACTGGGATCCTGAAAAGCCATCTGAGGCCTTGGGCAATGAAGCCTCTGCGCCTGTGCAAGACGGCAGTGATGACGATTGGGACCCTGAGAAGCCTTCAGAACCTGTTGTAACGACGAACGCTACTGAAGGCGACAATGATGATGACGATAATTGGGACCCTGAAAAGCCATCAGAGCCCGTGCCATCGACAAAGGATCAGCCAGCTATACAGAACGTTGAAGGCGATGCATCAGCTGATGTAGCAACGACGGAAGAACCAGTGACCTGGGGTAACAAGATATACAGTGTCACGTTTCCTCGTAAACAACCATTGACATCACGACCGATTCCTACCGATGGAATCTTTCGCCCAGCATTCGGGTGGAAGTATGTGTATCACCTGGTCGAGGCGGTCGATGCTCCCGAGTACGTAGTGCCCTTCGAAGTGCTGCGTGCGATGGCTGTAGACTTCGGTCTGGAACTGAGGTACATGAAGCCGTTCAGAGATGTGCTCGAGATCGAGAGCGAGGACCGAGACCTTGGAATGCTTGCTGAAAGGATGGGTGTGAAGAGTCGAGATCGAGCCGTGGGGAACGGGTCGGGGCTGATGGTCAGCGAAGAGGAACTCGAAGCGGCTGACTTCTACTGTGCCTTCTGTTTCTATAGGACCTGAGTGGCCTTTTTCTCATTTCTCATCAAATCGATACGATTGTACTCATAGTGTGCACATAAACGACGGGTATCTCTTGCCCTTCCACAATACTCCACATAACCAACCCGTCCAGAAGCCATAAAGACTTTACAATAAGTTCTTACCATCGAAGAGCCTATACTCGGCAGCATCTAGATCGAGATCCTTGAACATCCTCACCTATGCATGACGAGAAGTTAGCGAAACTACGAGTAGGGACTTGGAGCCCTAGGCGAGGAGTGGCAGACGTACATTCAACGCCATCCTCTCCCTGTCATCGGCATCGTCGCAATGCTCAAAGTCGATCAAGATGCTGCTCCCGCACTCGCTGCAGAAACGATGCGTTCTGCTCTTCTGCCCGAAAGAGTAATCCTTGAGCTTGTCTTTGCCAGAGAGAAAGATCACGTCGGTGCGTAGGGGGTAGACATTTACGTAACCTGGACAATTTCCATCCGTCAGCTTGATCTCGACGAGCACATGCTCCTGCTGCTAGGTAACAAGACAACCGCCGGCAAGATCGACGCACCGTTCTTGTGACAAACTGAGCAATTGCATTTCGTGATCTTCATAGGGCCTTCGGGCGAGATGGCCGTGGGAAATGTGGCAGTGTATTTCACGGTGCCGCAGTGGCATTCCGCTTCGTATGTCTTTGAAGCCATCCTTGATTGTTGCAAAAGAGGTACAGCTTTTTTGTAGCGCGAGAGAGTTAAAGGGTTGGTAAGTAATAAATATACGAGGTCTAAAAGCAGCGCACAAGGCTAAAAGACACGCTTCTACGAAACTGAGTACCCGGGTATTTACCTACTTGGGAGAGAGATGCAATCCTACGCCCTTCGACAGAATGCTAAACCTCTACCTAACCAGTTCCAGGCAATGGCGTTAATGTATCCCGATAACAACCTGGTCTTACCGTGCCGTTGTCCTTAACGATGCTACAGTACAGTAATCCACTTTGGATCAATGGGTCATATGCATGTTGTCTTTGACCATGCCCACTTGTACGCTCCAGATCCATCTGACGAAGGGTTGCCATTGACTGGAAATGCTGGCAAGTTTCTGGTTGGATGGCACCTGCAGTGATAAGGAATGGTAAAGTATGTCGGACTTCGGGCAAAAGACAAGGGAAAGTCGACAGACAACCATCGAGGTTTCGCCAGTCGATTAAGAATCAAAAATGATGAGGTGTTTGTAATAAACCTGGGGAAGACGCCTCCCACCTAAGCCTGACATGCAAAGGCAGGGTTGGGTTGGCTGGTCAGGTTGAGAGCAAAAAGGACAAAAGAAGATTCCGATGCGGGGAATTGAACCCCGGCCTTGTCGGTCCTCAAGATGAGAGCGACAAATCCTAGCCACTAGACCACATCGGATTGTTGGCTCGAACTGACTGTCCGGTTGATACTGGGACGCTCACACAACGCAATATCATGGCCACACAAAATGCTAAGTACAAATTTTGGGCCTCTAAAGCCAGACTCGATATTGCCGAAGGCGATGCTTTGCAGTGGCACACAGGAATAAGGGATTCAAAAAAACCTCAAGCCCTCATGAGGATCGTCATTTCACACGTGAATCAGCGTTAGGGAAAGGCTGAAATGTTTACAAGTCGTCGCTTCGTACTTTACAATCCGCGCACAAAGGGAAAGGGAATGTGGCTCGACATTTGATGCCCGGTACCCAAACTATCTCGCACGTCCGCTCCAGTCCATATCCAACAACTGAAACAAGATATGTTCATCTGATACAGTGTGTTCCACACCGGCTTCGTCCCTCAGAACTTGCTCTGGTCCGAAACCATAGAGGCGCCTGTGGAGACGGGCGCAGCGGTAGTTCGCTGATAGAAGACGATGTAGGCCTCCTCATTCTGGAGCTGGTTGGCACGAGACAGGTCCTGAGGCTGGAAGTCTCGAACGTTGGTGTCGTTGTACATCCTCCAGCAACGTTTGGCGCGGTCCTTGACGGCGGTGGTGTAATGCCCGCTGGCCATGGTGCCGCCTATGTGCCGGACGACAGCGTAGCAGTCGAAGAGGAATGGGGGAGTCATTGAGCTGAGGTCCTTGCTCATCTCCGGGCGCGACATGATCGCCTTGACCTCCTCGGCTGTTGGTGGCGGCAGGCAGTAAGGTTGGAGGTCAAGATTGTGCAGTGGGAAGTTGATTGGCGAGCGGATCTTGCGGGCGGACTGCTGATGCGACGCGCTGAACCGCTTGAAATGAATGACAAGGAATTGTGGGACCCGCGTGATGGTGATCTGTTTGCTGGCCTCACGTTCCTTCTTGCAGTTCGGACACTTCCACACTTCATCCTTGGTCAGCAACTCTTCCGAGCAGTATGACCTCAGACACTCATCTAGCGTAGCTGGTCGGTTCTGTGGAATCTCAACCGATATGGAGTAGAAGGCCTCGTAGGTAGTGCTGGTGTGTCCACAAGTTGTGCATCGTAGTCGACTTGCGTGTTGTCCACCGAATAGATGGGTCAAGTAGCTCAGCTCTCTATGTGTATATCTACCCCATTCTGTGGTGGAAACGAAGGCCTTCGGCATTCGCTCTCGCCTAGCCTCTTCCTCCTCAGTCAGCGCTCGAAGTGGATGCTTGTCCCATTTGCTGTTGAGGTCTTCATGAAGACAGTCTAATAGGAAGTCCAGGAATTCCTTCGCATCTTGTTGCCGGTCAATGCTCCACTCCCGATTGAGACGACCACAAAACGTTCGAAAAGTTGAAGGTTTAATTGCTGTGACATCATTCTTCCATAGACTTCGTACGACATTGGCATATAACTCTGGCATCACACCTTTTGAGCCCTTCCAGTTCTCTGCTTGGACTTGGCTGCGAAATTGATCGCTCTGGAAAAAGAGGCTCAAGGGCGTGGTGGCGGATAGCGCCTGTAGGGTAGCATTCATGTAGCAAGTCACACCGAAGTTGATGAGGCCCGTCCTTGGAAGAGGTGTGGCATGAAGAACATGCTTGGGAGGAACATACGGTGCAAAACCGCTCGCCGTTCTGACGAGTGGTTGAGTTTGCGAGACACTTCGTTCACTGACACCGGTATACGACATCCTCGGCGCAGCTGGAGGTGGCCGCGTCGGCGCCTGCGTGTAGGCAGAGGATGGAGGTGGTGTAGGATATTCAGGGATCTTTGCAGGCGGTGGAGGGGGTTGATCGCGGGTCGTGATACGACGTATACTTGTCCTGTTGGTTTGTGCCAGAGTTCCTGCCTCTGGAAATCGTTCCACGAAGTCCCTTATTGCTTCGGATGGGTCAATATCGACAGATTCGTAGTGGGTCGGATCTTCCATCTCTCCGTCATAACCTTCCGGTTCCTCAGCCAGGGCAACAATGGGCGTCTGCGGCTCTGCCACGCTCTCTGCTCTCGCTCGTTCTCTCCAGGTCGCCTCTTCGTCCGCATCAAGCGGATTGAAATCTCGAAGGCGCCTTTTCGGCACCCTAAGCTGACCGTGACTCCCGTTGCTGGTCGCAAGTGGTCTCCTTCCAACAGGTCTGCTAGGCTTGATCCTTGAGCTGGTCAGGCTTGTCTCAAGACCTTGTTTGCCAACGAGATCTGCCCAGGCATTCAACCCTCCCAGCAGCAATATCGGTGGCCGTTGCAATGGCTTGTCATGATTGTAATCATATAACGCTTCATGCAAATACTTCAACTTCCACTCTGCTTCGGTCTGAGGTGATGTAAGAAAGCTCTCACTCTGACTATCTTGATCGTAATACACAACCAGATCGAACTGGTCTCGGCTGTGGAATAACTCTTGCTCAGTATCGGGACTGAGCACCAGGGATTCGAGGATTTCGTCAGCACTCATGTTTTGCCGCAACAGTAAAGGCTCAACGCAGAGGATGTTTCGCGCGTAGATATGGCCTTCGTCGAATTGCTCTCGAGTACGAACATCGATAATGAGGATGTTGTATCGAGGTAAATAGTCATAGAGTCTCTCGTTGGAAATGCGAGTTTCGGCAGATACACTAGTACGTCGTGGCAAAACACCCCTCTGTGCATATATCGAAGCACTTCCTGCACTGCCATTTGGATTGCGAAGTCCGTTCGAGTATCCACCTTCGGAGATAGAGTGAGGGGAGTTGGTTGCCCGACGTCCAGTACTTGCAAGACTCCTCGCGCTGTGTCGCGGTGCAGTCACGTTGCCTTGCACATTCATATTTCGAGCTGGACTGTATGTGGGACTCGGCTCTTTCGGCATAGCGGCAGCTAGCTGGGTGTCCAAAGGAGACGTTGTTGGGTAAGGAAGTTGGGTATAGTTGGGCATTACTCGAGGACCTTGAGGCGCATAGGTGATTCGCGACAGGCCGTCGATAGATGCTCTGGGGCTCTGATACTGGGAGGAGTCTGCGCTGCCTGCATTTGGTGGAGAGGCTATGGATGCTCGCGGTGTTTGATCCTGGGCACCCATGCCACCCATTCGCAACTTCGAGAAACGATCGGCGAGGTCAACATTGGCGCCGTTGGAGAAAGAGATGGAGTTGTTGATCGCTCTACCATGAAGGCGATCTGGCTTGGGGCTGACACTCGGGCGGACCTTATCCAGTCCGTTCATGCTTGCGCGCTGTGGTACGTTGGCATTGTGGTTTGGTACAGAAGCCCCTGGAGCGTCCGACGTCTGAGCTTGATTTTCCGTTCTTCCATATGATGACGATTGCTGGGTGGAGTATCCTGTGGGAAGCACTCCATTCCGCTTATTGTTGTTGATGATGATGTTCTTGATCCCAGAGAACTGGCTCTCCCACTGCATCACCTTCTTCACCAAGAGCGAGTATCTATGCCCACCATGCTGGTCGTGCAGGAAATCGACCTGATCTTTATGTCCATGAACGACATTCACGATAATCTCGCTAGCTCGGAGGTACTCGACATATGCGCGATCAGGCTTCCGCAAATCCAGAAAGAGCTGCGTCTGTCCCAAGCTTTGCTCGGCTATCCGGAGAAGGGTCGGTATGGAAGATTTGGGGTCATAGCCGCTCAAGGCCTGAGCCTTGAGATCTTGTATGTGTGCAAAAGGCCTCTCGCCATCGCCAGTGCCGTTTGGCGGTGATGACGTATGGTTGGAGGACGGAGGTGAGGAGAAGCCGCCAGTAGGCAGGCTGGGAAAGGCAGCCGTGCTCATGATGAGGTTGGAGGGAATCTATCAGGAACCATATTAACGCTGGCGAAGTGGGTTTGCCGGCGAGGAGTCGGTCGTAGCGGTGTGAAATCGTGCGTGAGCGATGCTGAAGAGCGGTGGTTGGTGTTGATGAACCGAGTGCAGGCGCACCTGATCAGCGTTGTGTTGAGGAGCCGGAAGGGCAGAAGTAGTAAGCTGGGCAGCGATATTTACGATCGGGAACTCTGGGCCAGCCACAAAGTTTTGATGTATAATTCAGGGCATGGCCAGGTCGTCAAACATGTACAGTATATCCACGTCTACGTCGGGTCTACAGCAGACTGTCCACCTATAGGACAGGATAGACGTCCAGGATTGAAGACGTGGCGGTGCTCTCCATCCTCCACATCCGATGACGGCGCGGGGCGATCCGTCAATCCATCTGGGTGTGCGCCACAGCGTGGTCGTGCTGATTACGTAGGTGCCTTATCGAGGTTCCACCCGTAGGGCTCATTAGCCACAGTGGCGACGTCAGAGCAGTCTGTATTATGTAAGGATTTACCTAAGCTGATATCAGCGGGCCAGCTCGGTACCGCGGCCCGGGACCTCCACTGGTGCCCACCTGAGGTTGGTAACGCTGCGAGCTTGAAGACTGCCTGCCTGGTTAGGTAGGCTGTAATCAGAGCTGCAGCTGTTCCTACTTCCAACCGCTATTTTTCTGCACATCGCCACCCTTAGCTCACTCATACACCTGTAACCCACGCTGTGAGGATATTGCTTCCGCATCCATCAACAGAATCAACTGCCCGTTCCGACCGGATCATCCATCGCTGTCCAGAGCGACTACCAGACAGCCTACCCAGGCAGACAGATAGAGAGGGCAGTTTACTGCCGTGGTGATTGTCCGCCAGTTCACCATGTCAAGCTGGTTTGGCGGAAATGCCGCCGTCACAGAGCTCGATGGCCAGGTCGAGAAGGCGACAAGCTCATCGCTCGAAGATATCGCCCTCAACCTCGAGATCTCAGATACGATCCGATCCAAGACGGTGCCCCCTCGCGATGCGATGCGCTCGTTGAAGAAGCGTCTGCAATCGAAGAACCCGAACGTCCAGCTTTCCGCTCTCAACCTGTGTGACACATGTGTCAAGAATGGAGGGAGTCATTTCATGCAGGAGATCGCCAGCCGGGAGTTCATGGGCGAGCTGGTCAGTCTGCTGAAGTTTGGAGGCGCCGCTGGAGAAGGCTGCAATCCCGAGGTGCGCAGTAAGATCCTGGAGCTCATTCAGGCCTGGGCTGGCGGTGCGCATGGGAGAGACTCGCTCTCGTTTATCAAGGAGACGTATAGCACATTACAACACGAAGGCTTCGACTTCCCACCCAAAACCGAGATCGCGAGTTCGATGTTCGATTCTTCCGCTCCTCCCGAGTGGACCGATAGCGATGTCTGCATGCGTTGTCGAGAGAAATTCACCTTCACAAACCGAAAGCACCATTGCAGGAACTGTGGAAATGTGTTTTGTGGTCAGTGTTCTAGCAAGTCCATACCTCTGCCCCACTTAGGCATCATGCAGCCTGTCAGGGTCGATGACGGATGCTATGCACGGCTCATGGAGAAGAGCAAAGGGCAACCAGGCTTGCAGTCACCGCAGGCTACTGCACCGAAAACACTCTGGCAAGCCAATAGGGAAGATAGTACGAGCAAGATGCAACCCAAGAGCGCCAGAGCAGACGATTCGTTCGACGCCGATCTGAAGCGTGCGCTTGAGATGAGCTTGGAAGAAAGCAAAGCAGGACATGGAGGGTCTGGATACGTTCCCCAAAGCCAACTGGCGCCAACAAAGGTCGACAGTAAAATAACCACCAGTGTCAAACACAGCGAGGCTTCCAAAGTGGAGAACCAAGAAGATGCAGACCTCGAAGCGGCTATCGCTGCCAGCTTGAACGATATGGAAGAGCAGAAGAAACAGCATGCCGCGCATCTGAAGGAACAGGCCGCCAGATCCAACACCACAACGCCTACGCCAAACCGATTCAGAACCAACAATCAAACTGAACTGACTCTTGTCGAGGCAGAAAACATCAATCTCTTCTCTACCCTGGTCGATAGATTACAACATCAACCACCTGGAACAATTCTCCGGGAGCCACAGATTCAAGAGCTATACGAAAGCATCGGCACTCTGCGACCGAAATTGGCCAGGTCTTATGGCGAGACGATGAGCAAACACGACGCACTCCTGGACCTTCACTCGAAGTTGGCCAACGTTGTTCGGTATTATGACAGGATGCTAGAGGAGAGGCTGGAAAGCAGCTATCCGAGTGGTGGACGATACGGTGTGCCAGGCTCGAGACAGAGCGTCTACCCTGGACTACCGGGCCACGCGCCTAGTGCTCCCGGAGCAAGCGATATGGAAAGCTACTACACCGGTGGCGGACCATCCATGGATTATAACCAGGCTCCCGCAGCGCATCAAGGGTATGGTGGCTACGGCCAAGCACCACCACAGCAAGCGGCTGTCGCTCCCTACCCAGACTTGAACGCGCCTCAACAAGGAGCAAACTACTACAATGCGCCTCCAGAGGCTTCATATTACTCGAACCAACCCCAGCAACAGATCCAACAGTATCCACCACAAGCAACGCCTCAACCCCAGGCGCAAGCGCAGCCCTACCCTCACCAGCGCGAGGCGGCGATGCCTAGAAGGCACAGCACACAACAACACCCACAGAGCCAGGGCAGCGGGAGCCAGTACGCACCCAGCCATGCAAGTACAACAAGTAACGGCCCTCAACCTCTGTCGCCGCCACCTGCGGACGGTGCGAACTTCTACTATGGCGACCAAACCGCTCAGCAACCACCAACGTCTGTACCGCATGTACAAGGTAGCCCACAATTGGCATACCACCACCCACCACCTCAGCAACAATACCCACCCCAGGCGGCGGCCCTTAGTCGGCAGGTCTCGCACTCTCAGCAGTACTATGCTCAACCTCAGCAACAGCAACAGCCAGAACAAGCACACCTACCACCGCCACAGCCACAGCCACAGGCTCCGGCCCAGGCCCAGATCCAGGCCCAGGCATGGCCGCAAGCGCCTACGGCTGGTGGCGGCTATGGACAGGAAGCGTTTCCCCAGGTGCCACAAATAGCGCCTGTAGCGGCACGGGAGGAGCAGTTGATTGATTTGTAGTTGTATGGTTGTAATGAGGATTCCCCAGTCTAGATCTGCATCCTGTGCGAGCCCTAATGACGGATCAAATGTCGCAATAGCGTGGTTCGCAGGAGTTGACAAACGACCGTAGATGATGCCACTCCAAACCTGTTACCACCATTTCAACCGTTTCCAACTGCACCGTGTCCTGATTCCACAAATGGCTGGCTGAATACAATGCGAAGCGATGTCGTTATCGCGGGGGTTATCCGGACCGAGAGTAACGCAATACAGTCCAACGCATACGCGGGGCCAGGGACCGTTGCATGACGTAAGGGCTGATTCCAAAGATGTCACTGTATCGATGGCTGATGGCCGCTATGAGGAACCGTTTCTCAGCAACGACGAGCATAATTTCAAATTGTTCGCCGTCAGCAACTGGATATAAACGCTGCAAAGTGCGCCCTCGAAGTTCTCAATGCGATTCCCTACACTACCAACCTTCATCCGCACGCTCTACACATTCAGCAACGTCACCATACGAAAGACCGCACCAGCACCAGGACTATTCTCTGCCTCTCGACCAGCAACGATACCTTTAAGGACTTCTATGCCTATAATTCCTTTCTTGGGATCACTCTTCAGCAGCAGCAGCAGCAGCAACAACAGTTCCTCCAACATGTCGCACCCAGTCCAGAAGAGCGAAAGCGAGTGGCAAGCTCAGCTGAGCCCTGGTAAGTGATGGCTGGCCCCTTCCTACTAACGGCTTCGCTCCCGATCGTGTAGAACGTAGACAAACGATGAGGCTAACTCTGACGTCCAGAGCAATTCCGCATTCTTCGCAAGAAGGGCACCGAGGCGCCATTCTCAGGCGAATTCGACAAGCACGCCCCAACCGAAGGCGTGTACTCCTGCGCAGCTTGCGAGGCGCCTCTGTACAAGGCCACTCACAAGTTCAAGTCCGGCTGCGGCTGGCCGGCTTTCTTCGACGCCGTACCAGGCGCCGTCACCAGACACACGGACAGCTCCTTCGGCATGGCCAGGACGGAGATCGTCTGCACCAACTGCGGCGGCCATCTCGGCCACGTCTTCAAGGGCGAGGGCTACGCAACCCCCACGGATGAGAGGCACTGCGTCAACAGCATCAGCCTGAACTTCAACAAGGACGATCCCGTCCAGTAAATGGTTTCGGTTAACGACTTGATGAAGGGGAGGAAGAAGGGGATGGAAAAGGTCGTGTGGGATTCGAGTTGACAGTTGCGGTTCAGCGTTGGATGGTGGTGGAGGTGTTGTCGATGGTGATGTGGAAGTGTACAGATATTGCATGATNGGGGGTTGAGATGACTTGTCGCAGCTGCGTGGGAATGATTGTGGTTCATGATTGATGTGAATGAGGGACCGGACGGGTCCGACTGAAAGCGTCGGGACACTGCGTCTGGCGGTGTATGATATGTATGGGCTAGCTACCAATGTGGTATGAACAAAAACGATGCAAAATAAAAGACGGTGACACGAACTCTCACAACACCGCTATCTTGCACTGGATGCTGTGGGTGTCGCGGTTTTCGGTAAAGCCAGCGAGCGGATGAATGGGCAAGATGTACAGTCGAAGGCGCTGTACGAGGCTATCCATTGGTATACAGACCCTGTCCTGATATGAAGGAAAGGCCCCTGTCATGTTCCAACGGTGCCTACATACTGTAGCAAACAAGAACCGATGCAGTACCCCTATTACTGCCGTTTGGGTAGGATTGCGCAATGCCCTGGGTATGTATCGCAACGACTCCAGGCATTGTCCAGACGAGATCGGGGGTCAAAGGGGTTGAGAGAAGGCCATTTGAATGTAGCCAGGATCCTTCACCGCTGTCACATGACAAGAGCTGAGATGGTTGATAAAAGTACCGACGTCTCGTCCTTTGTTGGAGGTATGTTGTAGGGTTTCTGACGACAACGCAACGACGTATACTGCTGGTTGCTGGCAGACTTATAACACGCGACCTGAACTCGACTCGAATAGCCTCTACAGTCTATGCATCCAATAATGTCTTGATATCGTCTGAATTGAGCCTTTCCGCGTTTCCAAGGTCCTGTCCTGTCCTATCCTGTCCTGTCCTGTGTCCTGCAGCTCTGCAATTAGGACAAGCCTGGCCACCGCCTCACGCTTGACGCTCGACGCCTGACGTTTTCTACGCATGACGTCTGTCTACAGCGCGACCAGATCTTGCTCGCTTCGCAATGCTCCCTGAGCCTCTATCCATACACCGCGAATGTCGACGCTTGGCTTCCGCAGTCACGCGTTGACGCCCCTGTCAGCCAATCCCTACAATGCTGCCTCCGACACGGACGATTCTCCCGAGGCTGATACCGAGCACGACCATGACCACGGCCACGAACACAGCCTTGGCTATGGACACGAGCACGGCTTCGGCAACGACCTGCTGACTCGACAGCCCAGCAGAGACGTCGGCCAGAGACAGAATGATTCTCCCAAGCTGTCCCACCGACTGCGGCACGACAGTTCGATCCTATCCATCGTCCTCGGCGACACTTGCATTTATGCCGGTACGCAGGCCGGCCAGATCCTGGTGTACGACCTGGACACCTACCAGAGGAGAGCGGTGATCGAGGGTCACAAGTCGAGCGTGCTGGGCTTGTGTCTGGACCCCGACAAGACCCTTCTGTTCTCCAGTGCTGGCGATCGCGTCGTCAACGTCTGGAACACAGTCACTCTAACCCGCGTTTGCTGCCTTTTCTCGACCTACGACGTTGGCGACCTCTTCTGCGTTTCCTATGCTGCATCTATTCAGACCGTCTACCTAGGTGCTCAGAACACATCCATCCAGTGGTGTAGCCTCGGATCTGCTCTGACGAACAGGCGCCAGTCGAACCCTTCTAATCCGTATCTACCTGGCGATCCATTCTTCGACTCTGCTGGCCCTGGTGGCATCAGGACGCCCAGACCTGCAGGATACGATACCGTACCTAGAGACGCGAGCGGCGGTCATGTAATAGAGATTGGGAAAGAGAGCATCAAGCCCTTTGCTCATAACGGATATGTGTACTGCATGCTCATTGCTAAGGACGGTGTGCCCGAGGCAGCCGGGCAAGAGGTCTTGATTAGTGCCAGTGGGGACGGAGTAGTCAAGCTCTGGAGACTCGACAAGGAAAGAGGAGGGAAGATAGAGATGATGTACACTCTAGACGACGGTAGAGATGAGTGCCAATCCATCTTGTCCATCGCTCTAGATGGCACGTTTTTGTATGCCGGAAGACATGGCGGAGAAGTCGATGTGTGGGATCTCGAGACCAAGCAGCTCGTTCGCAACATCAAGGCACACAGGGATGACGTTGTCACCATCTCGATAGGCGGCGGTTTTATGTTCAGTGGAGCGGTCACCGGTTACGCCCGCAAGTTCGACCGTCAACACCAATTGCTGACCAGATTCAAAATTCACGATGGGCGGGTGCTCGCCTCCGGCTTTACATACCACAAAGATCGGCCAGTCTATGTGACTGGCGGCAATGACAATACGATAGCAGTCTGGGATGTCACCGATTGCGTCTCCAAACCCTTGGCTGTAACCAAAACCACCGACGAGCAGATGCTGGAGAATCTGCGCCGTTTCGTGTCTTATCGCACTATTTCGTCCGATCCGCGTTACATCGTCGACTGCCGCAAAGGTGCGTCCTTCCTGCGATCGGTCTTCAAGAAGTTCGGTGCCGTGACAGAGATGCTCACAAATACGAATGGCTTGCCAGTCATCTTGGCCCGTTTCAGAGGAAACCCGGCAACTGCAAACCAGCGCAAAAAGATACTCTTCTATGGCCACTACGACGTTGTTGCAGCCGAGAATAAAGAGCGCAAATGGCTGACTGATCCATTCGAGCTTGAGGGCATTGATGGCTATCTATACGGCCGTGGAGCATCTGACAACAAAGGTCCAATCATGGCAGCACTGTTCGCCTGTGCTGAGCTCGTCAATGAACAGGCTTTGGGTTCTGACATTGTGTTTCTGATCGAGGGCGAGGAAGAAAGTGGATCTAGAGGTTTCCAACAAGCCGTAAGGGCAAACAAGGACAAGATTGGTGATGTTGATTGGATTATCCTCTCGAACAGCTACTGGCTAGATGACCGAATACCTTGTCTTACCTACGGCCTTCGCGGTGTCATCCACGCCACTGTCCACATCGAGAGCAATCACCCTGACTTACACAGTGGTGTTGATGGCAGCGCCCAGCTCGACGAGTCATTGAAAGATCTGGTCATGCTCTTGGGAACGCTCATTGGCAAGAATGGGGAAGTCCGGATTCCTGGTTTCTACGATCCAATTCCAGAAATAAGTATGGAAGAGCAGGAGCTCTATGTTGACATTGCGAACGCCCTTGTCCAACGGAATCCTGATCTCGGAGATGCTGAGACGTTACAAACTTCCTTGATGCGCCGCTGGAGAGATCCCTCGCTGACCATCCACCGCTTCAACACATCTGGTCCCACACATTCCACGGTCATTCCCCGACTTGCAAAGGTATCTTTGTCAGTTCGTGTCGTACCCAACCAGGAAACATCCCAGATCGCCGCCGATCTCCAGTCATACTTGAAGTCGGAATTCGAAAAGTTGCAGTCGAACAACCGGATGACCATCACAATCGACCATCAAGCCGAGCCANTGGCTAGGCGACTGGACCAACGAGATCTTCCAGACGCTCGAAGAAGCTATAATGGATGCCTGGGGGCCAATCGACCAGTCACGTCGACGAAAATCATCCGCACCACCTCCTTCCATCGGCCCGCGCAGACCGGGCAACAACGGATACTTCGCTTCCAAGCCTGCTCCCACGACCTCATCGGTCCTTGCTCAGGGCAGTGCAGCGACTCCCAGACCTCAGACACCTGTAGATTCAACCCTGGAGAAGCCCCAGGACACTGCAAAACCCGCCAGCAATCCTGCCACGATGCGTCGCAAGCCTCTGTACATCAGAGAGGGCGGCTCCATCCCGGCTATAAGATTTCTCGAGAAGGAGTTCAATGCCCCAGCGGCCAACTTCCCCTGCGGTCAGGCCAGTGACTCTGCACACCTGGACAATGAACGCTTGCGTTTGATCAACCTTTATAAAGGCAAAGACATTTTCAAGAAGCTCTGGAAAGATCTTCCTCAAAAGTGAGGCCCCCCGTCTAAATTCTACGACGGGTCTGCGTGTGTTTGTGTGCGTGTGTGTGTGTACTGGAATGTGAAATGTTGGAGTTGAAACGAGTGATGATGAAAGGGACATGTCCCAAACTAACTACTTTCGAGAACCCATGTGTAGTTTCTTATGAATGAGATGAGACTTTTTTGACCTAGAATAAGCACTACGCTTGCCCTGTTTTCACTTGGAAACTTATGTTGAAATGTGTAAGGCTTCTCCTAAGAATGCGTGAGATTACGCAGTTCTGAAGCAACCGGTCTTTCAACCGACAGCACATCCTCGTTGGATCGCTCTGTAGCCTCTTTAAAGACTTGCGTCGTGAAAGTTTTCCACTCGGTTTTGACATTCAGAAAATGGATGAAAGAAGTGAGCGAAGCAAAGACGAGAGTGTTGATGCAGGACGCCGTGTTTGGCTCTGTATGTTCCCATTGTACTGTTTCAGACAAGGGTCTGGTTTATCTTTTTCGTCTTGGTTGCTGTCGCGTGAATATGACTCTTATGGAAGACTATATATGTCCTGTGATGGCCGATCGGACTGAGAGCCTGTTCATCAAACCTCAGCGAGCCACAACCATTGTCGAAAATGGCACACTCTAGCAATAACAACACCACCACAGACTCTACCGATGGCAACAAAAACGATGGCAACGGCAATTCTAACAGTTCCAGCTCTGACCCCAGCAACAATAATAGCAGCCACAGCGACGACAACAACGTTGACAGCAGCAGCTACTACAGCGACAGCGTCAGCGTCAGTGATCTTGAATATGATAGGAAGCTGCAAGCCTTCAGCGTTCTCGCAAGTGTTGGCAAGTCATCGGACGAACAGCTGGGCCGCAGCGAGGTTCGCAACTCTCCACTAGTGACCCTGCGATCAATGTTGGTGATCAACGGCAAGAGCGAGGCAGATGATGATGACGGCGGCAACAAACTCCACAAAATCGAACAGTACGGACTGCTCGGCCACCATATCGGCGAGCACGAGCACGTACGCAAGCTAGAGCCCGTGCTTTTCAATGTCCAGACTCCACAGTCTGTGTTTCTGTGTGGCTCACAAGGAAGTGGGAAAAGCTATTCGCTGGCCTGTCTCCTAGAGAACTGCCTGCTCGAGGATCAGAGCATCGGCCAGTTGCCCAACCCCCTGTGTGGCCTCGTTTTCCATTGGGATAATGGCAACGGCGATGTTGTCTCCGAGGTGGCCGGGCTCTGCTCCAAAGGCGTCAAGGTGCGTGTGCTGGTCTCATCCAGCTGCTCGCCTAAACTAGAGGACGCCTACCGACGCATGCCCGGGGCGGACGCCAACCTGACCATTGCTCCGCTGATCTTCCAGGACCGTGATTTGACAATCGAGAGCTTTCAGAAGCTCATGGCCTTCTCTGACAGCAGCAGCACTGCCGTGCCGCTGTATATGGAGGTGCTCCAGGGCGAGCTGAGACAGATGGCCAAAAGCAGGCAAGATGTCACGTATCTGGCACTGAAGCAGCGACTAGAAAGTCAAAAGTTCAGCCCCGGCCAGAACGATATGCTCCGACAGCGACTGGGTTTATTAGAGCACTTCCTCGCCAACACAAGTACCGGCAGCGGCGGCGGTGTGTCTTCGAAGAAGCGAGCTGCAGGCCAGACGCGGCCAGACAGCATCTTCCACCTCGAGCCAGGTACTTTGACTATCGTGGATCTGACGGATCCGTTCATCGATAAGGCCACGGCTTGCACGCTGTTCACGTTGTGCCTAGACATTTTCAACCAGCGACATGTGGAGCGGTTTAGCGGTGGCGACGACGGATCGTGTGCAAAGCTGGGCGTGGTGCTGACCTGCGACGAGGCGCACAAGTATTTGGACAGCACGACGGCGGGGACCGACTTTACCGAGCGGCTGCTGAAGCTCGTGCGTGAGCAACGACACTATGGCGCACGGGTAGTGTTGGCGACGCAGGAACCAACGGTGTCGGAGAAGCTGCTGGGCCTGTGCGACACCACCATCGTGCACCGCTTCAACGATCCGGCCTGGTTCGACGCGCTGAGAAAGCACCTGGCCGGTGCCTCTTCGATGTCACTGTCTCCCGGCAGTCAAGCCGCCCTGTTCCGCCGCATTGCCGGCCTGCACGTTGGTGAGGCTCTCGTCTTCGCGCCCTCATCCTACCTTTGCGTCGATGAACAGGCGCCGCAGTGTCGTCGTATCTATCGTCTTGGCTGTGATGCCCTGAAGGTCAAGACCCGTCTGAGGTTGACCTACGATCTCGGTGAGAGCCATGTTGCTTCTGCGTAGAAGAAATGCTCTTGTGTGCGATTCTTCCACAAGTGGGAGGTAGTGCGCGCAGTAGGGATCCAGGAGACTGGAGTGGTTGATTGGATGTTGTGTATTGTGGATACTGATCCGGGGATTTGGCTGGCGAGAATAATGTAGACACCTTGGTCTGTTCAAGGTCATAAGCACTAATTCGAATGTTGTGGGCGGAAATTGGGCCTCTCGCAATCGCCTTTTCTGTGCACAGTGAGCTGCATACATGCAAAAGCTAGGCGGTTAATTAAAAATGAATAGAACTTACCAGGGGCCAAATGCGACGGTAGTTTGGAGTCCCGACTTTAGCACGTTGAAGCTACATTTGCGATGTGCTTCCAACGCAGGAAATGGGGAAGGGATTATCTACAACCTGTGAGGAGAAGGGTGAACAAGGAGTTGCACAGCAGGAGAAAAGAGTAATAGTTCCAGACGATTAAATGAATCCATTTAAGGCGCGAGCACTACGTACAGCATGATCGAGATGCCAAGGGACGACGACGGCAGGGGCACGATAGGGGTCTCTGGCCTTCGTGAGGAGGCTGAGATTCCTGTACATACAGAGGATCTCTCTGAGGGCCATCTCGCCGTGTTTGGTGGTTCCCTCGTTGACGGCGACGGGACGGACGTGGATGGTCCAAACGAGATCGACGGCGAGGAGGGGCAATGTGCGCGACCGGGAGGGTATGGTACCGTTGAAGTTGGTGCTCGCTGTGCTGTCGCCACGTTTAAGCAGCGCACCTCTTGCAAGGCAAAAGGGTGTGCGGCCAGGCGGTGGGGGCTCGTCGGGCAGTGTGGTCGAGTCGAACAGGGCAACCCAGGAGTCGTCGGTAGAGTCAACCAGATGCGCGTCTTGTTCCGTCTCTGGGTTGTTAGACGTGGAGCCTGCGAGAGTATCGCTGGGCGCAGGGGTCAGTGGGGCTGCATAGCCTACAGCACCACCGCTGGCATCTGGCGAAACGCCGAAGTTGGAAGGCTGAGGTGTGCTTGCCGGGGTCGGGAATCCAGTACCAAGTGCTGCGAGACTCTCGCGCAATGCACCATCACTGGCGTTCGAGGGCATGACTTGCAACGTACATTGCTCTGAGGCGTGCAGCAGAGTGACGCTGAACGTCTGGTTGCGAGGTTTGCTGGCGAGGGACTTCCAAACTTGTTGATGGGATTCGTACAGCTCGGCATCTGTCACGATAAAGATACGCCACATGGATTGGCGCGCTGCCATGATCTCCTTCGTCCGCTCCCACAGATTGTCTGCGACGGTGGCAAAGTCGCTTCCCCTGACGCAGAACGCCACGCTGGATGAATATCGGCCTGTGCTGTCGATCCAGGCGGCGCTGATCCATTCACCGTTTTGACTCTGGGAATAGGCTAGATGCAGAGCGGATCCATCGTATAGAAGATCGCTTGGAGGGTCGGGAACCAAGTGGAACGTGATACGTTTGGGAGGCGCACTGGCCAACTCGACAGCGGGAGCGGCAGCAATGGCCAGAGGTGAAATGTAATCAGTGTTACTGGGCGGAGGGCAGCGATCATAGACTTCTCTTGCCAACGCCGCCAGATGCAAGGAGCCGGGGATTGCATGATACTCTGGGGTCGCTATTGCATTGATGGGAAGAAGTTGCAAGACGAGGTCACCGCCATTTCCGGACCGCTTAGAGCTGAGCGTAGAGGCATACGCCTTGTAGAGCAACCAAAAACAAGCACAGAGAGCCTTGGTACCCAGCGGCCCTACAAATGGGTTGACCATGTAAATTACCAGTGTCTGGTCATGTTGGACTGGGCGCAACTTTGCAAGTTGGACTCCCGCTTCTTTGCAGGTTGTAGCGTATGACTTGATGGCGGAAGCCATCTCACTCGCTTTACTGTTGACTTCGATTATGGCATTTGAGAACGGAGCTGAATCTTGGTCGTCTGAAGCCTCAACAGTGTGGGTACCAAGCTTACAGCTTTCATACATGAGTGCGAGCTGACCCATGAAGTCTTTTGCTAGGCGGATGAGGTCGCCATTTGACGGTACTACGCAGAATGTGCGGACATTCTTAGGTCCGCTAGCAGGTCCTAGGCTAATGGTATCCCAGAAAGCTAGAGCTGGCGGCAGCATCTCCCAGTGGGCATCGCCACGCTTTACGCGAACAAAAGGGGGCGGTACTGGGGTCACGTCTGGTCCACTTGCGATGCTTTCCTGACGCGGTAGCGGACGTGGTGGTTGTCCCTTAGCTGCGTGCGCTATACTCATTCGTGAGGTCGCCTCCTTGGTCAATGTTAGTCTGGGCAGGTCGCACACATCCGCATCCTCGAGCAGCGATTTCACGGTCTCTTGAACGACACCATAGAATGACGGCGAGCTCTCAGGCTTAGTATGGAGATCGGGACCGAAGTCTGAGCGCCCAGAAGAGTCTGCCATGATATCCGTTGTTGTCACAGCTTGATCGGCTATGATCTGTGCGATACCGATGAGGTCGTGACCATCGAGCTGGAGCAGAGCCACAAGATCTACATCCATTGGCCGTTTTGTGGGACGAGAGATGTGGTGCGAAAGGCCAGTAAAGCCAGGACTTCGAGGCGATAGCATCGCCATCAGGTCTTCGATTTGCGAGAAGGAGGCGATGTCATCCATGGCACTGTCTGTAATGGCATCACCTCCTCCGCCTCGGTCGACATCATTCGAGTCCACTTCTTCATGCCGACGGCGTTTGCGTGTCTCCCATGGGAACCTCGGTGGAGCATCCACAACGCTATCTTGGCTAAAGTCAGAATCGTAAACATCATCGAAGCTGGTGCTCGAGTCGACATCGTTGTCGGCGAGCGATGTATCGGGCTTGTTATTACGACCACCTCGCAAAGGCCGCCGCTTGAGCATACCATTAGAAAGTGATTGGCCTGGCTGTTTTATGTCCTCATCAATCCTAAAGGATCCTATTGAAAGGCGTTCGCGCTCCCTAAATACGATGGGAGCAAAACTACTGCGCCTGTTGGAGGGGTTCGGAAGATCTCCATGATCATGCTGCTTGGAGCTGGCAGGTATAGGAGGGGGAAATAATCGTTCCTTGATGTCGAAAGGACTAAGAGGCTTTTCCAGGGTGATCTCGGTCTGTGGGAAATCAGGGCTTGTGTTTTCGTTCTGATGCGTCTCATCGGCTTTGTCGCTATCCTGCGCCTCGATCGGTTGCTTTTCATCGATCTGATCAGTATTGAATGTTGCATTCTCTGTGCCCATTGACTGGCTGTTGCTATCAGGTTGATCTGCGACGTCGTATGGTTGGGCACTAAGCAGCTGATATTTTGCGGTTTCGTAAACTCCATCCACAGGCGTGATCTCTGGCTCTAGTGTAGCAGTAGGGGCGACATCCGGTTCATCGAAAAAGCTGAAGTCGGCATCTCCGACCTCATTCTCTCCGAAGTCCATGGGGCCACCGACTTCACCGAAGAGCTCATCGTGCCCTGTCTGCGAGTCTGGCTGGTCTGCCAGGGAAGAGGTGATGGTGAGATCAGTATCTGGATCAGGATTTGGGTCATCGTCCGGCAGGGCTTCGGTCGGTACGCCCGACGGGTCTTCTGGCCGGTGCAGCACGTCGACATCTACAACGGCAGGTTCTTCCACATCGCTCTGCTCGGCGATCAGCTCCAGAGAGGCAGGCACCGTTTTGCCAGGACCCGTATCTGTATTCATCTGCTGCGAACTCGGGCCTGGAAGCATGCCGTCCGGTGGTGTTGGGTAGATGCCGCCCACGCTATGTTGCTCAGGTTTATGCATAAAGGGCGGCGACATGGCAAGTTCAGCACCCAGATGATTGGAGTGCTCGATCAACCAATTGTTCGACTTCGCAGGGGCTGATTCAGAATTGGCCGCCTTCGCCCGTACACGCTCGCGATCTGGCGCGGCTTTGAACCAGTCCTCTGCTTGCTGAATCGAGTCCTGAAATCCCTGTGGCTTGTCTGACTTGGTAAAGTACTGTTTCCAAACGTCAGCAGCTCCTGCAGTTGCACCGAACGCTGATGATGCATGGGTTAGAAGTAGCGACGTCGGCCATGCGAAGTCAGGCGAGTCTTGGTCCATTAAAGACACCCGCGTCCAGGATGCATCGCTCTTGACAGTGATCCCCTGTGCGGCGATCACTTCTGTCACAATAACCTTCCACATGGTGCCGCCCATGAGATCCGATTGACTGACTTCCTCGTCTTTTATCGCCCGAGCTCTGTTGCCACTTGGCACAAGCAGCAGATCGGCTGCCATAGTGTGTCCTGGTTCTAGCAGCACAAGCGGATCTACTTTCTCAACTTTGGTAGCAATGCGCAGAGCTCCCTTAGCAGCGATTCTGGCGTGTACGCGCACAGCGACACATTCAGACGTGGCATCGACGCCCAGCAAGACCCAGGTCCATGCAGCGAGTTGCAATGCGCCATGACAGTGCGAGAGCGAGAAGCCAATACCGGCCTGGACGGCATCAAGGAGCAGCTCAGTCAAGCCCTGCGCGTCGACACCACAGAAGTCGCATTCACGAGCGTGCGCCAACACAGTATCTCCGACCCTTTCCAAGCGATCTGGGTCTGCAAACTCCTCAAATGCGACCCTACGCAATTCCTCCTCTGTCCCACCAAACACCCAAATCTTTCCATCTCGATGCGTGCACAGGATGCTCTTGCTCCTCAGCAAGACCAGCAGACCGTGTATTGTGGACAAGCTAAGCCCGATATTGCCCACAGCACCCGTTCCTGTATCATCCCGAGCTCCAAAGACGGTACAGGTTGTAGAGAGGATGTGGTCTACGACCTGCACGTTGGTGGTGCAGGACCTGATGAAGTCCATCACCAAACAAACCAGCTCTCTAAAGACCCAGTTGTTTTTCCGTTTTCTCTGCGCATACGCGTCGGTAGGTTATCACACAGCTCTAAAGCGGTAGTTCGGCCTTGTCAAGGTAAAGGACAGCCCAGTCTCGTCATGGGACGTCGTAATGGTAGAATCGCGGCCGGCTGTAGGCGTTCGACACGAAGGCTAGCATGGATGGGTGTGTTCGATACCTTCTCCAATCGACAGTGGTTGGGGTTGATTTGCGTGTGTTGCGATGCTATGGTGTGCAATGCGTACGTGACTGTGATCGGTTGATTGAATGCTTCAATCAAGGTGTGTGGACTACCTTGATTCCGTAGATACCGTAGTAGATACTGTACAGCTGAGACAAGCTGGGACCTCSGGGAGGAAGGGAGAACAAAGGGAGAAAGCCCCGAGAGCATGCGACGCGGCTAGCCTCGCTGGGTATCTATGCAGTCATGCGAGGTTCAAGAAAAAACAAATGCGACGGCCTGTTCTGCGGCTGTGGTTGAAAGTTGTTGTAGTTGTAGTGAAGAGAGGAAGGTGGTGAAGCGAAGCGAGGCGCATTCATGCCATGCCACGCCCATCCCATCCCATCCCATCCCATCTCGTTTGGCTGGCTGGCAGTTTCTCGGCTGCACAGTCCAAGCGTCGGTCAACGGTCCACGGCAGAAGCGTGTGGCTGCATTACCGTATCGTGCATAATGCATGAAAGGCGCCATCGTATCATGGCCGCTATCTTGTTTCGTTCAGTAGACGTTGGTACGGGGAGGGTGCTATTCTACATGTGTCAATAGCTAGGTGAGACGGAGATCATCAATCGAATTCGTGAGTGGGTATTCTACGTGGCCACAAAATCAAATCATTTCAACACCGACACGGAGTAGAGGAAAACAAACAAAAGAAGGATACCCCAGATAAGGACAAGTACGCATGAAACACAACCATCACTTCTTGCCGTAGTTCTTCACTGCATTCATGATCAATGGGGTGACGATGGGGGCCAAGGTACCCCAGTGCTTCTTGCCCTTCTCCAGGTAAGGGCCAACATCATAGCCACCAATCTTCAGCTCTTGGGGAGGCCGTCTGCGATCACGGTCTCGGTCCCGGTCCCGGTCGCGGTCGCGGTCTCGATCCTTCCTATCGCGGCGGTCACGCCTGTAGTAGTCATCGTCGTAACTGTCATAGCCGTGACTGTCCCGTCGTCGTCTGTCCTTACGAACGGGCTCACGTCTGTCATCACGCCGGTCGTCTCTCCTGCGACGGTCACGATCGTCATCATATCGGTCGTCCTCGTAGCGCGAGCTCTGGCCTCGCCGAGGTGGCCGATCATACATGTCATGAGATCGAGGGCGGCGGCGTCGACGAGAGTCGTACTCATCCTCGCTGCTCTCGTCGCTGTATGCGTCGTGCCTGCGTCGAGGCTTGTCCCTCTCCCTCTCCCGCTCCTTCTCCCTTTCTCTCCCTCCACCACGGTCTCCGTTGCTGCGTCGCGCTGGGATGGGAGCAGCGCCGTATTCGACATCATCAGCCGGCGGTCTATCTCCTCTACGCCTGGGAGGTGGTGGGTCGTCGTAATAGGGCTCCGGCTCACGTCTTCTTCTCCCTCCAGGAGGAGGCGCAGCATCGTAAGGATCACCTCTCCTCCTCCTGGGTGCCTCACTACCACCACCGTCGTCGTCATCGTCGTAAGGTCTGCGGACACGCCGCTTGTGGATTTCACCCTCATCGCTCTCGTACCCATCACGCAGATCACGGAATTTCCTCTCGCTCTTGGAGGTCTTGCGCTCGGCATCCTTCGCACCAACGCCCAGGTAGGAAGCCTCGTCGAGGAACTCAGGTCTGACATGAGACGGCACGCGAGACCTGCTGCCGTCACGCTTGAGGGCGCTGCCCATGGGTGGCGGAGGGATTCCGCCAGACATTTCCGGCTTCTGAGGCTGCTGGTGACGGGATCGGTGGGGGAGAGGCTGGGAGTAGCGGTCGTCGTCGGCGCCGTCGTCGTCTGGTGGATATGGCGGCCGTGTATCTCTGGGCTGGCGGGAATAGCGAGGTGGGGGACCGTAGTCGTCGTCTGGAGGGTATCCTGGGGCCATGCTGTGCAACTGGTACACACAAACACACCGGCACCCGTCCTAGCAGTCGTGCGCGCACACAGGTACCCAACCAACCGCTGGGAAAGAGACCGGGTTCCTTATATGGGG
>LSHF01000144.1:0-42231 GCA_001660795.1 Leptoxyphium fumago
GGTGGGTGGGTGGGTTGTTTGCTCACGCTCACACGAACGAACCCATCTCCACTCGCTTCGTGGGGCTACATGAAGTGAAGTGTGAGAGAGGAGAGGCGTCATCAGCCCTCTTTGCAGATGACAAATTTGAGGCAGCGAAGATGACCTTTTGTTCCCTTGGCGGTATTCTCACGTTACTTTACGGTCCAAGACGTGACGATACAAAGGCGAAAGCAAGAGCAACCCGGCGCACAGTCCACACCAACACCAACACATTCTCCTTCGATTCTCTCGTCTTTCTGCGACCCGGCCTGTATTTCTGCAGCGATACCCATTCGTTTCGCGTTTCGCTTTTTTTTTCAATCGCACTGCTGTTCGACTTTGAACCTGCTGATGCCAATCACGATCCCTCCTTTCCTTCCATTTGCTCCCTAATCATCATCAATATCCTCAAGCTTTCTCACTGCGTCACTCGCTTTGCACGCAAAACCACAACCACCTTCCCATGCGAGGACAAGGGCAAGGGTGAAGGCTATGGCATCCTGTATAGTATAAATGTAAAATTACGTAGAAGGGTAGAATGGACAGAACCGAACCGAGATATGTACGAAGCAAGGGTCGTTTGTTCTCTCCCATACCAACACACTCACCAGTGCGACCCCTGCCAGCAGCTGCCAGCGTCCGTCCATCCGTCTGTCTCGCTTCTCCTCTCTCGAGTCGGTGGATTTCGTGTTTCTCCTGTTCTTTCCTCCCTACCTCCTAGGCATGACTCGCGCGAAATGAAGCCGGTATCAGAGACGACAGGGGAGCACGACAACCTGGTTGGGTTGATTGAACGTTGAAGCCGGGCTTGCGTTGAGAGAACGATACATCACTTCCTACGCTGCCGCTTTGGTCTCGTCTCGTCAATCATCAGATATTTGGCCATCCCTTGACGAAGACTGGCAGATACACACAGACTGGCATGGCTGTTTGCTAAAACAAGGGCTAGGAAGTAGTAGCCTTCAAGCCAATAGCAGCCAGCCCGTCAAGGGAGGCGGAACCGGAAGAGGGTTCCGTTGGCGAAGGGAGTCAAGGGAGGCCAAGCGGCAAAATCCGTTCGGAAGTCCCCGCAGCTAGGCCGAATGTGATGATCGTCACATAACGCCAAAAAGGACAATAGCAGTGAGGGGGTGAATCCCGAGGTCTATTGTGCTGCAGTTCTGTTTCATTCTGTCTCGTCACTTAAGTCGAGATGCTGTGTGTCTCGGAGAGATATTTCAGTCCGATGCGAGCCGGCAAAGCCGATGCAGCATGATGACATATGACATACGAGGCCTGTGGCCCAGTCCGGCCAGCCAGCCAGCCAGCCAGCCCCCAGCCATCCATCGACCGACTTCCTACTCACCGACGCCATGGGGTGGGGATGCGTAATACCTCTCTCGACCTAGGAGGCATCTCCTGGGTGGTGGCTATGCACATGACACAGCGTCGGTCTCGTATCCCTGTCTCCATGACGCTCGTTGGTCCGTCGTCGGCCTGGCCCGCTGTTTCAGGCTGCGGGGCTAGCGCAGTTCGGTAATGGCGTGGAAAGGGACAGCGTGGAAAGGGCGTGGCTAGAAGCCTCCTGTCCTACATGCTGTAACGTGCTGCCAACGTGTTGGTTACCCTCGCTATTGGTCTGATTTGTGAAGAAATTGTAAGAGCAGGTCTGTATGATCTCTCTGAAGCTTTTTACGCCGATAGGCTGGTATCATGGTTATTTCCTCGTTTGTGGTTTTGTCTTCCTTTCATTTGCGATGTGTAGACTGTTTGCTGAAGCACAAACTCACAGGCTCGTTCAAGGGCCCGTGTCTCACCGGCAAGCGCTTATTCATACTGTACGTCAAAAGTCTACTCCTGCGTAATGGAACAATTCGTGTTTCCTCCAACCACTGACAATAAAATGTATCCACCATGCTGCATCCTCACTGGTCCGAGCAGAAAATTGTTGCACATTGTACACTCACGCACATGCTGTACATCTAGTACGTCTCTCGTGTTCGCCTATCTCATGCACAACGAGAAAGCCGGACTGCAAACACCCACGAGATTTCCCATATGCAAAAACATGCGGCGCTCTATATACTTGTGGGCTCGTACCGTATATAGTATGCTGTACTGCGCTCATACAGCGCGCACTGGTCTGCAAGTGCGTACTGTACTGTATGCAAGCCCTTGCCTCCGCTCACGTTTCATCGTTTCATCCCAGCCGATCCCTGCCACTTCTCACAAGATATTACCGCAGTACCGCGACATGTAGACCACCTACCCTTGAGCTTTTGCACGGTGGGAATGGGCTATTATCGTCTTTGCTGGCCGGCACTGGCCTGCAGCAGAGTCCCAGTGGAGGGGGTGCGACGTGTACGGTATATAGGTCAAATGTCCAGTGATGATGCAAAGAAGAAAAAGCATGTGGCTTCTACTCACCCAGTCGCGTCTGTTCCATCGCACCGCATCCTGATCAGCGCACCTGCCTAGCCTGTGTCTTTTCGCCACTAGGCGATCTTCCGAAACTCCACTTCACTCAACGGCCCTCTGGCCTCCACTCTCACTTTCGATCAATCACCTGTCTCCTACACCACCACACTCATATACACGTCCGACACTAAACCATTCACCTGCACCTAGGCCTTTTCTTTTCTCTTTTCCCTTCTGTCTCTCCAAAAGCCTGTCCCCATTTTACGACTCTTCACGACAACGACTTTAACGACGACGACAACAACCAACAGATGTGCCGGTCACATTCAACATCAACGCTCTACCCGATGTTTTCCTGGTGAAAGGATCACTTCCGCTCGATGCGACAAAGACCAGTCGAATCCGACTTTGCCGTCATCTCAAATACATGGTCCTGGACTCCATCATCAACATGAGAGGCAGGCGCAACACCAGCCTGTCGGTCTCGTCCAATTCCTCCAGCTGTTCAAATGCCTCGGCCGCGGCCGTCTCGAAGGAGAGCGTGCAGGACAAGAGGGTCTCGCTGGACCTGCCGCCACCCGTGACCAAGGATCACAGACAGAAATCGAAATGGAGACGCTCGACCGTTGCCAAGCTACTCGCCGCGCTAGCATCCTTCATCCTCTTCGTCAGATGTCTCGAGGGTCTGCCCTGGTATCAGTCATTACCGTTGTCGAAAGTCACATTGGGTGGTGATGTTGAGCTGGTTGGTGGTAATGAACTTCCCCAAGATCCCACGGCCCTCCTGGTGCTGGACACCGCTGGCCGTTCCAAATGGACCGTCTCGATCCCTCCCAACTCGTCTTTTCCACTTCGACCGCGCCAGTACGCCGACATCTGCAGGCAGGCAGACTCGCTCAGGTCAGGCGGCCTTGCTGGCGAATCGCGTTTTCATGGTGGAAAAGGTTTCAGGGCTAGGTACAACTCCAAAGATCACTCGTTCATCGAACCTGCAGAAGCAGAGCGCATTGGCTTTCTACCGGCACAGAGTGCTCAGCAGCCGGCTGGCAACATGTGTCGACAGAGTCTCACCTTCGCACTAGAAGCGCAACATGTCAGCCTGGGCAAGACGTTGTTGTTGCTATGGTTGAGCTACTCGCTGGCGATGGAACAAGGCAGGGCCTTCTTCATTGACGACTCGAGATGGGCATACGGCTCCTACTCTGCCATCTTCTATCCCCCAACCTCACCTGACTGTGCGCCGCCTCCATCCAACTACATTGTGCCGTGTCCGCACACGGCTGACCACATCATCGTTTCTGATGCGATCGCCGAATGGACCTTTGGCTCTCTTTTTCACAAAGCCTACTCCCAGCCCAGGAAAGGTCCACAGGGGAAGAGCGAAAAGATTTACGCCATGGCCCGCGCAGGTTACGACGCGCTCTTCCGGCTGAGAGACGACGATGTATCGTATATTGAGGACCGCTCTTCACGCATACGTGATGAGGCGTCCAAGCTTGCCGCACCCATCGTCGGCATCCACGTCCGTCGCGGCGACCTTCACCCGAGCGAGTTCGCATACCAGTTTAGCTACCTCCCACTTGAACGCTACACAGACGAGGCGAAGCGCCTGCTCAGTAGTTCGGTCAGGTCATCGTCTGACCAGTCGCAGCAGCAGCAGGCCACCAATGATGACGGCAGCGCCGCCAGACCCTCGCTGCTCGTCGCATCCGACGATCCGAACGTGCTTCGGTCTGCCGATGTCGCCCAAGCCGCCTTGCCCTTCACGGTGAAGCCAGCGCAGGACCGACTGCAGCTCGCGACGAAAGAAGCCCTTGACCGGATCGCGCCAGCCGAGCCGCTGCGGGAACCCGGGTCCGCGTACGTCAAGCACGTCGACGAGAACACGGGCTGGGAGGGCGGCTTCTTCAGCGCGCTGTTCAACTCGCTCGGCCACGGCCCTCCGAGACAAGAACCGGATCAGACCGATGAACTGGCAAACCAACGCCAGCAAGAAGAATCGATCCCGCCAGAAACGCTCCGCATGAGAGAGCTCGTCGCCAGAGGCTACCTCCTCGACCTGGCCATCCTCGGCCGCAGCGACGGCGTCGTGTGTGCCGTCAGCAGCGCCGGCTGCAGGATCCTCGCCGTCATGCTCGGCTGGCCCGCCGTCCAGTCGGAAGGCGGCTGGGTCAATGTGGACGACGGCCGACCCTGGACGTGGGATGGAGGGCGGTGATCCGTTAAAGGCTACTGCTGCCGAATCCTTCCTTCGCTCTTGACCTACCTCATTTTTCAGTTTTGAATTTTTCTTTTTCATGTTCAACTTTTGAGATTTTGAACCTGGTTTTTACTACCTCAGCGCCCAGCATGATCCCAAAAAGAGACAGTCAGACAGAGTACGCTCGTTGACTTAGGGACATGCCTTTATTCAATGCGAACAAGCAAGCAAGCAAGCGGCATAGCGTTGTGGATTTGGTATGGATGTTTTCCAGGGTTCACACTACCACATGGTGGCGAAGAACCCAAGTGGGTCTGTGCGTCATAGCGGATGGATCGGCCGAAGGACGGGAAGGCCGAATTGCATGGTGGCGTCGACGCTGTCGACACAATAGTTGATAACAATAAAGCATGTGTCACCAATTTCTGAAATATATATATCGATATGAAAAACAATCAATCAGATAATCTTCAAATGAAAGAAATGAGCAAGTTGGAGCCGAATAATATCAGAAGAAATGAGAAGACAGCTGGAATCGAGTAATATTAAGATTAGAAATGAGAACCTTGGGGTGATGTTCCCTCTAGACATATGGGTAGGTGTCTAAGTGTGTCTATCTACAAACGCTGCGCGAGAAAACCANTGCATTCCAATGATGGTGCTGATGTGGCTGCGCACGAAGCACACTACACTCGGCTCTCATCGCAGTCATCCTGATCGAAACGTGATCGAATTGCGATTTGATTTGTGTACATGCAGGTAGACCAAAGAGAGCCGTGTTGCAACTTTAGAACTTGTAATAAAAAAGGAAAATGCCGTACGGAAGGTGTGGATCCGACAACGATAGGTCCTGAATTAATCCATCCTCCAATCGAACACAAGTCGATGCCTAGTGCTGGGGTCCAGATGTAGAAGAACGCTCATGTTGATGCAGATGGGTGTTGATTTGAATTTTGGGATGTTGTAGGCGCGATGTGGAGTGAGGTGCTTCAGCGTCTACAAGGCGAAGGCAACACCACCGACGATGACGGCGGCGGCACCGGCAAGGGCAGAGCCGGAGAGACCGACGGAGCCAGCGGCGTTGTCGATGGGAGCGGTGGATGATGGGTGTGCTGGGAGCACGCCAGTGCCGGATGGCAGAACACCAGTGCCACTTGGGGCGGCAGTGCCAGCGCTGTGAGGAGAGTCAGTACGGTTTTCTTGGAGTCACGTCTGTTTGAGTCTTTTGTACAAAGACTTTGGGGGAAGACATACGCAGCGGCAGAGGCAACAACGGCCATCAATGGAGCGACGATAGAGAAACGCATCTTGAGTTGATTAGGTTTTTTGGGGTGTTGTTTGATTAGGTGGTTTGATTGTGTTGTTGGTGAGATATATGTCTGTGGGTGATATTGACAGGACTGATGTATGTTGGAATGGAAGAGAGAGAGAGAAGAAGAAGGAAGAGTTGCATGCGCGGCCTTGATATTGGTTTTCTACCTCCTATCAGCTACATGCATGCGCGGCCGGGGCTTGCCGAGCGGGTTGCCCAGGGCGCAGGCTGGATCGCCCAGACCTGGTCCCGCATGGGCTAGAATGCACAGCGGCTGGTTGGTTGGTTGGCTGGGCCTGGCTGGTGCTTGTGTTGGTGCTGGTGTTGGTGCAGGGGAATGGATGAGTGTAAACGGCAAAGAGGCTGATGGTCGATCTCTCAAGTGGAGGCGGTTACGTTGCGTTGCTCTGCGCTGCGTTGCATTGCGTGGCGTGCCGTTGCAGCAACTGTGTGTGCCTCGTCATCTCACCATCTCCTAACAGTATCACGTCGCAGCATCGCCGTCACTTTCCTTGCCCTTCCGCTTGTAGTCAGCATATGCAGGTAGCGGTACTATTTATTGCCTCGTATTGCTTTTTTCTTTTCCTGTTGGGGGCGAAGTGTTCGTAGGCGGTGCTGCGTCTCTACCACCTTCCCACGCATATCTCCGTGCGAAAATCTGTTCACTGCCATCCCTACAATCGATAGGCAGAGGCCCAAGTCTTGTTTCAGATTGGTTGAGAGACCGTCGAAGTACTGAATAGATCAGTACTTTCTCTATACAGCGTGCTTGCTGGGGTTTGGGGAAGTTCCTGTGTTGTTTGGTGGGTAAGTGTGGGAGAATGCGTGCGTGTCTGCTCGTGTGCGTGCGTAGGCCGAGTGAGTGGAAGGGGTCAACACTTTCCCTTTCGGGCAAGGCGTGTCTCTGGCCCCCCGGTGTTGCCCCAGGCTACGTGAAAATCCATATTCCCTCCTTTACACTGTGCAGACAGACGGTGGCCAGCCCCCCCTTTTGGACCATGCACGATGACTCTCTGCATATACTGTAGTAATAATCGTGACAGCTGCATCGGTTGCTGTTGTAGAGATCGTCCAGACCGTGATGATGTGACACATTGTGGAGTTCGCAGGTATTGTTTTGTCGTTGCTAGGCGTCTCTCTACTACACCTGGGTCTGTTGTTGTCGCATCCACCGTCCATCTGTTGAGCCTCGTTCTACACACGATATCCTACCTTCAGATTGCCATATCTTGACGGAAAGATGCAATCGATCGGTCCTCTCCAAGCCACTGCCAACGCCAAGTTGACTCCCAAGTTCCTCCTTCCCCGGCCAAGGGCTTCTGTTCGAACCAAAGGTACAGGGCCTGGTTGGTTGTGTCCAACAAAAGTACGACCTCTGTGTCACCTGTTCCCCAGGCCAAGCAGATCGCATTGAATCCCCACTCTGTGGCTTTCGCTGGGGGTGACACGTCTCATGCGTTGGGGTGTGACAGGCCGCGATAGCATTCCAGTCAACACCATAGATATGGTGAGCTACGATAGATCCTGTGAGAAGTCCTTTGGCTTGGTGAGTTTCAGGCCATTCTCGAATCTTGGATCGTCTTGGTCCACCTTGGATTGTTTGTTTTCAATGTAAACATCATCGACGATTCGTCATCAGTGCAGAACCAGGTAAACACTGGGAGGAGCTGGATGCCCACTTGATGGACATGCCAGCTGTGCCACTTGATACCGTCTGGTCTTTCGACGTAGAAAACTTCTTCATTCTTCCGCGCTGAAAAGCACCCTGAGCCATAAGCTGCATCCTCGACATCCGACAATGATTTCACCTTCGTCTGCATTCTCGACCAGCTCAGGCTCGCTCAGCATGAATCCGGTCTTGCTTCCACATCGGCAGTCACGCGTCCAGATGCTCTCGTCTTCATCATAAGTCAAGTCATCCAGGTCCACAGTTTCCAGGCCTGTGTGACGGAAGTTCTCTTCTGGTAGCCGCCCACCATTCGCACCGCTCTGGCGCAGCGCAATATCATACTGCGCCCTCAGCTTCGCGTCCGAGAGAACCTTGTAGGCCAGTGCGACATCATCAACTGAATATCGCGCCGTGCCAGCATTCCCAGCCTGCACCGTGTTGATCTTGTCCGGGTGAAAGGTCAGCAGGGCTTTCTTGTAGGCCGCCTTGACTAGATGTGGAGCCAGAGACTGGCCATCCCGATATTCACATAGACCAAGGACAGCATAATGGTCGTTATGCTGATCCGGCGTCTGGTCCAGGGCCATGACGCGCCAGGACTGATCGATCGATTGTAGGTTTTGAGTTTACCCTCCCACCTCTACAAGGTACTGGTCACAAAGATTCCCATGCGGCTCCGCGGCACAATTCGCATATTTCCATGAGGGAATAATACTCGATCGGACACCTCCGTCAATGACTACTAGAACCCGACACTTAAGTCCGGAAGAGCACCATCCGCTACCTTTTCACTTGACTAGGGCGAGAAAAAACCTTTTGCCTCCCTCCCCAGAAAGCCACCAGCAACTGACCCACTTGCCCGCACGTTCTGGACGGCCGGACGACTGCCGCCAAGTTCCGCTACCCAACGGCCTCCGCACGACGCCTCATCGGTCTTCCAGTACTACGGATGTCTCGGCCACGGCTTCTTCGTAGTGTCTTGTCTCTCTTTGTGCCATTACACCCTGGCTGCTGTCGGCTCTTTGAACCGCATCCACAATGAGCGAAGAACCACAGCGAAAAGAAGCTTCGCGAAAGAATCACACCAGATCAGACTTTACACATCAAACCCATGCTGGGGCTCGTATTCGAAGGAAGGAGAAACAATCACATGAGCATTGTCAGCGTCTTCAATTTCTCGTAAGATTTCCCCAAGAGGTACCTCCTTTGTCTGTCCTACCGCATACAACCTCCCTTACGGCTCGATGGTCGTACCTGTCGATGGCAGATGGACGGGGAATCGTGTACTTGCGCCACTTCCGGCTGCCGCTCCCTTGAAAGAAACAGTCCATGCGAGACTCTTCCTCGATCGGGTAGGCGGCCCTGATCTGTTACGAAAAACTTTGCTCGTTGCACCAATGGCAAGCAACACTTGGGATCCATCGTCTCTATGGGGTATGCGTCATGTGGATGCTGTTGTGAGCTAAGGCAGGTCCAATACCTATTCTGGTCTGTATGTTCGATGCGCACAAATAACAGGTAGGGCCCTCTTGCCTCTTGATCCCCGTTTGCCTTTACCAGGTTGATGTTGTAGGAAAGAGTTGATTTCGACATTTCATTGTACTTTCATCTTTCTTCGTCTCTTTGATTTGGCTGTTACGTTGCCAGTCATCTACAATCGCTTCAAGAATTCGAGTCGTTCTTCCATTTCACTTCTAAGCAAAGATGGTTTCAAAGTCGCTCGTTGCCCTCGTCACGGCCGTTGCGGCTGTTGAGGCCCAGTTGAAGGGTTTCAACTACGGCAGCACTTTCACCACTGGAGCTGCCAAGCAGCAGTCTGATTTCGAGGCCGAGTTCAACAAGGCAAACAGCCTTCCCGGCGCCGACTGCTTCAATGCCGCCCGTCTCTACACCAACATTCAAGCTGGCACTGCCAACACTCCCATCTCTGCCATTCCAGCAGCAATTGCCACCAAGACACAGCTCCTCCTTGGTCTGTGGGCCTCAGCTGGCCAGGATATCTACACCAACGAGATCCAAGCCTTGACCAGCGCCATCCAGCAGTACGGTAGTTCCTTCACAGACCTGATCGTTGGAATTTCAGTTGGCAGCGAGGACCTCTACCGTATCTCTCCTACCGGTATTGAGAACAAGAGCGGTCTGGGTGCAAACCCTGATGTTTTGGTGGAATACATCCGCCAGCTTCGTGACGCCCTCAAGAACACACCCGCATCTGGCGCCAAGATTGGCCACGTTGATACCTGGACTGCCTGGGTCAATGGCTCCAACAGTGCCGTCGTCGACGCAGTCGACTGGCTTGGTCACGATGGTTACCCATACTTCGAGACCACTACTGCGAACAGCATCGAGAACGCCAACAGCTCCTTCTTCACCGCGTACGATGCTACCGTCGGTGCGGCCAAGGGCAAGCCCGTCTGGGTTGCCGAGACCGGTTGGCCCGTCTCTGGCCCCGTCTCTGGACAGGCTATCGCTTCGGTCGAGAATGCCAAAACATACTGGGACGATGTCGCCTGCACCCTGCTCGGCAGCGTCAACACTTTCTGGTACACTCTCCAGGACGCAGCTCCTGGAACCCCAAGCCCATCTTTCGGTATCATCCCTTCAGACCTCTCTGCCGCACCCCTGTACGACTTGACCTGCCCAGCCGGAACCAGTGGCCGCAATGCTTGCTCTGCCGGTCACTCCTCCTCTGCCTCTTCTTCTGCCTCTTCCACCAAGGCAAGCTCAGCTTCGAGCAGCGTCCAATCTGCGTCGGCTCCTTCTACCACCGCTGCAACCTCCACCGCGTCCGTTCAAACTGGACCCGCTTCCGAGTCTCTGGCGCCATCTTCTTCCGCCGGTGCTTCTGCCAGCTCGCACGCGTCTTCCGCCGCGTCTTCCGCAGCTTCTTCTGCAGCCCCTGTTTCTCAGTCCACACAGGCCCCAGCCGGCAACGGTGGTGCACGACCAACCTCCACAGTCTACATCACTACGTATGACACCATCACCAGCTGCCCTGGCGGTTGCTCCACCACCGTCCTCACCCTGAAGAGCGGCGACACCTACGTCGTGCCCAGCAGCTCCTGCTCAGAAAGCTCCGCCGTTGCTTCTTCTGCACCACCTGCCTCTTCTCCGGCTCCACCACAGACGCCCTCTTCCAAGCAGCCTTCGCCAGTTGCCCCAAGCTCGTCCAAGACCGAGGCTTCCCCATCCTCTGCAGCCACATCCGCCACCACTCCAGCTCAGCCCTCTGGCACAGCCTGCCCAGCCAACCTGAACGGCGAGTACCAGTACCCACACCTGATCGTGCCCGTCAGCAAGAGCAACCCCTCGAAGGCATACGGCACGCAATACAACGGCACCGTCTCCCCAGACGTCAGCACCCTGTTCAACTTCGACATCCCCCAGTCCTACGAGGGCCAGACCTGCTCTCTGGTCTTCCTCTTCCCGCAACTGAAGGATCTCGAGACCTCTGCGTACACCTTCAACGGCAAGGGCGGCATCGAAGTCACCAAGCTCTCTTCTCCCGCCACCGAGCAGACCACCTTCTCCAGCGTCCCATCCGGCTCTGAAGTTGGCTCTGTCCCCGCCCTCGCTGCTGGCAACGGCTACGTCGTCACCTCTGGCAAGTGCCCAGCCGGCTCCAGGGTCGCTTACGAGCTCTCCAGCACTGGCGGCCTGGATCTCGAGTTCTTCAACGACTACAACCCTTCCCCACTCGGTCTCTACATCACCGTCTGCTAGAGGCGCAGCTGTCAACCGCTTAAGAAAAGCGAGTTTGCTGGAAAAAGTTGTGTTACATAACAATTTCGACCGAGATTTATTAAGTCTATTTAATGCTTCGGCCTGTAAAATATTCACTCTATCTAGCCGAAAGTAATTACCCTCATTTTATGCTTTGCTCAGACGTACCGGAAGGTTTAGATCACAATAAGACGACTACAGTAATAACTTGCTCTAAGAGTATACGATTAAAAATTGATAGAGAGCCATGATATGACTCTTGGGTTTACTGTATGTTGCCTGATTTCTATACGCCTTAATGATTGAATCCACAGGCTTCTCTACATACCGTCTTACGATTCGCTTAGTCCTTTGTTTACGCTCTTTTGTCATGAACCAATGCCACCTGCCACTGGTCAGGCACTCTGGGAATTAAGGTAGAACAGTAGTCTTCATGGAGGCTTAGTTTTGCTGCACTCACCCGGCTATACGAGTTTTGAGTATGCTACTGACACAACCATTCTTGTGGTCGCCATAAACTATTCAAAGAGTCTACAATGCAGCGAAACTAGAACAACGTACCATCGCCCGTGATGAGGATCGGACTGCTCTTGGTCTCAGGGCGGAACTTAGCCGCCAACTCACGGCCAGTCTTCCACGAGCCGGCCTCGAGCATCTGGGCCATGCTGAGCTCGACGCCCTTGGACGCAAAGCGCTGGCCGATGAGGCCGTGCAGGCGGTCGAGCAGGGCGACCGTCAGGGCCCTCCACTCGACGATGACGTCCGAGTCCGCCGCGAAGACCGGCAGCCCCGTCTGCGCGTCCACCTGGTCGAGCTTCTTCAGCGTCAGCACCCCCGTGTCGACAAACAGGCCGCCGTTGCGGTACTCCGCCAGCCCCGTGCCCAGGCCTATGTTGTCCCATTGCAGGCCCAGAATCCGCCCGAACGGCACCGACAGCGAGTATGCCAGCCACTGTGTCAGCTTGTGGAACGGCTGGATCGACGCCGTCTCGTCCGTCACCCCGTCCTTGTCGGCCTGCGCTTTCAGCGCCGTCAGCGGCCATGCGTCCCCGATCGGCTGGCCCTTGACGTGCGTGCGATTCTTTGGCCATGAGGGGATCAGCAGCTGTTGGAGAGCGGACCATAATTGCTTGTAATCCAGTCGTTGAGGATTAGCTGACGACTTCAGGAGATAGTCTATGTGGATGTCAATGGAGGATTCGGCCTTGATGGGCGTCATTGGAGTACAGTACCTGCAAGATTTCCAGGTCGACCTGCTTCCCCAAAGATCTCGGGAAGTCGCAGTAAAGACTTTCCCACATCCTGGAGCAGCTGTGCACGCCCTTCGACGCCGACCATCGCATTATCCGCCGATATCTGAAACGCCGAGATGAGTTTCGCCGCGTCGAACTTGGACAGTGACGTTCCTGGACGAGCAGCAAAGGTCAGCCCAAGAGTGCTCACTCACACGTTCGAACTTNCTTTTCCGGACTCACCGTCTACACGTTTCGAATCGCCGGCCACGCTCGAGAAGACTCCATCCTTGAACATGTAGAAGCTCGCGACGGCAATGCCTTCCGACCGGCCGACCTGCTGCTCGGAGCCTGGCTCGCGGAACCGCCAGGTGTCGCCCGCGCCTGCGTCCAGCAGGACGGACACGAAGAACAGGTCGATCAGGCTGCGCGTCTTCTCCAAGTCGTCCAGGTGCCCGGCCTCCTTCAGCAGCGCCTCGACTCGGTCCACGTCGCCAATGCCGAAGTGCTGCCACCGCCCGTGTGGCGGGATGCTGTCGAATCGATCGGGCCCAAAGTCGCGCTTCAACACGTATCAGCCAGATTGTTCCAAAGCATTTTTTGTTGTTTGAAGAGACCGAACGGAGAGGAAGATGCATCATACCACGATCGTGGCCTCCACTATGTCGGCGGCATCTTCGAGCTTCTCCTTGTGCAGGTCAAAGTGTGTCAGTCCTCCCTCCTCGGCGATCTTCAACACCTGGCCGGCTCGCTCCCGCACGGCTTCCAACGACAGCAGGTAATCGATGTCTGTAGCCATGTTTACTTTGATATCTGTCTAGGGTATTGGCGAAGTGGAAGTAGCCTCGCACGGTTGTATGTTTTTTGCAATTGATGGGTATAGTTTAGGATTGTCGGTATACAGAGAATCTCACAACGTATCCCTGCCCATTATTTGGAGAGTGTAACTGATATCTCTCAGGCTGGGGTTACTCATATCCACCCACTGTGGAGAGAGGCAGTTCGATGTTATCCACAAACGTGACTTACGTCCTCTGATAAGTTGAGGTAACCTAAACATCATGCAAGATACGTTATCTAAGGCCCTCTATCTGCTAGATATCTCCCGATAACGTCGGCTTTATCGTATCGTACCACCTCGGTACTGTATACGTAAAATGCCCCNACCACCACCACCTCGGATGTGGGACGTAATGATACAGGCACTGATTCCTGGACAAGACTCCCACAGTGTTTTGCAATTGTAAAACTATATAGGTTTCATCGATGAAGTACTCATTTCTCAAAGGCGAGCTTAGTTCGTGTCAACACACTTTTGACTCACTGAAGATGTCTACAGTACTATCTGCATGGCCCGCTCGTCAGGATACAAGTATTTCTTGTAGATAAACCTGAACAAAGCTGATACATTTCCTCCATATTTAATTGCTTTAGGCCGTTTAAAACCCAAATTCGTGGTAGGATTTGATAAAGGGATACAATATTTCATTCTTGAAAAAGCTATTATAAAGTTCTTCCCAAACAGACAAGAGTCTTCTGATGTTGATCGATAACAAGGGGGAAAAAGCTCATGAAAACAGCCAGGAAGCTTGCTCATTGCGTACAAATAGTATCACTGCCCGATCGAGTTCAAGTTCATCAGCATTTTTGGTTCCCTGTTCAGTTGTTTTGCTGAGAGTTGAGGATCCTGAGGATGGCGAGGAAGAGATTGATGACATCGAGGTAAAGGCTGATGGCAGCCGCAATCTCTTCCTCGACATGGTAGTGCCTGATGATCAACTGTGTGTCCACCAAGATGTATCCGCTGAATATCAAGGCAGCCACGATTCCATAACCAAGCTCCACACCGCTGGATTTTGGGAAGAAAGCAGCCATGAATCCAAAGATGATCAGCACCCACAGCGCACCGAACAGGTACGGCATCCAGTGGGTGAAGTCATACTTTGTTTGGCATGCGAAGAGAGTCAAAGCGACAAAGATGGCGAAGGTGAACAGTAGAGCTTGCAGGACGATCCTGCTGTTGTAGAAACTGACAATCACGCTGATACTGTAGGCTTCGAGGGCGGTGAAACCGGTAAGGAAGAGTAGGTTGGTCGGGTACGACTTTCGTTTCCAGAAGGTGAGCAGCATGAAGCCGATGGCGCCAAACAGCGAAACCCACATCATCCACTGGTTTGAACGAATCCATGTCCGATAGGTATCGCTGAAGAAGGAAACGCTGCTCAGCGCTGCGGTCAGGAGGAGTTGGACGGTGAGGATGGCGTAGACTTTGCGGATGAATTGCATTCGAATAGGTAGGGTCGCTTCAGCTACTGAGCCTCCAAACTATGATGACGACAGCACTTGTCAGTATACCACTTTATCGACACGACAAGACATAATGCGCAGCAGTGAGGTGTCGTGTAGGCTCACCTTGAAGTCGTCAGGCACATTGTCATCCTCGCTTCGTGCCTCTCCAGGCGTGGGCTCGGCCTGGTATGATGGTGGCTGCTGGGTGTAGGCAGCATCGGGTTCGTCGTGCTGGGCTACGGGCGCGTATCTAGTGTTGGCGGCCATGGCGTCGTGGATGAGCTACGTGCTCTTGAAGGCCGTTGTCGAAGTGGTGCAGATGTAGGCTGAAGGACGAGAGGCCAAAGGTGGATATTGAACCACCAGGTAAGGTGGGAGATATGATGATGCAGGTGGATAGTCTGGAGTGCTGCAAGTCATAGACCACATTACATAGCCCACCTAGGAGGCATCTCCACCAGTAGTCTGACGTCTAGACCGGGAATGGTAAATCACGTGGGGCGGATAGCGGGAGGCGGCGACCGGGGGGACGGCCACTGCCGATGCCGCTGCCCCGCTACACATCTGGAACGAGCCGGAGTTTCCACTCGATTCCAGCCTGCAGTCGAGTCCTTTCTACAGATCACGTGATGGAGCGACCTGACGTCTCCCCCTTACTGAGACGAGACGAGACGAAACGGAACGACTCGGTGTTATTGGTAAAGCATGCTCTCTAGTACATATCAATGAACAAATGCGTCCGCTCGTCTTTGTGTATTGACCATGGTTTTTCAGGCCAGACCCTTTGACTTGATGGTTCTGCCCGGGTTTGACTGGATCCGGTACTGATATGCGCTCTGTATCTGTGGTGGCTCGGCGGCCTATTCCTTCTGTGAGCCCGGTGACGACGCAAGGTCTGCCCCATTGGCGCACTGCACAATTTCATTTCGTAGCACTGCAATTGTCCCTTTCATTCCTGTGATGTGCAACTCCTCTGTCGACCACCGCTCGATCCTATATGTTTCTTGCCAGTGGAACAAGTAGCGGCCCGACCTTGCAGCTCTTTCAGCCGTCCAGGCCGTACGCCAGCTCTTTCCTGATCCGCCCCATCCCTCACACCACTTCGCGCCTATCAGGCTCCTGAATTCCACTGTTGCACACAAACTCCTCCCACGACGAACACGAGACCTATTTCCTTCCTCTCCCAAGCCGAGTAATCACTTCGATCGTTAGTTTTACCGTTCACCGACCTTCATTTATCACAGCTTTCGCTTGATACTCGTCTTTGCTTCTTCCAAACGCCGGCTGGGGCGTTAATGGCGAGAAATGTCATCCGGTCGGCCACCAGGCTCCAGTAGCCCCTCTCTTAAAGGCATACTCTTGTGGTCCACTGTGCTTCTACCGGCATTGGCAACAGCTCTGCAGCAGCAACAACCAAATGCGCAAACCAGCAACGGTTTCTCCGTTGGAGCACAGCAACAACCAGATCGAGGCCACGCCTATGACTCGCTCTACACCCCAGAGACCGACCCACGAGGCTTTCGGGACACATATGTAAGAGTGGAAGACAAGGTAGATGGCGAGACAGAGAAGAAGACGAAGAAGAACAGTAACGTGCGGAAATCGTCTAACGAGCGCGCCCTTGCGACTTTCTCGACTGCCGACACTGCGGCCGTCAGAGACCCTCCTGCTCCAAATCGATCCCCAGCAAGTAGTGCTGGAATCGATCCCTCGCGACAGTCGGCGCGGTCCTTGCAGGAGTTTGAAGTCGAGGATATCCTACTCCTGGCGACTGTTGATGGGAAGCTACACGCACATGGCCGTGTCTCTGGCGAGCCGAAATGGCAGCTCGAGCATGACAGGCCCATGGTAGAGACGGAATACCACCGTCATAACAAATCGCTGGATGAAGCTGGCGTAGAGCAACCAGATCCCATTTGGATCGTGGAGCCAAGCCAGGATGGAAGCATCTATGTCTATGCTCCGGGGAGTGGCATAGGTATGCAAAAGTTGGGTTACACAGTGAAGCAGCTTTTCGAGCTCGCACCATATGCCAGCGTGGGGATGCCTTCTGTGGTATATACCGCCAGAAAGAGTAACACTCTGTACACTGTTGATGCTGCTACCGGTAACATCCTGAAGATGTTCTCTTCGGATGGCTCCATCACGAACAATGGTCAGCGCAGCTGCCAGAAGGTCAACCTGCTTGAAGCGACGGAAGATGAAGATTGTGATTCGATCGGAACCCTAATGCTCAGCCATACCGAATATACCATTGGGATCCAGGATAGAGCCACTGGCGAGCCCATAAGCACCCTCAAGTACTTTGAATGGGGCCCAAACAATCACGACCAGGATCTTCGCAGCCAGAATGCTCATTCCACTCTTGACGAGAAATACGTGTACACCAAATTTGACGGCACTATATATAGTCTGGATCTTGCGACGAGAAAGAATGATCGTGCCTTCGATCGAAAACCGCTCTTCATGCGGAAGCTATCTTCTCCAGTCGCACGTGTCTTCGATGTGATCAGACCCTTCGGCGACGTATCGAACGACGCATCCCTCATCATACTGCCTCAGCCAACTGGACCTACTGTGGATGACTGGCTGGAAGAGTTGGAGGAGAGTGATGTCTTTGTGAATTGCACCGAAACCGGAAGCTGGTACGCGTTGTCTGAGAGCAAATATCCGACCGTGACCAAAGGTGCGATGACTGCGCAGTGGTACAGTGACGATATTTTCCTGCCCCATGCCCCCACCTCACAGTGGCAACGCGAACGCTTTATGGGTATTCATCGCCTTTCCCCTGGAGGTGTGTTACGCCAAAACGGCGGATCTCTCCTCGACGCTCCAATGGAACTCCCTGTGCCATCCCTGCCAAGTGGTGATACCGAAAGAGAAGAAGAGATGGATGTGGCCATCAAGCCCATTCTACCCATCCACCAGCAGCCCACCTCAGGAACCACATTGCTGGTTTTGGCTTTATCTATCTTGATTTTCATTGCCACTTTTGGATATATGCAGGGCAAGATAAAATTGCCAAAAGTTACGTTCGAATCGGACGAGGTCCCATCAGACGCAAAACCACAGCAGTTAATTCAGCCTTCTGTGAAGAAATCCGTGAGACTGGATGACAATGTGAAGGTTTCGCCCACGCCTCCCGACACACCTAAAGTCAGAGAGCACGAGCCAGCACAAGAAATAATCTTCCCTCATTCGACGCCGATCAGAAGGAGAAGCGATTCAAAGGCCGAGGTGGTGAGCTTTACAGAAGAAGAAGAAGAAGACGACGGAAACACTACTGAGCCCACAGCCAAGGACAGGAGAGATTCGCCTGTTATTGAAGGTGACCTCGCGAAACCCAAGAAGAAAGCAACCCGAGGCAAACGTGGTGGCCAAAAGAACAGAGAAAAAGAAGCGCAGAAGAAAGCGGCTTACGAAGCCAAAAAGGCTACCCAGGTTACTGTTGCTCCATCTGCTGAAGTCATCTCTGTCGCCGCGTCAGAAAGTATTCAGGTCTCAGGATCCCTTCAGATTAATTCCCTGGTCATTGATACCGACGAGGTTATAGGCCAAGGAAGCTGTGGTACTTGTGTTTTCCGTGGAACATTTGAGGGCAGGAATGTGGCTGTGAAGAGAATGTTGTCGCAATACTACGAGCTTGCTTCTCAGGAAGTGTCATTCTTGCAGCAATCCGACGACCACCCCAATGTGATTCGGTACTTCTGCCAGCAGAGAGACGATCATTTTTTGTACATCGCAGTGGAGTTGTGCCAGGCCAGCCTTTATGATGTTTGGGATACCGATAAGCCCAGACCAGAGGCTCGACAGCAGCAACTGCAAGCACTGAAGCTATCAATACAGCAAGACATCCCTCGGACCCTACATCAGCTCGCGGCTGGGTTGTATCACTTGCATAACTTGCGGATTATACATCGTGACATAAAGCCACAGAACATTCTTGTTGCATTTCCGAAGAAACATCAGACCACTACCAATTACCCTCGTTTGGTCATCTCTGATTTTGGTTTGGGCAAGAATCTACCCGAGAACGTCAGCACCCTGGTGGATCCCACTGGTAATGCGGGCACCAGTGGCTGGAAGGCTCCAGAGCTGATCTCTCAACCACGAGACACGAGGAGCGAGCATAGCCAGCAGCACTCGAATACTACCTCGGAGAATGGGGTCCACAACGGTACTGGCAGTGGCGTGAAACGCGCCGCCGACATCTTTTCACTGGGTTGTCTCTTCTTCTGGGTCCTCACTAGTGGCTGTCATCCTTACGAGGATGACAACGGCTGGACTCAATTGAGAGAATTGAACATCAAACGTGGCAACAAAAATCTGGGAGTGCTTTCACAATGGAGCGACGCCTATGAGCCCATGCAGCTCATCAGTAGTATGCTTGAGCACCAACCAGAGAACCGGCCTACCGCGTTGCAAGTTCTAAACCATCCCTTCTTTTGGCCGGCTGAGAAACGACTGGCCTTCTTGTGTGATTGCAGCGACCATTTCGAGCGGGAACCAAGAGGTGTTTGGAACGAAGATCCACCCTGGGCGAGCGACTCGTACGACCTCGGTTTGCTAGAGAACCGAGCTGAAGAGATCATCGGCGCTGACTTTGACTTTCTCGGTCACCTTGACAGGCATTTTGTAGAGTCTCTTGGTCGGCAGCGGAAGTACAACGGCGATCGTGTATTGGACCTTCTCCGAGCGTTGAGGAACAAGAAAAATCACTACGACGACATGAGTGAGGATGTCAAGAAAAGAGTAGGATCACTGCCTACCGGGTATCTTGCCTTCTGGTGCAACCGATTTCCTAGGCTCTTGATGGCTTGTTATGAGGTAATTCATCAGTGTGGTCTTGAAAAGAGTGACCGCTTCAAGGGATATTTTGTTTTAGGGCAGAATTGATTTCGACTAATAGACTTTTAAAAAAGCGAATATCAATCATTTCTCACTGTAATTTGCTGCATATCTATCTCCATCAGTTCGCAGCGCATTCATTCAATGCATTGATGACTCTGATAATGGCGCTGGACGCATTCTAGCAGAATAGCAACCCTAACCCTAAGTCATCGGCCTGCTACCAGTAGCTTGGTCTGAGCTCCCTCTGCTCATGAATCGCGTGCACTCCGTCGTCACGTACTGCAGCCTACCTACATTGTAAGCGTTCTGGTTGCAATACATCAATCACTTGCATATTTCGCTCTCATCACAGGCCTTCGACTACGAGCAATACTGTTCGCCAGATTGCAAAACTAGAATCAATTCCAGCAACACCCATCACACACAGGCCAACCATGGCCGCCATGTTCAACTCCGCTGCACCTACAATGGAACCCTCATTCTCATTTAACCAAGCACCTCAATCAGCACAAACACCTGCAGGCGCCAGGCAACATGGCTTCTACCCGTGAGTGCAACCAGCTCAGGCTCGCGAGCTTTCTTACCATGCCAACCAAACACCAGCTAACCATCACTCTCCACAGCTACACCGACAACGGCGGGTCGACTCTGGGCATCAGCGGCGAGACGTTCACAATCATAGCGGGCGACACGAGAAGCACGAGCGGCTACAACATCAACACGCGGTACGAGCCGAAGCTGTTCAAGATTGGCGGCACAGGGCCGAAGCACGAGGGGTCGAAGATCGTGCTGTCGGTGTGCGGGTTCGCGGCGGACGGGCACGCGCTGGCCGAGCGCCTCGACACCCGTCGTGCAGCTGTACAAGTACCAGCACGGCGGCAAGGAGATCAGCGTCGAGGCGTGCGCGCAGCGCCTCAGCCACCTGCTCTACGGCAAGCGCTTCTTCCCCTTCTACGTCTCCGCCATCCTCGGTGGCATCGACAAGGACGGCAAGGGCGCCCTCTACTCCTACGACCCCGTCGGCAGCTACGAGCGCGAGTTCTCCCGCTCCGCCGGCGCCGCCAGCTCCCTCATCACCCCGTTCCTCGACAACCAGGTCAACCTCAAGAACCAGTACGTGCCCAACAGCGGAGAGGGCCTCGCAAAGGTCGCAAAGGTCCCCGTCCCCTTGGATCAGCCTACCACCGAGCAGCTGGTCCGCGATGCGTTCACCAGCGCTGTAGAGAGGCATATCGAGGTCGGTGATGGTCTGCAGCTGTGGATTATTACCAAGGACGGCATCAAGGAGACCTACACTCCATTGAAGGAGGACTAAGCGCTTCGCTGGGATGCAAAGGGATATGAGATTCGAGGTCGCAGTGTAGATTGCTGTATGATTTACCTCCATCATCTACCACCACAACAGAACAGTCGTGCTGGGCATAGATAACAACAAGAATTATGATAACCATGGTTTTCATTTTGTGAGTGGATAGCATCCTTTGGGATGATTGATTGCAGACTGCACAGTGTAGATGTATCTGTAACGCCGGCTGTTTCTAAGCTAGGATTACATCGATTAAGATGGGTAGTCTCCCCTTCGTGGTCGCTGCGGGCACCAGCATGATAGATCATCCGACCGTTGATCGTGAGAGACATCTCAGAAAAAGAAGAAGAGATCGAAATAATAACAAGTACCTTCCCCATTCCCTTGAAAGGTCGCACAACAAACGCCGTCGCTATATTTTTTATACAGTGCAGAAAGCAGGTGAAATCAATGACATGAACAATCGCATTCGGTTGCGTTGTTGTTCCTTTTGGGAAGATCATGCAAGCTGGCCAGCAAGACCCAAGAACAAAGCTTGTCCAACGACCTGCAGTGTCCAGAGCCCAACCTTCCTCATGCGCCGCTGCCTCGCTTTTTGGTCATAGATGTCTCGCGAGAAAGCCTCGTATGTTTCCCTGGACATGTCGTCCATCAGGCCCGAGTCGAAAATCGTCCATGATCCGTCGAATTCGCTCAGTCGCTTGACCACTCGGCAATTCACCGGTATGAACGAGCGGCGGCTGTTGATGTAGGCGACGATGGGTCGTACGAGGGCATTGTTGACGTACGAGAGGTCGCTGTTGAAAATTGGCACGCTGGCGCGTACGTCGTTCAATTGGATGCGCAGATCCATGACGAGGTATCTATGCGACTCCATCTCGTCTTTCTCACAGGTCGACTTGGCATCTTGTTGTGAAAGATCGGACGGTGAGGAAGCCGAGGTCGGATGTGCTTCCGCCGCCGAAGCCGAGTCGCAGATATCGAGATCCTGTGTCTCTATCATAGCTGGCTCGGTCTCGTGCGGTCTGTGCCAGCCGTGTAATTGAGCGTTGGTGACGGTGGCCTCCAACTGGTCGTAGAAGTCCGACATCACCTTTGCGATGCTGCCACTGTTGTCGTTGGGAATCATGACATCTGCGACGATATCAACATTGCCCTCCTGAATCCAGCCGAAAGGCCCTTCAACGCCACGGTTGAGATGGTCGATGTTCAGGCCGTCTATCCTCAGTCGACTGTGTTTCTTCCAGTTGCTTGGTTCTGGATCCATTTCAGCGCCGCTTTCTGACAACACACCGCCCGTGTAGCCGTGCACTTGTCTAGGATGTATTGTGAAGAGTGAGTCATCAAACGATCCACTCATGTTGTTGGCAGAGAGAAAGTCGTAGAAGAGCCATTGCTTCCGTAATCTAGGAAGCTCACAGTTGAACAGACTGACCGTAAAAGGTCGGAAGTCGTTGGGTTGGTATACTGTAAGGAGTACGTCTTCCATCTTGAATTCGTCGATCTCAAAGTCACCAGGGACGTGCTCGTACCTGTAATCCTTGGGATCCAAAGACAAACCTGCCCAATGTACGCTTCTGCGGTCGATGACTCCACGAACCCCGCGGACAGCAACGTCGTGAAGTAACCCCTTGCCATTGAACCATTTGGTGAAGGAAAGCGTCACAGCGACAGACTGAATGGTCACGTCGAACTGTGTGTAGTTTGTGTCTTCCTCTGCAACAGGGGCTTCTTGAACTTTTGGCTTTCCAGACGCAGCTAGCGCCGCCGCTGCTGCAGCGACCGTTTCCGACGAACCCTTGCTCACAGATTTGCCTGAATTGTCTTGTCCAGGTCGCCTTGAAACGAAAACGTTCCTGAACTCGATAACGCCGTCTTTCCATCTTGGCACGATGGCGCTCTCAAAGACAACCTTGATTCCACTAGATTGGGTAAGATAGTTTCCGATCCACCCTGCCAAAGTCTCTTGCGCAAATATACTGTTCACCGCAAGAATAGCAAGACTGACAAAGGTGGTTGTCCCCAATATGATCCAGAGGACGTGCCCCCAGAAGATCCATGCTATGAATGCGTGGATATCATCTATCCTGTATGGTCTCGTGGAACGAATGGAGAACCATTTGAAACGAATACCCATCCGATTCCAGAAGCCTGTCGCCGCTGCTAGAAGTTCTGCTTTGGTAGGACGATGGAGATGATGGAGATATGCAGAGATTTGTCGACCATTGGTATCCCTTTCCGTGCTTGGTAAAGCATGAGGTGCCTCATTTTGTCGCTCTCTGTCTTGGGGCTTGATCGCTTCTTTCGTATCTGTCGTGTTCTTGTTCCCTCTGGCAGCTTTCCCTTCAGTGTAATTCCGTCGGCCAGATATCTGTCGCCACAAAAACGATCTTGCGTCTGCGGGTTTTCCCCATGTCTGTGATGATTCAAATGTCCGCAGGCCATGTGCGCCTACTGTTAACCTTGCCGGTCGAAGAACTCCCTTTGGAGCTCTCTCTGACACACCAAGGCGAAGTTTTGAAATGCTTACAGGAACCAGACAAGGTACCTGAGAGGCATTTCTGCTGTTTTTGGATGATTGAAAGGGTACCGAAGTTGATATTGATGCGGTGGTCGGTCTCGATACGGGTGTAATTGAAAATGGTCTCGGGAGACCCTTCACGGTCGCAGTCTTTTCGGCAGCCGCATGCCTGATTAGGCCGAGCGTAGGTCTCCAGCCTATGCCCGCAACATGGCCATTCATGTTATCTCATAGTCGTTGAGATCGGCCAGTGCTTGATGCAAGTGGACGCTGATGATGTTGTACGGTATCACAATTGCATGGCGAGGAGAAAAGACAAAGTTCGATGGTAGGAGACCAGGTACCGAAACGTCATTGACTTTAGCCAATAGGACGAATGGAAGCTTATCCCCGACCAAGCCTCGCATGTGATTTTCCGGGAAAANGTCGACGCCAAGATTTCGTTCTCTCTTGTCTGCTATCGCTTTGTGCCACAAGAAGTTGCTGATATACGCATAAAAGTATTGCACAACCTCTTCTGTGTCGGCAAGTTGAACACTTCTTGCACCAAGCCTTACCTCACATCCAACACAGTCTCCAAACTCGATCATCGCAATCATGCCTGCACCAACCGCGCTGCAGAGAGCACCAGAAAAGCTCGCAGACGAAGAATTTCTTCACAAGACAGCAGAGACGGCCATAACAGACGACAATGACGGCGTCATAATATCGACATCGGCCGATGAGCCCCAGCAGCCGGCCATCGATCTCTCTGTTCAAAACTCAGAAAACCCCACCAACTCGGAAATGGATGTCGATACCGAATCAAGGCCAATCTTTGCCCCAGAGTCAGAAACGAAAGCCGTAAACCGGTCAGACGAACGTAAGATCAGAATACCGCCGCACCGCATGTCACCTTTGAAGAGCAACTGGACGAAGATATACCCACCTCTGGTCGAGCATTTGAAGCTGCAGGTGCGGATGAACGTTGCCAAGAAAGCTGTTGAGCTACGCACTTCGTCCCACACTACCGACACTGCCTCCCTGCAGAAAGGAGCTGATTTCATAACTGCTTTCACCTTGGGTTTCGACGTTGACGATGCGATCGCACTGCTGAGGCTAGACGACCTGTACATCGAGACATTCGAGATCAAGGACGTGAAGGATTTGAAGGGAGAGCACATGGGCCGTGCGATCGGACGTATTGCCGGAAAGGACGGAAAGACAAAGTTTGCAATCGAGAATGCCAGCCGGACGAGAGTTGTGCTGGCAGACTCGAAAATCCACATTCTGGGCGGCTTCAGAAACATCCACATCGCTCGAGAGGCAGTTGTGAGCTTAATTCTCGGCAAACCTCCAGGGAAAGTATACGGGGATTTGAGGACTGTGGCGGGGAGGATGAAGGAAAGGTTTTAGATATTGCTCTTCCTTCCTCGGGACACTTGTTCACGATTCTGAGACCGAACCTGGTGATTGGGTTTCAATGGTCTCTTTACGACCCATAAAGCGTGGCGCTGAAGGCGTTTCGAGCTTTCCTTCAATTTGAGGTTATCTCCTTTTTCAATCAAATCATATGTGAGGCAGCAAGTCCCAACTTTACTGATCTAACAACACCAATCTTGAGATTGGGAATTACGTTCTCAGACATCTCCAAAGTCCTACGTTTTGTGCCCTCTCCTTTCCAGATGTGGTTGATCCATGTTGTCAGCGCCGGGCTCGCCTTCGTCCCTATACAGCTTATGAAAGCGCAAGACCAAGGGGCGGCTGCAGATTTTATCAGTCGTGCCTCTTAGGCGGGTATTGTCAAGTCATGTTTTTCAGAGTAGAAAGTGAAGCCTCAAGAGCATGTGTAACAAGCGATCTTCAATCTTTGCCATCAAGATTCTTCCCACACTGTCGGTCAAACATGGAGTAGCTTGTATGATTGGAAGCCGGCCCAGCCCATTGTGCGAGTAATTACGGTGGAAGCAAATATTGAGACGTTGTCCTGTAACACAACCTAATCATCGCATTTGACTTGTTACTTCGCGCTGCCCATAAACGCCACCGCCCGTTGCGCATGGCTGAAGCTTCTCACCGTTGAACATAAAACTGTGAAATCTCGTTTACCGATATGGAATTCAGCAACACGACACCACCGCCACTAGCACCGCCACTACCGGCTCCCAAGAGTGACAATATTATTGGAAAACCATCAAAATTCTGGCTGAAAACCAAAGACGCCCCCAACAACGGCGTGGTGGTCGCTGACCGGAGTGATCCCCCATGGCGAGACCGAAATCTACCACAGATTGGACCTTACTTCGTTTATGGCACCCTCATGGACCCGACCATGCTACGGGATGTCTTAAACCTTGGTCACGAACCACAACTATGTCCTGCACACGTTGTGGGATACGCCCGCCGCTCTTGGGGCCAGTATCCTGCCCTCGTTGATGGAGAGTGTGGCGAAAGGGTGACTGGGATGGTATACAATGTCACGACACATGCCCATGCGGAGCGGTTGGCAGAGTACGAAACATCAAATTACTGCCTCAGGCCAGTCTTGATCTTCCACGATACTAGTCTCGGAACAGAGAGACTGAATGGCTGGGCCTTCACCTTTGCAGGCAGGCTCAACGAACTTGAGGACGATAAGTTCGACCTTGAGAGGTGGCTCAAATTGATGGGTCGCATGTAAAGCAAATGCCTCCCGGTAAAGTATCATTGACGAAGATATTCATTCTGTTTAGTTTTCCTATAGCATACCACTCTCAGCACATGTAAGGTCGCATTGGCCATAGTTGTGAAGTTCACACTCGAGAACAACTTGATCGAGGTACAGTAGTTGCATATGTACTGAGGTGGACCATTTCAGGCCGACACTACACGTCATGTTGGGTATTTGCGCCATGCGCATTACGACCGACCACCGAAACTCGTGACGAGATCGTAAACACTACTGGAAAGAGTGGCCCTTAAGTAGACTTGCGAGTACCTCACACTAATTCAAAGGAAAAGCACATTTAGATAATCGAATCTCGATGACGGCCCCTACCATAGCAGTATCGTCGTGTGGGACTAAAGTTTCGAGCCTAGAGGAGCTTCTACGAAGCCTGGGCAAACGCAAAGCAGCACAACCAAGTTTTCGTTGAGCGGTATTCGGACCAGAGCTTGAGCTAGCAATGTCACGACCTAAATGACATTGCTAGTCTCGGTGCGAAGGATAGCGGTTCAGTGCCTGTCATGGCCAGAAGCCAAGCACATTGCAGAGGAGCAACGAAAGCTGGGCGTATGGCTCTCTGAATAGGTCGACACGGCTATCTTGGTCATGGAGAGCCTGATGAACGAAGCAATTGCAGCTGGCACCGCTTGTCATGCATTAATTATCACCGCAACGGAATCGACATTTGATGTCTGTGTCGCCAAGAGTAGTCTTCGTGCTGCTGCAATGGGGTCGATGTCCAATACCTTGTGCGGTGTGGCTGCTGTTTTGACTGATGTGACACCAAATTTATGGGTTTTGAGTAGCGACTGTATGTGTCAAAGATGATGATAAAACTCGGGTAATTGATAACAATCATTACAATGATAAAAGCGCATGCATGATCGCCGAATCTGTCCTGGTGGCCTGACTGCAAAAGAATGTTGAGTGAATCAACGACGGCGTTTCAGAGGCTGTGGGCACTGTCGGAAGGTGGAGGGCCCGACGCTACGGATTGGGTTCCGATCATTTTGGGACCCCGAGGATCTGCCGGGAGGGCTGCTGTTACCAGAGGGCACAACAAGGGCACTGAAGGTAACCCGTGGATCACCAGAAGCAACTCTGTCCACAGCGCTCCCAAATTCTGTCCACTTTGATATATAGTGGACCATCAATGGAGAGAAACAGGAGCAGCGTTGGTGATCCCATACCACTTCGCCTGGTAGTCCTTGAAAATAGATGCAAGCAAGCAACATCTGCACTGTGCGCACACGTCCATGAATGTCACTATTGACATAATCAACACACTTTGTTGAATTTACAGATTCATAGCACTGTATCTGTATAGTGTGCAAACTCTTTTAAACGACACTTTCGCCAACTCGACATGTCAGAACATGTCAGGGTCGCCGACAGGGAAGAGAGTGAAGGCCCCTCAGAAAGTCCTGTCTACACACGGTCCCGTGCAACAGCAGAGGCAACATCACGTCGAACACAACGTGGAGTGAGAAAACGAGTTACAAACGCGTTGGTCCCATCGTTCTGCTCGTGGTACTGCAAAATAGTCGGACTGACAACCCCAACATGATATTAGTTGCAACCGCTGTCGGCAACAGAAGATCCGTTGCTCAGGCTCTGAACCTTGCGAACAATGCAAGAAACGAAATCTCGTCTGTTTATTTGACGATAATCAGAGGAAAGTCCTCGTGTCCAGAGGGTTAGTCTGTCCTATGTGAATAGTCCATGCTCTTTACTGAACGAGACCAACACATGTTCCAGATTCCTACAAAGCCTAGAGAAAAGAGCCAATCGTCACTGTGAAATGACTAGCCCTGTCACTGCGCCCTCAATTTCAGAGCGAGGATCACTTACTCGCCCGAGTGTCGAACGAGAGACTGAGTTTGGTACGAACTGGCTACGTCCAAAGAGCAACCCTGACCACAGTATCTGATAATTATGTTAGACCAGTGCCCCAACGTGGCAAACACAAGCAATTCTCACATAATATCAAACGATCTCATCGATCCAGGCCTGGATTCTGATGTCGGCTCAGAGCTGGACGAAACTCAGGAGCTGACAAGCTTGTCCGACGCGCAACCCTTGGTTAATCCCCTCATTCCAGGGGGTGCAGCATATGTTGGTCCAGCGTACACAGCTGATCTTGCTGGAAAACCCTGTGAGTTGCGCCTTCAGTAATTACAGATGTATGGATTGGCTGACTTGATAAGCACATTTGGGCACTTCGTCCAATTGGTCCTTTGGTAGACGAATATTGACCATGGTGCACGAACGAGTAGCTGGTGAGCCTTTGCCCCCAACTAGCCTGCTCTTTGAAGGCTCTGCATATGATCTTGGCTGGGACAGTCACCAGGACGACACTGCAGCGAGAGATCCTATCAACTTACCGACGACTGATTTCGCACTTTTCCTTGTTAATGCTGTCAAATTCCACTGTGGACAGCTGTTCCACGTCTTCGATGAGAAGATTTTCATGCAGGGGTTTAGTACTTTCCAGCAAGAGGGTCGAAAGTACGACAGCGCCTCGAACCTGTGGTATATTCACTACCTCTTGATCTTGGCACTGGGAAAGGCCTTCGTTGTACGAATGAGCAAGCGACGACGACCTCCCGGCGCTGACCTCTTTGTATATGCCATGACAATACTTCCCAACATCACATTCCTCTCAGGTGACCAGCTACAGACTATTGAAGTCTTGTCCTGCGCTGCACTTTACCTGCAATGCCTGGACATGCGGAGAGCAGCTTATAACATCGTGAGTCTTCAGTTTGGCCAGTGTTGCAAGAAGGGTAAATCTAATGAGACGAATGACTAGATCGGACAAGCGAAGCGTGCCGCAATCGTCGAAGGCATTTATCACGATGACCTGAACTCCCACTACTCGCCCCGTGAGATCGAGAGATGTCGCGAGATCTGGTGGACAGTTTATATCTTGGATTGCCACATGTCATCATTGATGGGTGCACCATTGTCGGTTCCCGAAGACGAGATAACCGCGCAGCTGCCATCATTTGACGGAAATGCGCACAAGTCTCGTGCCCTTTCCATTCACGTGAAATTTGCCAATATTATTGCACAGATTCTGAGAAGTATGTTTCTGCCCTTCTTTCTATAGAGCTGAAGAGAGAGAGAGAGTACTTGCAACTAATCCTTTATTTTTCCTTCAATATAGCGGTATATGGCAAAGATGGTCGAATGGATGAGCGATTCCTTGATAGTATCAAGGTGTCACTGAAGAGCCTGGCCGATATCAGCGACGAGAGAACGGCTAGCTTTCCAATCGACTTGCGATCGCCAACGAACGGCCTCTCCAGATTATCCGCTTATTTACATCTGTTTCACCATCAGGTATGGACTATAAAATGGTTCACAACTCCGTGGCTTCTCATAACTAATTCAGATCTTGCAGTGTATTATGCTTACGACAAGACCTCTCCTATTCAGCTACTGGCAAAAGCGATTGCATTCATCCAAGCCTATCCGAATTCGATCGACTGGTGGTGCTCGGAATCTCATTAGAATCTGTATTGGCTCGGCTTTGCAAAGTATTGAGCTTTTACTAGCACTGCAAGCTCACAATCTACTCGGTATGCTTCCGTTCATTCAATCTGACACTGTAGTAGATCAATACTGATTATACACTTTGTCTACAGAAAGCTTCATACCCTTTGATCTCGAGTCGACTTGGTCTGCCGCAGTGATCGTCCTCGTTACAAGAGTGGTGGATCCTACACTTTGCCAGGAAGACCCGGTGTTCTTTGAGAGTGTAAACATGATTCTTGATGAGATGATTGCAAAGGGCAATGAGCTAGCCAGTTTTCGAAAAGCTGAATTGCAGCAGCTAGATCTCGGATTGAAGAGGCTTGTAGTGATGAATGATAACGCTATAAGTGGGTACGATTCGCCGACAGAACCATTCGATAGTGGCTATTCTGGCTGGGAAAGCATGACGCAAGTTGCGACAGAACAATCGCAGTCACACGACTTTGAGCCACTTCACGGATGGAGTTGTGATGGGGATTTAAGTAGTGAACAGCTCGTTGCAGTAGCAGACTCGTTAGACTTTAGCTGTTTATACTGGTTAAAAACGGTGTCAGCGCCGTAGCAATATGAAAAGCGTGGAAGCCACCAAGATCATGGCAGAACTGTTCCGCCCNAAACCCAAGTCTTTGTATCATGCGATCGCAATTCATCAAATGTAGCATCTCGGATCTGGGCTCTGTTCCTGATGTGGCTGGTTAAGTACATATTACTGCCACACAAGCAGCTTGCTGATATTTATCCCTCAGCTAGTTGGGCCAGACACTCAAGAGTTCGGGAGCAGTACCGGTCAATTCTATCTAAGCCGGTCAGTTCTGTCTGAAGTGATCCGAGCAAATTAGCTCATGAAGCTCACAGCAAGAGCCCTCAGCTTAGAGATAACAGCTCTTACTGACCTTTCGGGTGAGCATCTAGGGATTAGGATCCGAAAAGCGGGAAAGATGTTGACATGAAGTGATTGAACATATCCACATTAAGACTGATATGAATTGTTTCCTAAAGGCAGGCATCCCCACTTACTGATCCGGTCAGCCGATTGAGAATGACCATGTATTTTCTCTATTCCTGAATATGTAGCTTTTTATAATCAGAATCCAGACACCATCGAATTCATCAGTCTTTTGTCCGTTCTAAGAAATCTCGTCAAATTTCGGTGTCGAAAACCGAGGCTAGAGACAGCCAAGGTCTATATCTATTCAAAGCAGAAGAGGAGCTGCAGCACCTACAATGGTCACGGCTAACCGACTCTCTTCTGTAACTATGGCACACACCAGAACGCTACTGAATGCTTCGTGCAAGACGCTCAATGGCTCGACTTCTCATGCCAATCTCAAGTTTGGGGCAAAACCGCTGCTGTCTACACGTAGCATTACCTCGCAGGTAGTCGTGAATGACGAAACCAAAGACTTGAAGGCCGACAGATCGGCAGTTCTTCCTGCAAAGCAGTCAACCTTATCAAGACTCCCGGTCACCAACATCCTCCGGAACATTCTCTTGGGAACGTTGTTCACGTCACCACTACTGTACAAGGTCGGCTTTGCCTTCATGAAGAAGATCGCTGACTCTTCGTCACCCTTTTTGAACCCGGATAAGAACCCACTGCTCAAGGTCTTCATCAAGCCACTCATCTACAATCAGTTCTGTGCTGGCACAAACCGGAAGGAGATCAATACAACCATTGCTCAGATCAAAGGTCTTGGCTTTTCAGGCGTCGCACTCTGCTATGGCAAGGAAGTTCTAGCTGAAGCGGTCCCTGGCAACGACAAACCGCAGGAGCGTGTCGTCAACCCGAGGGAAGTCATGAAAGCGGAGATCGCTGAATGGACTAGCGGAAACTTGAAAACACTTTCTATGATTGGAAATATGGACTTTCTCGCCTTGAAGTAGGTCACTCAAGTGTAATATCACCGAAGGAAGACATCTGACTAACGAGATTTTCACCCTTAGGTTCACTGGTGCCGGACGAGAAGTCACGAAAGCTTTGCTTAGCGGTCAAGAGCCGCCTCAAGAGTTGTTGGACTCCATGGACCAGACGTGCAAAATTGCGCGCCAACAGAATACTCGCATCTGGATCGATGCAGAACAACAAGCCCTACAGCCTGCAATTGATCGATGGACGGTCGACCTCATGCGTCGCTACAATAAAAACGATACTCCTCTCATCTACAACACTCTCCAGGCATACCTGAAAGATTCACGGCGCAAACTCGAGGATCAGCTTGGTCTTGCCAACGCTGAAGGTTGGACCCTGGGCATCAAAATGGTCCGCGGTGCTTACATTCAAAACGATGCCAGAGAGCGCATCCATGACACTAAGCAAGACACTGACGACTCTTACAATGGAATCGCCAGAGATCTCATCACACGCAGCTTCCCAGGACTAGAGAAGCCAACTACTAAGATGGGGCTTCTGTTAGCTGGGCACAACTCCGAAAGCGTCAGTCGGGCCATGGCACTCCTCGAGCAGCAAGTGAGGCAAAGGGCCGCTCACATTAAGCCAGAGTTTGCACAATTATTGGGCATGGCTGATGATCTTGGGTGTGGCCTTCTACAGCATGGAGAAGATTTGAGTGCTGACCCGCAGCTCTTGTCTCAGGGGTTCGAGGCTCCACGTGTGATGAAGTGTCTGACCTGGGGCACTTCCCACGAGTGCATGCAGTACCTCGTACGAAGAGCTGTCGAAAACCATGGCGCCACCGGGAGGATGGTCGATGGTCGGGCGGACATGATCAAAGAGCTACGGAGGAGGGTAAAGAAGTCCCTTGTGCGACAATGAAGCATGTATGTAGACGACAATTTTTGGTCCGATGATGATGTGATGCCTACATTCAACGAAAAGGACTTCACAATCTTCTGCTTTCAGTCCCTTCAGTACGGTTCAGGTCTTTGCGTAGCATTGTTTCGATCTCTGCTTGTTGATATCATTACTTGATTCTTCAAAACAGTGTCCCTTCAACGGATCACAAAATCGACAATTGTTGTCCGGTAACGACGTCCCCAAAATGCGAAGATGGACTGGAATCATGGTTCGTCTCTAGCGAGCTTTTGACATAACGATATCACAATTAGGAAACGTCTTTCACACCTCTGCCTGCGCACAACCCATGAATACCTCGGACAGCCTCGTCCTCGCTCCAGTGTCCAACACGCCTCCAAGGCCAAAGGCTGGAATGACCCTCACCATTCGCAACAGACTTGATGCAGGAAAGTCCCTCATCACAAATTTGACCCTGTTCAGCCTCGAGAGCCTACCTTCCCTGTTGTACAAATCCAATCCATATAAGTGCAAGACTGTCCCAAATGGCTGTACCAGCACAGGGGCAGCCATCTGTGCGACCGCGTCTCGACTCACAAACTTCTCCATCTCATGGGGTAGGTAAGAGACGATCTCTGATGGAAGGTTGAACGACGCATATATCGTCAAGCAATCTCTCGCGACGAAGGGGGCGTAGCAAGCCAAGGGCAAGGATCGGTTGGCGATCCCATATATCTTGGCAAACCCTCTATCCTTGTTGACAGACAGGAAGAGGTTGCTCGCGGAGATGGTGGTGAATCTTGTCAATCCATGGGCATGATGCTCGTTGCCCAGGACTGCGTCTTCCGAAGCCATCCCACTGACGGTGTCGAAGACGTTGGCGCTGAGGTATGTGCCGGCATACAGCATGAACACCAGACCGAAAGACCGTGTAGTAACGTAGCGATGGGGAGTTATTGCCATGCATTTGATGGAGTCGAAGGCGGAGGCTGACCATGATGCCTTTCTGGCCGCGGTCTCGACGACAGCTCTGCGGTAGGGTCAGCGGTCTGGCCTTACTGTTGATGCATACAAGTTCTCATGGCTTACTTGTCAATCAGTGCAACGATCGGTGTCACTATCGCGCCTGAGAACAACGCGCTGCTAACGTCGACAAGTAGCCTCCTCCCAATAAAGCCTACATCTTGCTGCGTGCCGAGATTTTGTTCGGTCTGCATGTCTTAACTTTCAAAGACCGTCCGCTGTGAGCGCTTCGCTCTGGTCCCAATCTCCATGGGCGCCTACTGGTATGTATGGCTGAACACTCTACCCTTTTGACGGATTAAGGGTAACTTGGCAGGATGCATCTCCCTTTGATGAACGATACGGTCGGTCTTCCGTCTTTGACGGTGTTACGTGATTAAGCCGCAGATCTTTTTACCAGGTACAGCGAGCTCCGTAACTATCTTATCTTATGCTGAATAAAATTTTGACAATGCAAGAGCTTTGAATGCATATCTTTGACATGCCGCTAATCTAAGGGCGAAGTAGTGATGCAGATCGGGAGAGTGACCGGTGATAGTGTAGACTTCAGCCGAACTGGATTCTGTAGATAGATGTTACAGTACAATAACTCGGCTTCGGATGGCAGCCCGTGCTGGTTGGAGCGACAGCTACTGGTAGTAGATCACATTCAATCGCTTGACTGAGAGTGATTGTTGGCCATAAATTAAGAACATGCAAGTAAACGGGCTGATAATCATCTCTAATGATTGGAATTCACTACTCAGAGGTTGACTTATAGCTCTACCAAGATCTACAGAGCCGTGGTTTTGTTGGACTCTACAAGACTATGATCATATTGGAGCTGGTCTTTCGCGCGGTTGTCGCAAAAACGAATAACAATTATACTGGAATTTGTTCAATTGACGTTAAGAAATGGTGCTCGACGTCGACATACAGCCTCATTATATTGCTTCAACCATTTTAGTCGACAGAGCGAACGGATTCGGTGGCAACATTCAGGAAAACAGATCAGACAAGGCGCTTCCTCAAGCAACATCGCCTAAGCCAGGGACCTTGTTCTAGGTGAGGCGCATCTCGTGTATGGAACCCGCTTTGGCTGCGATAGAATCCCAAGTGGAACCCACAATCGACGCAGAGAAGTCAGCATCTAATAAAGCCCAAAATCACGGCGAACAGCGCGTCCCTCAGCTCTTATGTTGACCTTGAAAAGATTCGGGCCGTTGAAAATGTACATTCCACCAGGAACGAATGCAAAGTTGTTCACTCCTCCGTTGCCGACAGTAAACTTTCCAATAAGGACTCCAGAGGGGTTCCACCTGATCAGACCCATTAGCATAAGTAACCAATATCGCGCCATTCAGATGCGTAAGCCTACACTTGTATGCCGTCACCACAGCCACTGTAAACATTACCCATGGTGTCGGTATGTATTCCGTCTGGAGTCCCTGCGTCTACATATGCGAATAGTTGTCGGTTCTCCAGCCGCTTACCATCGTCGGTAACGTCAAACCGATAAATGCTTGCAGGTCCGGTTGCGATAGTGACATTATCAAAGGTTTGTGAGCCGGTATCCGTAACGTATACGTGTTTAAAATCCGGACTAAATTCGATACCGTTAGGTGCGATGAAATTGTCAGCGACAGCTTGGACGACCCCAGTACCAGGCTCGAATCGATAAACCTGAGGGCGAATAACGGGCTGAGGTTTGAAGTATTGCCAATAACCATAGCTTGGATCTGTGAACCAAAGGTCACCGGTGTGGTAATGCTGCTCCACGTCATTCATGGATGAGAAGTTGAGGCCCATGAAATTGTTGATGAGGACTTGCGTCGACCCAACAGTGGGATCAATGAGTACCAGTTGTGAAGGATATGTGAAGTCACCTTGATCGCAGAAGACAATTTGTTGGCCATCACTACTATTTGCTGGAGATCCAACAGGGTAGAACGGAGCTCCTCCGTTGGCTTCCTTCAAGCCATCGAATTGGATGGACTCAATTGCATCGCCAGCTCCAAGATCGATTGTGGTAACATTGATTGGGTTTTCAACAGAACCGTTCCAGTTGCTTGCAGCGTACAGCTTCCCGGTACCAATGTTGTATATCCCGGCTTCGTGGAACGCAGCCCACTCGAGGGTAGTGACAAGCTTTTGAGATGGATTCGGGCCAAGGATCTGGCTACTAAAAGTTGAGTCAAATGACAGGAAGCCCACGTGATCCGTAGAAGCGTTCGCAATCGATGCTAGTTGAGTGTTATAAGCCAGGCTAGAAGCGAGAGCTAGAAGATCGACATGAGTAACGTTGACCATGTTGAACGAAGTTTTGTCAAGATTGATCCCGGCGAAATGTGAAACAATGTACGGGTTTCTTTCTGGCTAGATGAACAGGATGAGGCACGGTGTGTCTGCTGTTTATAAGTTTTGTCCGTCTACACATAAGGTTGTGGCTTTGAGGTCATTTCATCTGGCAATGCATGGCTTTAGCAATCAGGAACGGGCGTACTTCCGTAATACCACATTCGTTCGCGATGGGTACGTTATCATCAATGATATCGCCGGGATGGCCATGAGAGACAATCAATGCCGATAGACCTGCATATTCCTCCTCGATGAATTAGCTTGAGCGATAAGAAGTGCATTGCCGGTTCTGTTGCTCATTGTAATTGAACACATCTCAGCCTGCATCAAATGATAGTGACTAAACACATGCATATTCAGTCACCCTTGTTCTCCCCACGTGAACTGTACTTTGGTGATAGTTACGGCCCTTTGTGGTCTGGTGCTACAAATATCAAGCTCCAAGGTTCTTTATCTTCTACAATACGATTCGAATGAATACTGAATCGGTCCGGCCCCGTCGTAAAAATTACATTCAGCAGCAGCGTCCGAGGCACCGACTCTCAATTACTGGGAGGTTTCTATTTGTAAATTCAGATTCCATTATCACAAACACAATCATCCGTAATCAGCTGTTACCCTTGATAATTGCTTTCACAGCACAAACGCATCTGCTGTTTACCCGGCCACAATGAATCAAAGTCGTATCTTGAACGGAAATTCCTATAAGCATGATTCTATCTTGTAACATGTCCATACGAAAACATATTCGTGTACGTGCATTCTATCGTGGAAGGATTGCCGCATGATGTTATCAGGAGAAGAGCTTCAATGCATCCACTACGGCGGCTTGAATCCTCTACAGCGGAGGACGATTCCGAATTGCAGCACCACACACGCGACAGAAACAAACTACATTGTTTCCGTCGTGCCTGTCTGTACAACCAGTATCCTCTCGGCGTCAGGCTCGGCTTGGATGCTGATCTCAGCCTCCAGCATGTCATTGCAATTCGGTGGAGCGAACCTAGAGGTGCTCAAAGTTTAGCCAGCTCAAATCGAGGTGAGAGGACCTCGCGCTCTATTCCCTCGACCATTCTTAAAATCACGTCGGCTGTAGCGTATGACACCGAATAGCCATTGTGTCCATGTCCGTAGGCATGGATGACATTCTTCGCTATTCCTTGGTGGTCGGACACGCGCTCATGCTCCAAACGATGACCGCCCTCGCGGCCGGGTCGTATTCCGATAATGCATGCAGCAACATCAGGATCTGCAGACACAACTTGAGGCGCCAGCTCATTAGTGCGACGGATCTCATCTATCTTGGTAGCAATATCGATCGTACTCGATCTGTGATTACACGATTAGCTCAAGTCTGGCTGCTTTGCACCGAAGACTGGTGATGCTCTTACGTCTTGTGTGGCTGGAACACACCACCGCATACCAGGAGACCAGATCGCGGACGAGGGATGACATGTGTGTGTTGACCACCTGCGGTTGTGCGATAGTACAGAGTATCAGTCTTGAGGGATCTCACTAAGACATTCTGACCACGAATCGGATGTGACTTGGCATCGTTGACACCGCCCAGAGTTCGTGACCCTACGCCTGTAGCATTGACGATTACAGTTGTATTTGGGTATGCTGTGTAGACGTCTTGCAGCGAGGAGAGCTCGCGCCTGACAAACACACCTCCCAGGCCCTCGATCCTCTTCTTCATCCACTGGAGATAGATAGGGGAATCGATGACCGGCACATCGTAAGAGCAAACAACTTCATCATTGCCCGGATATGTTCCCTTTGGCAAGATCAGGAACTTCATAGTGTTAGTAATATCGATCTACCATAATCATACATGAGAGAGGAGCATACCTTGTCGACCACATCGGAAAACCACAATCTGGCTGGATCTTCTTTTGTTGGATCTTGCTCGAAATGCTCCTCAGCTTTCACAACCTATCTGACAAAGTCAGTACGAAAAACGGTGAGCAAGCCTAATGCATGCCCGTGGCCATCCGCTCAAATCATCATGTCTTTCCAGCTGAGGATTACACTGACATAAATCCCGGCATCGCGTTCTGTACGTGCTAACCTCATGAGTTGGCCATAGGTTGCGGTCAGCAAGCTTCTTTCCGCTGCACTTTCGGCCAGACCAGACCACATAGCCCCCGCCCAATTGGAAGCGTAGAATATGTCGGTATCACCAGGCAGGTGCTTTGACAGGATCGTCACGCTGTAACCTCTTAGGAGCTATGAGGGAAGGCATCGTCAGCGTGTGATATTGGCTTCGAGCGCCTATTACATACCAACGCATGAGCCGCTGTAAGTCCGATCACACCGGCCCCAACAACGACGATATCGGTACGGAGGAATGTAGTCGCCATAGTTGACAAAGTTCTTCAAGAGATGGGCAACGCCCAGAGTGCGCAAGATTGGCGAAGTTGCTACAGATATATACATTAACTTACAACACCACAAGCCAAGATGATACAGTCTATCAGTACATGTCACAGTACTCTGCGGAAGGCCATCCGATGGAGGCTGCATGTAGTCCCTGGGCTTTCCGTAACACATCCTCTTCATGAGGTACCCTGGCCCGATCGTAGCTTGCCATGGCATTTATGCAGCAGTCTGCATGATCAAACCTCAGACTGCATAACCCATAGGCATCCAGCGAGCGGCGCTGTGGTAATAGAAACGGGGGAAGATGAGAGTATTAGTGTAGAAGGGGAATTGGCCAATCACATTATATAAATATTTCAGTGCCCGAGAGACTAATAAATCCACAGCGTTTTCGAGCGTGTACGGAGCACAGTCCTGATGACGTTGCTGCTTGCCCAACAACATAAGTCAAGAGCATGAGACAGCCGCTTTTATCTCTCCCCGATAAGGCGGTACTGTTCGTACCCCGTAATATACCTTGGTGGTTTCCTTGGCTAGCTTGAGAAAGCATTGAGTCTACGTATTGTGGTTGAAACATTTCATAGTGGACTCTCGGGGACGAATCTTCTCTCCTCTGGGACCACTAGGGGTTTCCGTGATTGTGCTATGCTACAACATGCCACCAAACCGACCGGTCCAGAGAGAGCCCACAAGTGACTGAAATCTATCGGGATGTGACCCGAGATAAGTAATCTTCCTAAATTCAATCAAGCCTTGGTGCAGTCTATTGTGTGAAGATAATTCATGGCCGCGCCCCATCATGTATATATGCAAATGTTCGGGAGTAGATGCACCAGCGGTGCCACAGCTCTACAATCACAACGATCCAAAGCGTCGCACCTAGCAGATGGCGAAAACTCATGCGGCACAAATCCCATTCAGAGGCCAGATCCTCACATATGGGAAGGGGCAAGGCCTACTAATTGCGAGCGATGTCGCACTGAGCTTCTGGGGTGGCGTCAATCCCCAAGACGGCTCTGTAATCGACAGACATCATCCCCTCAACGGCCAGTGCCTTACCGGGAAGGTTGTCGCTATCCCGAGTGGTCGTGGTTCGTGTTCCGGCAGTGGTGTAATGTTAGAGATGCTCCTCAATGGCATGGCTCCGGCAGCAATGATCTTCGAGAACGAGGAGCACATCTTGCCGCTGAGCATCATTGTCGCTGAGGAGGTATTTGGAAAGAGCATCCCAACAGTGCGGGTTTCGCCGTCCGACTTCAAACTTATATCGACCGCCACTTGGGTGACAGTGGAAGATGGCGACATACGCATAGCCCACAGTTCCGGAAACAAATTACCCTTGACTGCGGCAGAGGAGGCAACAACCTACGACATTACAAATGCCACCTCGAAAATGAAGCTGAGCCAGATCGATCTGGACCTGCTCACTGGTTCCTCTGGGAAAGCAGCCCAAGTTGCGCAACGAATCATCTTACGGATGTCGATACTTCAGGGTGCTTCAGAACTTATTGATGTGACGCAGGCACACATCGACGGATGTGTCTACACAGGCAAAGCTACTCTGCTGTTCGCCCAGACTCTTTGCAAGTGGGGTGCAAAAGTGTGTATCCCCTCTACGATGAATTCGATATCTGTCGATCAACGTCGCTGGCGCGCCCAAGGGTTGGACCCTGCGCTGGCTGAGCCAGCAGCCGAGCTTGCAGATGCATACGTACAGATGGGGTGCCAAGGGACTTTCACATGCGCTCCATATCTTCTAGATACGGCTCCGGCACCCGGCGAACAGATCGTTTGGGCCGAATCAAACGCAGTTGTTTTCGCCAACAGTGTTCTTGGTGCGAGAACGATGAAGTATCCCGACTTCCTGGATATCTGTGTCGCATTGACTGGCAGAGCACCTCGTGCAGGTTGTCACATCCAAGAGAATCGTCTCGCTCAAGTGCTTATCAAGATCCAACCATTGCAGAAAGTCGATGATGCGGTCTTCCCAGTCCTTGGATATTTGGTTGGGAACATCGCTAGACATCGGATTGCTCTAGTGGAAGGACTCAACATTGCGATTAACCAAGATGACTTGAAGGCTTTTGGTGCAGCTTTTGCCACGACCTCGAGTGCTCCAATGTTTCACATTCGCGGCGTAACGCCCGAAGCTTCTGATTCGCAAGCGGTGGCCTCACACATCCTGAATATCACCGAATCTTTCCAAGTCTCCCGTCAGGACCTCTGCAACACCTGGCTGGAGCTCAACGGCGTGAATTCTGCCCTCTCACAGGGACCTGATAACGCTTTGACCCAGATAGATCTCATATCACTCGGAAACCCTCACTTCTCGCAGGCCGAATTTGCTACGCTCGCGGCTCTGTGCAACGGCAAGCGAAAGTCCAAGAAGGTGACTTTCATTGTGACTTGTGGGCGAGCGGTGTATGATCGAGCTCAAAAGGAAGGAAGCGTTGCTGAGCTCGAAAGGTTTGGCGTCCAGGTCGTGACTGACACGTGTTGGTGCATGATTACAGTACCAGTCATTCCAAAATCGACCCGTTACATCATGACGAACTCTGGAAAATATGCACATTATGGCGCCGGCCTGACAGGGCGGAGGATGAGGTTTGGCAGCATGGCCCAGTGTGTGGATGTTGCATGCAGTGGTGCGGTGTCTAACAGTCTTCCAAGTTGGTTGGTAATCTAAACCCATGCCCTTTTCAATTTGATGCTGCACATATTTCAAGCTCTTCCACAAACTCAATCTATTTCATATTATGGACTGATATAGAAACATAGACTATAGAAATGCAGAATATAGAATGCAGAATATAGGAATACAGACTATGGAAATGTGGCTCTCACGCTGTTCACAATCTCTTCAAGTGGTTATTCGAAACAACATATGTTCACCTCTCCCACAATCTATCCTAAAAGAAAGGCACTTATCCGTATTGCATAAAATCAATGACAAAGATCTAAACCGATTAACACAGTTTCAAAGGTTGTGAATGATAGGATCATACCCAGTAAGTCAATCGGTCAGGTCTGAAGTGAGGAGAGCGTTGGCCTAGAGCAGATTGTTGGTTTAGACCAAGCTCTTCAACCTTCCCTTCCAAGTCGGTTTCGATACATCCTCTTCATCCTCCTGGTCTAGAATTTCTTGAAGGCCTGAGACCAAGTCAACTTCGCTTGGATCAAACATCCACTTTTCGCGCCAATGGTAGAATCTGTGACCGAGATATATTGCTGCGAAGATAGGCATCCCGATATAAGCAGTCAGGAAGTCGGATGCTGTAAAGTTGTCCCCGATGAATACCTGAAACCCATTGATCAGGCACAGGAAGGTGAAGAAAACGATGCAAGCCCATGCACCCCATGGCTGAGACCGAGAATGGTATGTAATGTCACCCAATCTCCCTTGAACAGTCGCCGCTTTTCGGAAGCGGATGTAAATGATGGAGCAAGACACCCAGGCGATAAATCCGGATGTGTTGGTCAGATTGACAAGCCACTAAATAAGTTTTAGGATCAATCTTGGATAGGCTGCAGGGATAATGGTAACTCACGTTAAAGACAGTTGATCCTCCACTGCTGCAATTAAGGTATGCAAGAGGCATGAACAGAGAACTTGCCAGAACAGCAACCCAAGGTAAACCCTTTTTGGTACACTTCGAGAAGATTTTAGGAGCATTCCCAGCTACTGAGAGAGAGTAGAGGGAACGGCTGGAAAGGTACAGCAGTGCGTTACCAGCAGACCAAGCCGATGTCAGGATGGCAGCATTGACTACGCTGTCCAATCCGTGAACACCGGCCTCTTTGAGAGCGATCACGAATGGCGAGGATTTGGCGTTTGCAGCTATATCAGTCGTCAGCCTGATCCACACGCAAWTTTTKATAAATTTTTGTTTATTAGCGGWTTTTTTNATAAAAATGTGCTATTAAATATAAAATTTTAGGTTAATAGTGTACATTATCGTTAGATAATGTATTTTTTATTACTAATGAAAAAAA
>LSHF01000145.1:0-41071 GCA_001660795.1 Leptoxyphium fumago
TTCAGACAGGTAACCCACATCATCCCAGTATCTCCAGTCGAAGTAAAATTGATACAGGCAGATCTCAAAACGGACAACTTGATGATCAACCCTAACCCTAACCCTAACCCTAACCCTAACCCTAACCCTAACCCTAACCCTAACCCTAACCCTAACCCTAACCCTAACCCTAACCCTAACCCTAACCCTAACCCTCGCTATCTCCTTCCCTTCTACCCTCGTCGCTTGATCCGCTCCCGCTCTTATCCCCTCTTACGCTATTAACCTGACCGTTCTATTTCTCTTCCGGCTCTAGCTCCTAGAGATAGTTGCTAAAGCTACACTCGTTTCGAGCTGCCTATCGTAGCAATCGGACGAACGGCTCTATAAGCTATAGATGGTAGACTAATAGCTTCCCCACCTCGTTTAGGAGATATCGATAGATGATCTTTACCTCCCTACTCTTACTATACCCTTTGTAGTATCCTGTTACTAGCTCAACTATCCCGTTGTCGATGAACACTCCTCTCTACGTACGTCCACCCTCGCTATTTGTAGCTCGGATACTCTCGATTTTAGTACCTCTAGCTGGAGCTCCGCCTACTAAGTAGGATAGTATAATTAGCTCTTCTTTAAATAGAGTGACTAATCTAAAGTACTACTCGACTTAGGTCGAGTTCTAGCGTAATTCCTTCTAGTCCTCGATATAGGCTATATCTTCATTTAGTAAGAACCTCTTACTTAATCGCCCTTCTTTTATTGCCCTACTCTATAGCCACTTCCTACTCTCGACTTCCTTACTATCTAGCCGCCTTACCTAGCTAAGAATCTCCTCGTTTCTTTTATCTTCTAAGAAGCTCTAGCCCTTAGTAAGATCGCTCGGGTTATCGAAAAGTCTATCTAGCCGTAAGATTGGTAGTTCCTCCTCCCGCTCTAGAAATAGTATCTACTTTACGAGCCTATCTAGACATCTTTCTTATAGTCTAAACATTACGTCCCGTAGATTACCTATACTAAAGCTGATTCTATCTATATAGACATACTAGAACCTATTTATCTATGTAACTCTAGCCCCCGCTTTCTTAGTGAACCTAATCCTTATACCGAATATCTTTATATATAGAATCCGGTCTATTAGGTTCGCTTTCCCGCTATACTCTTATAAGTAGATGAGCCTCGGCACAATCGACTGCACTACCTCCACGATGTTGACGGCCTCTTTCTTAGCCTCTATTTTGTCGATGCCCTCTACATCTATTAACCGACGAATGTTATCTTGTCTCTACCTATAAGCTATCTAGATGATTAGAGCCCTATATGTCGTCACGATCGTAGCTAGCTTTAGCGTGAAATTGAACACCTTTACCTACCCCGTATCCTCTATATCTAGTCCGAGAACCGCTACTACGCTTAGAAACCCGCTTTCGAACTTATCGTTAAGTAGTTCATGATCTAGTATGCTAGCCTAGAATAGCACGATGGCCTACTCTAGCTCCCCCTTACATTCTGCCTTAGCTATACTACCGCGAAGAGTCGACGTTACTTACCTTACTAGTCTCTAGACTTTCTCTAGCCTCTATGTCTACCCTATTATAAGCTAGTAACTCGGCTTCTTCTACTATACCTAACTCCTCTATAGATACCTTAAGAGCGACGCCTAGACCCGGGCATACTTCTTTAAGGTACTAGCTTTATATTTGTTATAGAACGGCATTTCGTTGTTCTCGGCTCCTAACTCTTTCCGGTTTATATAGTAAAGCGCCGCTCTAGGGACCTTGTCTAGGTTGCTAGTGTCTATAGCTTTCTTAATCGCTCTACCGGTAGCCCTATAAGCTGCTTTAATAGCCTCCTCCTCTTCGTTAACAATCTACCTACCTTACTTATCTATATCTTACTTTAGTGCGGCAGCTAAGCTTACCCTAAGCTTCTCTTTCTCGAACCTATCTAGATGTTTAGCCTAACTAGTGTGCTCTAACTATATATCTATCTTAGATCTAACGTTGCTAATACTTACGACCCTCTAGCGACGTAGCTCCTTTAGCTTGCTTTCTAATCTATCTACAACCCTATCTATTAACTTCCGTAACCTAGCCTTATCTTCGACATTATCACGACTACCGTAGGCTTACGGTATTGATAGTAGTACTTTAAAGAGCTTAGTCTACTACGTATACTTAAAGAATCTTTAATAGTGGTAACCTTCGGTAAATAGCTAGTTCTTAGAAACCTTACTCCTATAACTCCCCCGCCCCCCTCTACCTTTGCTACTACTCTAACTATACTCTTATCTATAGTGTGCTTCGATTCCTTTTTTACTCTCCCTTAATAACCTACACTGCTTATACTAAAAGCACCGCTCTATAATTAAGCCGAGCTCTAGGATCGACTCCTCCTTAGCTATAGGATATAGGACATCCTCTTTCCTATATACTAAATGGTCGAGCCTCTCTATATGTTCGATGATAGCCTTCCTTGTATTTACTGTTAGCGTATAGTGACTTTAAATAAGATGCGCCTTTATATAGTCTAGGACTACTATAAACTTGTAGTCTCTACAAACAATGATCTAGAAATTTAGGAAATAGATGAACAAGCTACTAAAAGCGTCTATATTATATTCGTTAGCTAGAGCGTTTAACCTTAGGGCCTTTATAGGTAGCAGTCTGACCCGTATCTAACTATATATACCTTATACTTTATAACACCGCCTTCTAGGTTTTAGCTAAACCCCTCGTTTCTGTATATTAACCCTAACCTTAAGCTTTCCTATAGCTTAAGCTTCGAGTAGAATATGTAGATTTTCAAAATATAACATCGACTTACTATACGCGCTTCTAATTCCGAAATTGAAAGCCTTCGAGGAAAGTAGCCTTCGAATAGTACCTAGCGAAATTTGAAGTAGATGCGACTAGTACTTTTTATTACTCGTGCCCCTATTTTATTAAGGAATCTGCCCCAGCTGGCAAATTCGGGGGTCTGTGCACCCCATACATTATCATGGAATCTGCCCCGCGTTCCTTGAAGGATTGAGGGTAGGGTTTCCTAGTTAGGGGCCGCATTCCCCTACGTGTTTGCCCCGGACTCTACCGTGAAGTTTAANGGTTCTATTTTGATCGAACCTAATATTACCGGTAAATAACGTATATATAGGAATTTGTAGTAGTATTTAATAGGTTTGATAACTAAAGTAGAAAAATAGGAGGGCGAGGACTCTCTAGCTAAGTCCGATTAAAAGGGGGCGGTCTGCTAAGCTATATACACAGGCCTTACTTCTACAGGGCCTGTGCTCTACCTATCTAGGGCGCTGCCCTTTACACACGTGTTCTGCAGCTGCGGGTTAGGCCGAGCTGCGCCATGTTGCGGGTGCGACCGTAACACGATATAAGGTTAAGAACAACGTCCTCTAAAGTCTAGTCGCTCTTAGCGCTAAAGTAAGCGGACTACCGAAACTTTACTACTAACACCGCGGACCCTGAATAATAGGCTACGACAATAGTAACATTTACTAACAATACTACGCCTCGCGTTCGACCCTCAATAAGGACAATCGGATACCTACATAATTAGATTGAACAACGATAATAATAGAGCAGAACCCGGTTAGAATAGAATAATACTACAAATTACCCGAGTACTACAATTAACTAACGAACCTATTCCGACGGGACCCGCCGCATTACTAGCGGGATTCTGCCTATCACTAGCGGAGGGAGGGGGTAATATAAAGGGCAGCGCCCTAAATAAGTACAGTATAGGCCCTGTAGAAGTAAGGCCTATATATGTAGCTTAGTAGACCGCCCCCTTTTAATTGGACTTAGCTAGAGAGTCCTCGCCCTCCTTCTCTTTTACGTCGGTTATCGAACCTGTTGAATACTACTACGAATTCCTGTGTATACGTTGTTCGCCCGTGACAGTATCCTTATAAGCAGGATCCACTTTAGTTAGGTCCGCCCTTAACAGTTGAATTAGAATGGTCAGAAAGGAATCATTCCAAATTGGGCCTAGGTGAATTCAATTGACAGGGGTTTCCAACGTTTCTCTCTGAGCCTGTACTAGCCTCTATTCTCGTCTGTACTATTCGGCCTGTTCCATATTCCCTTCCCTTTCACTCCGCTGTGCTTTACCTTTGCCCCTGGTAATTATTTGCCACTCGACCGTCGTAGCTAAAGAAATCCCATCCACTATAAGAGGTCCCTAATAGCATGAGGTGCTCGTTCCAAGTGCTAAGAGGTAATTCACGTAGCACTTTCAGTCTTGGTTCACCGTCATGTATCACAAATCCCCATTCAAATCCTAGTACAGGCTTTATAGCTCTAGAAATCAGAGCATCCTCAATGTATGTAAGAAAGCTGCGGCACGTCCAGTCCAGTTGTTGCAAGCCTATGCGTGTGGGCGCGTCAAAGAGCTTTGGTTCGGGGCCAAACCAAGCAAAAGGTGTATTGAGCCCAGTCAAAATTGGGATAGGATCCATCTCCCAAGAAGCACCGCTCATATCTGACGGCTCACCTGATCGCACCATCTGAATCCAGCCATACATCGAACCATATCCTCGCGTGCCAAAAGCATTGACAGTTGCTTCGCAAATAGGAAAGCCTCTGAAGGTGCTCATATCGTGATCGGGGAATAGTAGTTCGAGGCCGTTTCCGGTTGGGTCTCTATCTGCTTTGACAGAGACATTGACTAAGCCTTCCCGGGAGTGAGATATGGAGAAATTGAGGCTTAATGACTGAGCCGCGGTCGATGCTTGTTGGACGGTGAGCTGCATTTTGCGAGAACGAATGATTGAGATTCGCAAACGCTTGGTCACAACGCTGATAAAGTCCTGGGGAATTCTGTGTGCTCAACTCTTAGCATAAGTGGTTACGTCATCCATCCGAGTGATCCAATATACGCACTCGTTATGACTCTGAAAACGCGCCAGGGAAAGCTGACTCATGCAAATTACGTCATCCCTCGGAGTGATCCAGTACATGTACTCGTTACAACTTCAAGGACGTGCTAGGGGAAGCTGACTCAAGCATATTACGCCACCCAGAGATCAATGGATTGATAAATTGTATGCGTGCTTGTAGATACACATACATGCTTTCACGGGGCATTCGCATTGGAAAGGTAGGGTAGAACAATCAACGTGCGGAAAGTCGATCAGGAAACTATGCAGAAATATGGACAAGCGTAATCGGTCATACACATTTCACTCAAAATTGTCCATGAAACGGTCTAACCCGAGCTGACTCATCAATGGCAATGCAGCAATAAACTATGCGTATCGACGGAACACCAGTCGACTGTCATCAGTAAGTGAGAGCAGTACTTTGTCTGACCTAAGCCGATGTAGATAATTTGGAGTAATGGTTTGGAATACTGATGCCACATGTAGATAAAACCCTAGTAAACCCTCGTTGATGATGATGTACTTTGATCTTTGTTTCATGATCTCCATGCCTGATTCTCTTGACGCCAGGCACTGAAGCTAGATGAAACATGTCTGTATCCCATACCTTCTCAAGACTTCCACCGCCATGCATAGAGGCCTGCGTCCATGACTTATTTAAGGAGCAGGCTGAAGCACGACCATCGGCCGAAGCTATCTGCGCACATGACGCGGTGTTCACCTACGGCCAGCTAGATCAAGCCTCGAACCGTGTCGCACTCTTGCTTCGACAGCATGGAGTCGCTAAGGAGACATCCGTGGGCTTGTGTTTCCAAAAATCTGCCTACGCAATCGTGGCGATGTTAGGCGTGATGAAAGCTGGGGGCACTTGCGTCAACCTCAGCCCTACTTATCCCGCTGAACGCATCCGGACAATTCTGAAAAAATGCAATGCTCAAATCGTCCTATCAAACATATCGCATGATGAAGCCTACCTCGAGACCAGCGTACAGAGATTTATCATCGATGATAAGACTGTCAATGGGCTACCGGACACTCCCCAGATTTTGAAGTACGCAGATCCAACTAGTGCTGCATATATACTGTTCACATCTGGAAGCACTGGGGAGCCTAAGGGCATTGTCGTCGAACATGGTTCATTGGCGACTAGNCTTCGAGCTCATGGCGAAAAATGGGGCATAAGTTGTGCTAGTCGGATTTTCCAATTCGCCTCGTATACTTTTGGTGAGCATGATCTAGAGCTTTGCGAGCCAAACATTGTACTGATAACCCTGAGCAAGATGTTAGTGTTGCCGATATCTTCTTCGCTTTGACTATGGGAGGTTGTGTCTGCGTACCATCTGAGGTTGAGCGCACCCAAACCCTGGCGAACTCAATTTCACGTTTCGAAGCCAACTGGGTGTTCTTGACCCCGTCCGTCGCTTCGACGCTAGATCCAACTGACGTGCCGAGCCTGAAGACACTCGTTACAGGAGGCGAAGCACCCACTAAAGGAACTGTCACGAGTTGGTCAAACGCTTTGGATTTGATAATATGCACTGGCCCGGCGGAGTGCTCCATATTTTGCATGGGAAGCAATCCATGCGACACCAATGCTGATCCTGCTAACGTGGGTTGGGGCATTGGTGGCCGCATATGGTTGATTCAGCCTGACGATATCTCTACTCTTGTCCCGTTGGGTACTGCCGGTGAGCTCTGCGTCGAAGGTCGTATTGTCGCCCGAGGCTATCTCAATGATGACAAGAAAACGACAGAGTCATTCCTCACTGAGCCCCCATGGCTACCTGCAGAAGAATCTTCGCAGCATCGGCGAGTTTACCGCACCGGTGATTTCGCCTTTGAGAATTCGGACGGCTCCTTCACGTTCCTAGGTCGGAAAGACAATCAAGTGAAGATCAACGGGCAGCGTGTCGAGCTCGGTGAAATTGAGCACACTATCATGAAGGCAGACATTGGAGCCAGACAAGTCCAGGTAGTCCTAGATCCCCAGTCAAGTTCTCTTGCGGCTTTCATCGTAATGCAGGAGAGCGCCAGGAACTTTACTGACGAACATTGGATCTCCGACATGAGCAGCTCTATTACGGCTACATTTGTGGAGTTGCGCAGATTCCTAGAGGGGAAGCTCACCTCTTACATGATCCCAACTTTTTTCGTTCCCCTAAGGCGCATGCCACTTACTCTGAATGCCAAAGTCGACGTGAAGTCACTTCGTCAGTCACTTGAGTCTCTTACAGATGAATGGAGATTGGCATACTCTCTCCGTAAAAGCGGCCGGATCGGACAGTTGGACGAAAACGGAATTCTGCTCAGAGAGCTCTGGGCGGAAGTGTTGAACATTAGTGCTAATGAATTCTCAGTTGACAGTAACTTCGTTGCTTCAGGAGGCAATTCCCTCACTGCAATGCGTCTTATAGCTGTTGCTAGAAACCAAGGTTTTGTGCTGGACTTCAGGTCGATCATGGAGGCTCCCTCTCTATTAGACTTGGCAGGTGAAATGAAGCCCACCGGTGGCTCGAAGCAATTAAGTGACACGTTGAGTACTCCCAAGAAGAAAAGACAAGTGGCCTCGGTTGACAAACTTCGCTACGCTGCAAAGCTTTGTAACATCAGACTGGAGAGCGTCCAGGATACGTATCCTTGCACTATTGCTCAGGAAGAGCTCGTGAGCTCATCTATGGCAAATCCAGGCACTTGTATAATGCAGTGCACATGGCGTTTACCACGAGACTTTGATGTTGCAAAATTCAACAGTTGCTGGCAGTCAGTGAGCCAGAGGCACGACATCTTGCGTACGAGGATAGTCCTCGAAAGCTCCTCTGGGTGGACTCAAGTATTGACTCACGATTGTCTGGAAATTGAGCACTTCAATAGCGTTCAGGAATGTCTTCAGCACCTCGATCCCAAACTCATGTTGCCGGGCTTACCATATATGCGACTTGGTTTTATTCCACAAAACGCCGACAATGCATGGAATCAATTTGTTATCACATGGCACCACGCGCTCTACGACTGGCGAACGTACAAGCGTGTAATGGAAGAAGTGGGTCAACTTTACGTCGATCAAGTATTAGACAGGGTGAACGTTCAGATGGGAGATTTCGTCGATTTTGTCAAGGCTGGACCACCGACTAGTATGTCAGCCTTCTGGGCCGAGTATATTGAATACGAGGAGCCAGCTTTCTGGCCGCCCGTTGTTCAGTCGGATTTCAATACAAAGACTGTCTCAAAGTCATTATGGCTTCCACAAAAGGCGAAATGGCAAACTGGAAATTCGTTCACTCTTGCAACAACATTACAAACAGGCTTCGGTATTGTCTCTGCTTCTTTTCTGGGGACGCACCAAGCATGTTTTGGCCTGACCCTGTCAGGCAGAGATTTGCCATTCTATGGGATCTTTGATCTTGTTGGGCCCACATTGATCACGGTCCCTTTCGTCACATCTTGGTCTCAAGAACAAACAATTCACGAGCTCCTCGCTCAGACCAAAAAACAAACGTTGGACCTTTCGCGCATTTCGCATTACCAGGATGCATTGCGACGTGGTGAAAACAACCTAAGGGAGTTCAAAAGTATATTAGTCATCCAAGAGGATCAATTCGATCAACATAATGCGGTCGAATTTGGCAATCTTATCACGACACGCGAGCAGCTACTATCCCAACCATTCATCCTCGAGTGCATCCCCAAGCATGGTGGGGAAATCCAAGTGAATATTGAATACGACGGGAGTGTACTGGACGAGTTCCAAGTATTCAGCTTTGTGGAAACTTACGAAACGGTGGTGTCGCAACTGTTGTCTATGTCTGGACATGCATTAGTAGCTTCACTGACCATGGTGAGCTCGGTTGGATCTTTTGGGAAACTATATCTGGACCAACCTTTGCTTGGGGACACTCGTCATCAGTGTACTATACACGATTTGATACAAGAAAAAATGGTTCAACACCCCTTCGCTGAAGCCGTGCGGTCTGAGGAAATCTCGCTCTCGTATGCAGACGTTTGGCAGAAGTCTACGTTCCAGCTTGCAGCCTTGCAACAGATAGGTGTCCCATCTGAAGCCATTATTCCGATCTTCTCGTCCAAGACACCCTTCGTGGTAGTTGCGATACTCGCAATACTTCGTGCAGGAGCTGCATTTGTCTTGGTTGACGAGAATACTTCGACACACCGCCTCAAAGAGATTTTTTCCGCCACAAAAGCAAGCGTCGCCTTTGCTGGTGACAATCAGATGGATGATCTTCAAGGCCTTGCCCAATATATTTTGCCGCTGAACGCAGCCCCCACCTTGAGCTATACCTCTGATGACGCTCGTAAACCACAGTCAAGGCCCGTAATGCCCAATGACCTGGCTTATGTCATGTTTACATCTGGAAGTACAGGGAAACCAAAAGGTATCATGATCGAACATGACAACTTTGTGAGAGGAGCTTTGGCACGTATTCCTAAGCTCCAACGTGGACCCTCGTCCCGAGTCTACCAATTTAGTTCTTTCGCCTTCGACACGTCCATCGAGGATATCCTAACAACAATGTTAGCCGGTGGATGTGTCTGTGTGCCTTCGGAGTTCCAGAAGCTCAATGACACGGCAATTTCTTTTCACAAGCTCCAAGCCAACACGGTTGATCTCACACCATCGACATCATCTCTGTTCTCTCCACAGAAGTTCCCGGGCTTAAAGGTCATAATTCTTGGGGGTGAAGTTATGACAGAAGCTCACGTACGAAAATGGGCACAGAAAACCACACTCATCAACACCTACGGGCCCTCGGAATGCGCTATAGTCACAACGGTCGCTGAGCCTGCAACGTTAGACGTTGACCCTCGAAACATTGGTAGAGCTTGCTGCGGACGTGCTTGGATTGTGGATCCAAAAGATGCCCATCGACTTTTACCAATGGGCGCACTCGGCGAACTACTAATTGAAGGTCCAACATTAGGGCGAGGTTATCTTTCAATGCCTCAGGAAAATGAGAGATCTTTCATTTCTGGACTACGGTGGCATCCGACTGGTGGCCGCCTTTACCGTACAGGAGATCTCGCTACAATGAATGAAGATGCGACGATTAAATTCTCGTCGCGCATTGATACTCAAGTCAAAATCCGTGGTCAACGAGTCGAGCTTGGAAGTATCGAAGCTCACATATCAACTGAGCCTCGAATCCGTTCGGTAGCGGTCGAATACTCTCCTGCAGCAGACGGGCACATGATTCTCGTAGCATTTGTGGACTTGGATGAGGGTCGCGAACCGTTAACAGGCAATAAACAACGATGGTCGGCTTCAGCGATTATCAAAGATGTTGTTGGAAAGATTCGTAAGAGCTTGAGCGAGGAATTACCTGGGTACATGATCCCAGAGTTATTCATCCCTGTCGTTCCGATCCCCAAGACCATGTCCGGCAAAATCGACCGGCAAAAGCTGAGAGACTTGACGGCATCACTCGATACCTCTACAGCTGCTCAGTACCGCTTCCTTAATGGAGCCTCATACAAGGGATCAGTACCTACTGAGAATCGGGCTCTACGATCAATCTGGAGTGAAGTGCTGGACATACCACCAAGTTCCGTCCACGATGGTTCCACCTTCTTTGAGCTTGGGGGAAACTCGCTGTCCGCTATCAAATTGGCAGCAGCTCTGCGAAATGCTGGATCCAGTATTACGGTACAAGATATATTCAAGTATCCAGGACTTTATGAAATGGGAAGTCACATGAGTCATGCGCAAACTGAACAGCGCGACAGGAATTCCACTGTAGCCCCATTCAGTCTTTGTCAGATGGATAGCAGGACTGCATCAACTCTCTTAGATGATGGTCTAAGAAGATCCTTAATTGAAGACATATATCCATGTACGCCATTACAAGAAGGATTCATGCTGGCTTCAGTAAGACATGCCAATGCGTATATGGCTCAACATGTGTACAGGCTGCCAAGACAGGTTGACATGAAGGAGTTGATGCTCTCTTGGGCCACAGTTATCAAATGGACGCCGGTCCTACGCACAGCTATCGTATTCACACACAATGATCAACATGTCCAAGTCGTACTCAAGGACGGTGAAGAGATAACGCAGTCGCGTTCTCTCGACGAGTACTTGGCCCATGACATTTCCCATGCTATGGGTTATGGTGTCATGCTGTCAAGAGTGGGCCTCGTGGAACAAGAAAATGGCGAGAAATTCTGCGTGCATACTGCTCATCACGCAATTTTTGATGGGCAGGTCATAAAGCTCTTAAATATCTTGGTCACGAACTTATACTTGAACCACGACACAGGCCTGTTTGATTTTGGTTTCAACAAATTTGTGCAGCATATTCAACATAACAGCAGTGCAGAGTCTTCTTCATTTTGGATGAGACATCTTGAAGGGTACAAAGGAACCACGTTCCCCGAACAAGCGCTCGGGATTGACCGCAGCGATTCTTTCATCACAAGGACAAATCCTATATCAAGAATCCCCGCCAATTTGCGACACAATATAGCATCAATAGCTTTGGCTGCATGGGCACTTACTGTTGCACAATATTCCGAGTCCTCCGATGTCATATTCGGGCTCATGGTGTCTGGGAGGAACGCAGATCTGGATGGGATCGAGAGTATCATAGGTCCCACGGTCGCAACTGTTCCTGTACGCGCACGTGTCCAGCTTGAACAGACAATTGCGGACTTTATCAAGGAAATGCATCACCAGATGGTTGAGATGATCCCTTTTGAGCAGGATGGCCTGGCAAAAATCGAAGAGATTGTTCCGGGCTCCACACAATTCAATAATATTCTGGTGATACATCATATTGAGGGGACTGAGCCCGAGAGCAGTCTCCTGATCCCGCGCACCGGTGATAAGCTGCTTCCGTCTGCCCGATACCACGCTCATGATCTCGTCCTTGACTTTATGATCGAGCAAGATTGTATAACCCTAGAAGCCCGGTTCAGTGAAGGAGCTATCGGAAAGCAAAAAATGCAGTCCATCCTGGCCTGTTTTGAATACATTGTGGAACAATTCGTGTCCGCTGGAAAAGATCGATCCGTCCGTGACATCGACTTTTGCAGTACATCAGATCGATCAATCATCTCGTCTCTCAACACCAGCAAGCCAGCTCAGGTGGATAGGTGTCTACACAATCTCGTATCGACATCAGCAGAGCTACATTCATATGCAATTGCGGTTGATGCTTGGGACGGGAGATACTCATACCGAGATCTCGAAGAGCAATCGAATGCTCTTGCAAAATATATCTGTGTTCTCCTGGAACAGGAGGGAGGACCACGAATTGTCCCTATATGCTTCAGGAAGTCAAAATATACAGTGCTGTCTATGCTGGCTATCTTGAAGGCTGGAGCAGCGTATGTTCCGTTGGATCCCTCGTATCCCCAACTTCGACTCCAGCAAATGACCAACCAGGTCCACGCAAGGGTTGTACTCTCCGATGCTAGCGCTAAAAGAATGTTTGGGAAAGTTGCAAAGGCGGTACAGGTTGGTGAATCACTGATCTTGGACTGCCTCAAAACGTACAGAGGACAATGCAACATTCTACCAACCGTAAGGCCAAAAGATACAGCGATGATCATATTCACATCAGGCAGTACGGGCAAACCGAAAGGTGTTGTCATAAGCCACCGCTCATTTTCTACTCTTGCGGTGAGACTTAGTCCAAAACTTGGTCTCTCAACTGATAGTAGAGTGCTACAGTTTGCAGGCCACGCTTTCGACGTCAGTAATGCCGAAATTTTCTTAACACTCTCTCAAGGCGGCTGTGTTTGCATGGCGGATGAAGATGAGCGTCTTGGGAATCTCGAGGGCGTCATCCGAGACATGCAGATCAACTGGCTTTATCTGACGCCAACCGCTACGTCTGTCTTGACTGGTCCTCATGAGGTACCAACATTGAAAACCCTTTTGATTGGTGGTGAAGCGGCCCGGCAAGATATCATTGATACTTGGGCATCGAACGTCAATTTGATCTCGACCTATGGTCCAGCAGAGGCAACAGTCTGGCCGTCGATTGTAACTTTCAACACGGCAACCAACCCTCTCGACATCGGGTATGGCGAGAACTGTCACATGTGGCTTGTTCAGCCTTCCGACCCAAACAAGCTTTCGGCGTTCGGAGCCGTCGGTGAAATCCTCCTTGAAGGTCCTTTGCTTGCGGATGGGTACTTTGAAGATAGTAGTAAGACACACCAATCATTCATTACGGGACTGGAATGGGCTGGACCTGACAGACGGTTCTACAAGACCGACGATCTGGCTCGATACGATGAGAATGGCTCGATGATCTTCTGCGGTCGCAATGGTACTATGGTAAAGCTTCGTGGCATGCGTATTGACCTTGGTGAAGTGGAGTATCAGATCAAGATTGCCACAGGCCCTAAGAGCAATGTATGCGCTGAACTCTTGAAAGATCGCCATGATAAGGATATGATTGTTGCTTTTGTGGCCACTGGGAGTGCTCGAAAAGTAGAACCGCAGTTCATTCTGGAGCCGGATGAAAACACTAGGGCCCAATTAAGCCACATCAGTGTGTCACTGAGCGCTGTCTTGCCCCAACACATGTTACCGGGTTTACTAATTGCCATGTCAAACATACCGCGGACAGCAAGCGGCAAGACTGATAGGAAGATGCTGCGGCAGATGTACACAAACTTCTTTAGCTCCAAATTTTCTGAGAGCTTTCCAACAGCAGTCAAGACTTTGATACCATTAGAAACTGATAAAGAGCATGCTCTCGCTATGCTTTGGGCAGAGATCTTGAAAATTGATATCTCGACCATAAGCGCTCATGATAGCTTTTTTACCATTGGTGGAGACTCAATCAAGGCTATGCGCCTGGTCAAAGCTGCTGCGACTCGCTTCCTCAGTTTTTCGGTAGCTGATATCTGGTCAAGGCCACAACTGCGAGACTTGGCAGCCACTGCAAGCGAAAAAGTACCAGAAATGGCAGAAAAGGTGGCGCCATTTTCATTGCTCGAAGCGTCAACCGATCTATTAAGCAGATTGGAGCGCCATCGCCTTGATTGCAAACTCGATGACATAAGCGATGCATATCCTTGCACTCCTCTCCAACAGGGCATGTTATTCCTTTCTGAACAACAATCCGGGGCTTACGTGGCCGATTTTGCTTATGAGCTGCCATTAGACGTTAACGTTGAGCTGTTCAAAGCAGCTTGGCAGGAGACCGTGAATTCGTTCGAAAATTTACGCACGTGCATTGTGCTTGACGATCGACTTGGTTTGATCCAGCTCATTGCAGGTGAGCGACCAGTCAGTCTGAATACCGAGGCCTACGACAGCCTCTATGGATCTCCCTTGGGGAAGTATCTTTCTGTGTACGATTTGCAGCAATCTACGAAGGACGGCCCTTACGTCTTCCGACTTCGGCTCCACCATGCCGTGTTCGATGCTGAAGTTATTAAACTTATGCTTTCACAGACGAATCGGATATATGAGGGTACGACACGCCATACAGTATGGTCATATAAATACTTCGTGAATCACCTCCGTACGAGCGACATCCAGGAAGCTGATAAATACTGGAGACAGAAAATCTCAGGCTTCTCTGGACACGACTTACTGAGTTCGCGAAGTCTTGGATGTGACGATGCTATAGCGCGAGGTATTGTGTCACACAAGCTCAACTTGAGATCGGACAAGCATATTACCTCTGTCCCCCTCCGCTTACAAGCGGCGTGGGCCATTCTGACTGCCTTTCACACTGGATGCAACGACACCATGTTTGCCATCACTCTCTCAGGCAGAGACATTCCACTTGTGGGGATCGACACTATTGCTGGGCCAGTAGTCGCCACTATTCCTTTGAGGCTAATTCTGAACCTTGACCAAACCGTAGAAGCTCTGTTGTCTGGCATGATGCTCTCCACCTCGCGAGACCTAGTTTTTCAGCATTATGGACTATCATATTGTAACTGCTATGACATCAAGGATGCACATCGATCTCTCGGAAGCAGACTAATAATTGAGACAACATCATCATCAGAGGAGTTGCCCGCGTTGTTTACAGAAATTGACTCTTCTGAGAACACTTCGTATCATACTGACCAACTGATGCTTCACTGTCAGATCAACCAAGGACATGGGATGAATGATGTCGAGATCATACTGACCGCTGACTACAATCGAACTTCTTTGTCGTCTGGATCTTGTGAGATGCTGCTGTCCCAACTGGAGATGGTGCTTCATCAAATGCTTGACCCATCGCGGCACCTTAGAGACATTGAGATCTCGACAAGATTATCTGAAGCTCTTCGAAATAGCTCAATACATTCGTTTGACAAGAGCCAATCGAATGCTTTGACGCCCAGGCTCTCGTCTTCAGCGGCATGGTCGAAGTCATCTACAATTGAACCAAACATTGTAAACGGCGATGCACTCAAGCTGATATGCGAAGTTCTGTCATTATCCGTGGACGAAATCAAGGTTAATGACTCTTGGTTTGGCGTTGGTGGTGATAGCATCTCCGCAATGCGTCTCGCTGCGGCAGCAAGAAAGAATGGGCTGAGCATCAGCATACGCGAAATATTTGGTGCCAGGACTGTCAACGATATCGCAAAGCATTTGCAGTCTTTCGATCGTGAGGGAGCCTCCAATTGCGGAGCATCCACACCACAAGATCGGAAGAAACGAGTCGAGCATTTTTGCAAGCAAATTTCGCTTGACCCGTCAGATCTGTATCTCATCGATACGAAATGTCTGATTGAAGCACAAGTCGAGGACATTGTCGACGTCACGGGTTTACAATCGTCCATGGTCCTCATGAGTACTTTGATGAGTCGAGGTTGGTATAATCACATGACCATTGATGTTGATGAGTCGTACAGCCGCGCAGAAGTGCGCCTAGCTTTGAGCAGAGTTTTCGAACGAATGCCGATCATGCGGTCCACCTTTTGCATCCATAGAGGCAAAGTGAAAATGCTTGTGTTCAAATCTGCACGTCTTGAGGTCGAGCAATTGGATACAAATGGGGAAGTAGACCACGCAACTAACTCCTGGATCCAATCGAGTCGGTTCGGTGCCTGGCGAAATACGACTAGCACTGTCAACGCCTGTTTCGTCAAAGACCAAAAAAGAGGAAATGGCAGAGTCATCATTTGTTTACCGCACTTTAGGTATGATGGGATTTCCCTTCCCATGATCTACGAAGACCTCATGGCATCACTGAAAGGACTCGAGGTCCCACAACATGCGTCGTTCACAGACTTCGCAATCGAAGTCGCTCGACATCAAGATTCAGTTGCAGCTTGTGACTTCTGGGAGCAGTTGCTCCGAGGCTCTAAAGTAACACAAATTAGAGGACCGAGCCTTTCGAGGTTCTCGAGACCCAGTGACGCCTCGATCATGGTCACAATACCCAATCCAGACTTACGCCGCTTGGATAGGACTTGGGCTACTTTGTTACAGGCTGCTTGGACTATCGTACTTGCTGCATGGACAAACTCATCTGACGTAGTGTTCGGCTTGCTTGTTTCTGGACGCAGTGGAAACCTTGAAACAGCTGCAGAAGTAATTGGTCCGTGTCTAAACATCATTCCTGTGCGCTTAGAAGTTGAAGACACGAAGACCTTCAGTGAACTACTGACAAACGTTCACAATCAAAGGATGGAATCCTCAAAATGGGAATCGATGAGTCTGCAAACCATTGTGTCGAAATGTACAGATTGGCCGGCTGAGACTCGCATGAGCTCGGTGATACAACATCAGAACATTGAAGATACCGATACACTCTTGGACGACCCATCTGGCAGTAGAGTCAAACTCCATTGTCCCGACTTCGATTTTGCAGACATTTGGATCACGACTACTCCCGCCAGATCTGGCAGAGAGATCAAAGTCGACCTCAGCTACTCACCATGTCTTCTGAGGAAAGAAGATGCTGGCTGTCTACTCCAAGCACTTTCAACTACCATTTTTAGTGTCACGAATGATCTGGAAAATCCTGTAGCAAGGGTACTTTTAGACAGACTACAGTTGCCTCCACTGCCAACCTTTGTCCAAAACCCCCCAGATTCTCGGGAAAGCGCACCCTATAACACAGACTCTCTGGATCAAGCGGAACTGGGATCTATAGCAAGAGGCCACCACCAAATATTTGATGAGACCTATTTCACGTCACTCCCTCCAGCCGAGGCCCAAGTGGGCAATCTAGCAGCCGCGGTGATATTCTCGCAGGATCTTAAAAGAGAGCTCAATGTGGAAATTACTGTGGACTACGCGTTGAGTTTATTGCGAAACAGAGCCAATGCTGACAGCCCTGAACGAGTTTCTTTGGAAACTGAAGCGTGAAGTCGAACAAACCGCTGCCTCTCAGCAAAGTTCGGAAATACAGTATCAAAGGCGTAGCTAAGAAGGAGGACGTTTATAGAGGCAATACAAACTTGGAAGTGTTACATAAAAGTGTTATCAAACGTAAAGCTCATACTATACANCCTTAGCCATATACAATGCTCAAAGCTGCTCTTTAACTAGTACGTCTACATGATTGGGAGCTGTCCAGAGTTCTTGTCGCCTTTGCTGTACATGCATTCGGACATGTTAGCTTCTTTGTGTATCTTTGCAACTGGACGGGTGCTTACTTATCAGCTCACAAGCATGCCTGCCAATTGACTTCCTCCCGAAGTCCGTTGGAAGGAAAATCCCATGGTTAGGATTTGGAACAGAGCCCCAATGAACATCACCACCAATTGTTGGTTGCTAAGATTAGAAGCCGTACAATAGAAAGCACAAGTTCGAAGCGAAAGCACAAGTTCGAAGCGAACGACAACATGACTTAGCTCTTGTAGGCTTTGAGAGAAGTAACGGCGGCATGGTCAACCGTCTACCTCCGGCGAACGATTCTATGATCCAGAATATGGAGACCCCCGGCCCCACGCTATGGGGTTACCAAGCGAGTCACCCTGTTCCACGTAGATCAATGTCCACGCGCAACCATGCTAGCCGATGCGATTGTTGTTACAGTCGAACCCGTAACATGAGATTGGCTGTACACCGTACCCAATCAGAAGCTGTACGGCGCAACCCGTATCTACAGATCACGTGACGAGAGATCAAAGGATTGATCTGTAGAGATCAGGAGAGAGCACCTTGTCAGAAAACGACAACAAAGCGAGAAACTCGATGTTTGGAATTCAGTTGTCCTATTGTACTCAGTAGCCGTCAGTCGCCGTGCATAAGTGCCACTAAGTCAAGTCGCGTCGCCCAAACGCGCCTAGAGGAAGATGGTAGCTTCATAGCCGACCGAGACCACATAGCCTCTCCTATATCGCGAACGAGACTTACACCTTACGAAATACCTTTAGCAGACCGGCAGATTCATCGATAGCTCTCTAGACTCGCCCGTGCTAGTAGCCTAAGTAGAGACTATCATCGCTAGTACTATATCTCTACTCGCAAAGATCTACAACACCTTAGATGTAACTACTATACACAACAAACTAGAGAAAATATAGGAGGAGGCGAAGATAACCGCTAGGGACAATATAGAGGCGCTGGGCGGTATCAAATAAGAGTTAGCTTAGATTAGACAGCTCGCACGGAAAGCCGCGAAAGATAGAGAAGAGGCGAAAACAGTAGTAAAGGAAGCGACGGAGGTAGCTAGGACTACCGTGGGAATAATTAGGGAGCTTAAAAACGGAGGGGCAGTCGGGACGAACACTCGTCTCTACTACGTAGAAGCGGTAGCTAATAGCAAATTAGCATTAGGTACCCATACTATATAGAACACAAATACAATACCTGTACAGATTCAACGTGAAGTCAATATAAATATCAGAAACCCTAGAAAGCCCTTAACCATTCAGAACCTACGGACGATAAACCCGCGGAGTCTTAAAGCCTACATCGAACGCGCAATCTCATAGAGCGGTAATAATAGGATAAAACATATAAAGATTATGTCCTCTAACCAACTAAAGAGCGGTAATCTAAGTATAAAAATAGGAACCTCTATAGAGGCTTAGAACCTAAGAGCTAATACTAATAACTAGGCTAATCTCATCGGCGAAGGCGCTAACGTGCTTAACCTAACGTACGGCATCTTAGCCTACGGTATACGGACAAGCACTATAGACATAGAACAATTCGAGTAGATTAAGGAGAACATAGTATAGGATAACCTGCCCTTTATCCCTAGGGCTGATATTAAGTATATTAGCTAGCTGACACGATCAGCTAGGAGTAAAGCAGCGTCGTTAATTATAATCGAGTTCGCTCGACTAGAAGACGCTAATAAGATCATTGACGAGGGACTAGTCTAACGGGGCGAGGTGTTCTAATGCGAGCGATACGAGAGGCAGTGTCGCCTGAAGTAATGTTTCAATTGCTAAAAATACGGCCATATAGGAACCCAATGCAAGGCAACAACATGTGGCTACTGTGCTCGAGGGCATAGCTCGAGAGATTGTCCATCCAGGCATGTTCGTAAAGGATAGAGGACCTGCGCGGTCTGCCATAGAATCTATGAGGTATGGAGTCAACAATGCCCGACTAGGAGTGTTGTCATCATGGAAGACAACACTAATATTTTTTGCCAGCCAATCTATGTAGAGCCGCGCTTCTGTAAAATGGGGGATGCTGACTCAGCGAGTAATCGTCTCGATAGTGAGAGGGCTGTTAGCATGGATGACGTGAGCACAAATTCACTCTTTGAAGTTGCGGGTCATCAGCAAAGCAAGTCAAGCGATCCAACATGAATAATAGGTGAAAAGCCCAGTCAAACCCGCAGAGAAATTCTGCTTCTATATTGCACAAACTCGATTGTGACTAGCGTATATCGCAGATCTCATTTTTGTATCCTCCCATGTCTACTGAAGCGCCTTATCCTCAGGGCTGGCGGTTCGCAGCCATTATCGCGTGTGCTTCTTTGGCTGCATTCATTACGGGATTTGTGAGTCAATAGTTGGCGTCTGTCAATCAGGCATGATGGTGCAGCGTTAATCAAAAGCTTAGGACAATAATTGCGTTGCAACCATTCTGCCAATACTAACTAATGATTTCCACGCTTTTGGAGATATTGGCTGGTACGGAACCTCTTAGTATGTTTCAAGATTGGAAATCCTCTGCTGCAGTACGTCAATCCTAACATTGACGTAGCTTAATCGGTTCCACCGCAACGATACTGGCATTCGGTCAGACTTACTCGCTTTTCAAATTCAAAAGAGTGTTTGTGTCTGCTGTCAGTATCTTTACTCTAGGCTCGATAATCTGCGCCGCTGCACCCACATCTGTAGCTTTTATTGTCGGCAGAGTCGTCACTGGACTAGGGAACGCTGGCATTCTTTCTGGAGTCAATATGTAAGGATTGACACGCTAGTCTCGCCACCCTTTAACTGACCTGTTTAGTATTGTAACACGTGTAACGCCACTTCCACGTCGTCCATTTTGGCAAGGAGTTCTGGGTGCAGTTGAATGTGTCGCAATCATTATAGGACCTCTGATTGGAGGTACTATTGCACACTTCAGTTCTTGGAGAGTCTGCTTCTACATAACGATTGGAATATGTGTCTCAACACTTACGGGAGTGCTGCTACTTTTCCACATTGTTGACACTCCACAAGCAGCAGACCTTCCACTCGGAGCCAAACTTGACAAGTTTGACCTGGTAGGATTACTTATAGTTCTCCCTGCAATCATTGCTCTCATGATTGGCTTACAATGGGGCGGTGTTGAGTATCCATGGAAGAACTATCGCGTCATCATACCTCTGTCATTTGCGGGATCTCTAGCCACTTCTTTCGTGATCTGGCAATTCTGGCGCGGTGATACAGCCGTACTGCCCCCTCGTCTCTTCAAAAGTCGAACAGTGGGATTCTCGGCATTATTCAGTGGATGCAACGCAGCGACTTTGTACATCATGGCATATTATGTACGCTGACTCCTCACTGCAATTTCTTTGGCACAAACATGTAATTGATCCAAATTTAGCTCCCTTTGTGGTTTCAGACCGTACGTGGCTATTCGGCGTTCAGTGAGTGGGAAGTTCAAATATTCGCGCAAGAAAACATTCAGCTCATATGAAAATAGTGTCTGGTGTTGTGACCTTGCCAATGGTTGCTGGACTAGCGATTTCAATAATGGCTGCTGGGTCTCTAACGACGCTCATCGGATACTTCACGCCCGCACTAGTTGGAGGTAGTGCTATATTGACTGTTGGTGCTGGCCTGATGACAACATTCTCCATTCAAACGAGTACTGCTGAATGGATAATTTACCAGTTCATTTACGGCTTGGGTTGCGGCCTGAGTTGGCAAGCGCCCTATGTGGCAGTCCAGACTGTGGTCTTGTCCGATGACATCACCCCCGCCATGTGTCTGTTGACCTTTGCGTTCGTCCTCGGCGGCATCCTAGCTTTAGCTATCGTTCAAAATCTTGTGGTAATGGAGTTGGCAAGGGGGCTACAAAAGCTGATGCCAGAGCTGACCCCAAGGATGATAGCGCAGAGCGGTGCTTTCGACTTCATACGAGAACCGAGCTCAAACGAACGCGCTGCCGCCCTGCTCGCATATAACAATGCTATACGGCCAGCATTCTACTTCGTCCTTGGTTTGGGATGTGCTGCTTTCATCTTCGCTTTGTGTATCAAGATCACACCACTTAAGGAGAAGACATCATCTCCAGATAAGAACGAAACGACCGATGACCACGATGAGATTATAGAAGGAAGGGTTGATGAGATCATGGAAGGAAAAGCCGATTCCACATGAGCTGATAGTGCCACTAGGAAGATAATTATATAAGGAAGTTAAGGCTGAGCACATAGAGAACATGTTTTAGTTCAAGAAGCGCTTCAGAAAGCTCGTATATGTATAGCTTTATGGAATATTCAAGATATCGTGTTAAGGGTGGACCTAGTGTACGCAGTATAATAGGCTGGTGTCCTGGTGTTCTACCTGAAAGGGTTGAAACCCTGGTAGATCGTCAACGAGGTGGAAGTATGGAACCGAGTTACAAGGTAGGTAGTAATCCGAGATGTTTGTTTGTTTGTTTGTTTGATTCCGTTAAGTTGTCATAGGAAACCGTATGTAGCTAGACCTAAACTACCTACTTTCAATTTACCTAGAAGACTAAGAATGTAGTCTGATATCGGTTATGCTTCAATATTGCGTCTTAGTCTTATATAAAAGATTCCATCGATAATCATTTTCTCTCATGTGAATAGCAGTATTCTGCACCTTTCCGAGGGGCCCGGGTCGATGCCAACCGAGCGCTTGATGAGCCTTAAAACCTTCAATGAAGTCGCTCCTAGATGCCACTTCATCACTTCGTTCAATCTGCTCTAGACCAGCTTCGGCGGCCTCCTTCGTATCCGTAAAAAGGAAGGAGATATCGTAATCTTCTAGTACATAATGAAGAAGCTTCCACTATTCGGCTCCACCGTGGCTGCTAGGACTTTCGACGCCCAGTAGTTTCAATAGAGCGAGTAAAGCTTGGAGTGTCTCTCTCGAGTCGGAACCGATGAATTTGGCACAAACTCCGAGGAAAGCCCTATAATTAGGAGCTGACTAAACATCGGTAGACAAATGTACCTTTGATACAGAAGATTGTACCTTTCTTCGTAAAATATCTTTGTGGGTGCGATATGAATTGGAGACGAGCTTCTGAATCGAGCCATACGACAGGTTGACTAGATCCTTAGCTGTCGGGTTAATAGTAGAAATGAAAGCGTGGAGTTCTGGCTATGAACTGCAATCGTAGGAGAGATTGCGAACGGTGATCAGCTGTACGAGAGCCTCAAGCGCAGCTTTCTGGTTGACAGTAGCCCTAAGTGTCGCCTCCTCCGTGACCAATTGCCTTGTGATGCCGGCTACACCCGCCTTAGTAAATGCATCCTTGATCAATATGTCTCGCTACTTTTTAATTGGATGATCATTTGTGTCGAGCTCAATTCTATAAGTGTTTGGTAGATGGTAGCGAAAAGTTGTTGATACCGTGGTCGAATATGTTAGATCAATGTTATACTTGCAATAGTATATCTTTTCATTCTTTCTTACATAGCGGACAAGCTCCGAATCCTTAGAATCACGTGCATGAGTCCAGGCATTCGCGGTTGTCTTCCGTTTCCGATTTCCTTAGCTACTAATGGATGGGTCCAGAGGTGTTGGGGTGGATGGACCGAGCTCTAGAGCTGGGAACACGAATAATCCGCGAGTACTAGACGTGTTATAGTCTTCTAGTGGTAGCAAGGAGGACATCACGACGATTTCGATTAAGGTTTCGCACTACAATATTAGTCGTTGCTATAAATTCAAAACAAAAGGTCCTTTCCATGTCCTTCTGACTGATTTGCTAAGCTATCTCGGAATAACATTGTTCCGGAGTATTTCCATATGTATGAAATACAGCTTTCGTGTATGGATATGGATTATGGGATATGGAAATGTCCATATAGATTGACTTAATCCATAATTTTATGGATAGAAAGCCTGGAATTGCTCCTGTGGCCTATCCAGTGTGGCTCCTCACCTTGTTTACTTGCTCTGGTGTTTTAAAGACGGTATCCACCAGGGCTGTCGGTTCTTAGCATAGGTACAAAAACTTAGCTCCTTTCGTACTCGTAAAGCTATCCAAACTTACCTAAAGACGGTCCTTAATGGTCTTAGAGCTAGTATTAGCTATATCGGCACTAGATGTATCGATGACAACCACCCTCTTACCTCTCTAAGCGTTGCCTTTGTCTTTAATAAGAGGTTCACTACGGGAAACCATCTGAACGACTGAGGCTGGTCTCTCTGCTTGTCCATTAGTTTGGCTTGTACCTTTGCCGCCACCCTAACTACTTACTATTTCGCTATACAGTGGTCCCTTTACTACTCTTTCCTTAATTAGAGCTTCTAGAACCTTAATGGTCTTACTTTAGTTCTCAATCTGCTTTCTTAGCTCCTCGGTGTCTTCTTGATGCTGATGTACTAGCTGCAACACTAGCTCCTTAAGCTCGGAAATCTACTACTTAGTGCCTTCTTCTATTGTTCTCTTACATTTAGCTGTACTGACTGCTTTAAATGGCAGATCAGATGTTGCCTTAGTCGTCCTCCTGAGTTCTCCATCTCCCGCTGCCCTTCTGACTGCCTGGTGGGTCACCGCCGCCTGCAGTCCGCCCCCTTCGGATATTGCCGCTTTCGGCTTCAAAGCTTGCCCCGCCGCCGCGAGCGGCGCCTGGCTACCCCGCGCTTCCGATTTAACTTCACCGACCTCACCTCTTGCGCTTCCACTTTTTACGGCAATTGTGTCGTCGTTATTAAAATTTATATCAAAAATCCCTTTCCTCCCTTTCCTGAGTTCGATCATATGGATTTGCGGCAATTCTTTTGCTTTTCTCAGCGTATTTTGGAAACCGGGTCCGGGTTTATATAATTATAGACCGCAGTCCCTTCTCTATACATTTGGAACGGTTTACCCTTGCCCACAAGCGCTCGCAAGCTGCCTGAGCCTTTTCTATTCGTCCGGCCGGCCGGACGAAGCTACTTGCAGGGCGCCCATTACAAACCCCTGCAAACTCACTAACTTGTATAGGTAGCGCCCGATTGCTTGTCTGAGCTTGTGTCGCGCGTCGATCCAGTTGCACTGTTAAGGTACCCACTATCTAGTATGAGCTTCCTTTTTAGGCTTACTCCGCTACTAACCGGATTTTGCCTCCTTTGCTACGATCGGCTATATGATTGCGCATGACCAGGGAAAACCCAAATATCCGCCAGCAGCCCTTGACACATGGATTTCGAACTCACCGTTGCCCTAAGATCGAGAAGTTCCAAGTAATTCGTACATCTATGCATCAGTCTCCATGGCAAATAAAGGGGAGAAGCGGAAGGCTCAAAATAGAATCGCGCAGGCGAAATACCGTTAGATGCATTTCGAAAATATCCAACAGGTCAAAGCTAACAAGCATGTAGGTGGCAATCTTCGTTCAAAGCTGGAGCGCTTACAAAACCAGAATGATTTGCTCCTCAAATTTGTGGAAGATGAAGGACTGAGGTTGCCTACAAACCTAAGGCTCATGGTGGATCAGAACGACAATGATGCTCTCTCGACATTTGCGACCCGGACAAGCAGAAACGGGATCCAATCATTAGCCTCACCTCCAGAATCAGGTCAAATTACGTCTAACGAAGACCTTGACTCTGATGTTACCTCTTGGAACCAGATGATGCAAAGTGCTGATGCTTCTACACCCTTGCCACTGATTTCCTCCCTTACGCCAGAAGATCAAGCCAATGAGACGGATCTACATGATTTTGCAGATCTCGATGACTTTGCACATTTCACTAGCACAGTCGAAGAGAATCAGGCCGTGGACAGGACACTTGCTCAACGTGAATTCCAAGTGAACGAGCGGCCTTCGCACATAATGGTCTGTAGTATCACCAGCATTCTGACAGCGGAAGTTGACAACCATAAAGCAGGTAACCGAGCATGATGGCGGACATAAACATGATGAAACGGTCGGCCCAAAATCTCGCTCTGGCCATGCAGACTTGTCTCAGGATTTGTTGCATCTGGCAGTAAAGAATGATCAAGCAATTTCCGCCAGAATACTAATTGAGAGAGGTCTTTCTCCAGACTCGAGGGATCTTGCCGGAAGGACACCGCTGATGGTCGCGGCAGAGACAGATCAAGCAACTGTTGCTCAAGTTTTACTGGAGCATGGCGCTGATACTGAGGCTCATAACGAGGCAGGATTCACGGCACTACAGCTTGCGGTTATCAAAGGAAGTGCTAAAGTTTTACATACTCTTTTGATGCAAAAGTCATAGCCAGTTATTTTGAATGGGCGCAGGATACATGCCGCAGAGCCGAGAATTGTGGAATACTTCGCGAGCAAGGCCAGTCACTATGGATCTAAGAGTCACCACGTAGTGTAATCAGAGGAATCGACTCTTGGAGGTCTCAGGGTTAGAGAGCAGTCGCTCCTCCACACTGAGAGTGCTGAGAACAATGGTGGGAAGACATCATCGTCAGGAGTACACGCTTGCTCTTCGGTTATGCTATAGGGAATGGCCTTCCTTCCTTTCATCATCTGGGCGTTACCTTCTGTGGTGTTGCTATATGTTGTCTTTTCGCAAGAAGTTCCTGTCATTCTTGGCAGATTTAGTCTCTTTCAGTAGAAGAGAACGACCCAGCCACTCTGCCATGCCACAAGTAAGTTACGCCTTGTAATCATATGTATTCAGTAGTTGGCTCGATAGCTAGCTTAATCGAGTCATCTCTTTTTTCCTACTCTTCTCCATCATTCTAATGGAGAGATATTTAAATGGGAACCAAAGACAGCCTTGTCCTCTAAGCTTCTTTCCTGCAGAAGGCTGTACACAATGTCCTAAATATCAGTGGCTAGACAAAGAGCTAGGGTAAAGGTGCTTCCCTATACTTCAAAGGATACACTATCTTGAAACAGTTGGAACATAATAACTTACATAGCAACCACATATTGAAATGTTACTTGCACAGACTCTCTGGATTCTAGTTCATAATCGAAGAGCGCTTGGGACTCAACCAGTGACATTCCATGAAAGAAGTAAGCGCCGACTGGAGCCGGATTGCCTAATTTCCACCCTACCGTGCAAAGAACCATAGTTTGAAAGTTCTTACCTGGCCAAAAGATCTGTCTAGGTGGCCAGTATGGACTGGCTGCATATGCTGCTACTAGGGGTAGCTTCTGCTGCTAGCAGCAAAGAACGTTATTGCGGGCATGCTAATGGACCCATCGCAACGATGATGGCGTGCTTGCTTGAAAAAGGCTAATTAAGTGTGTTAATGCCGCAACGTCGTTCAGTTCCCTGCCGACTATGCCAGTCGCAGACAGCCAATGTCTAAAGTCTTCCTAACCTTGCCTCTGCCGCCTCTCCTATTCGTCCCAGTATGATGACTGTATCACCCGCAACATGGCTTGGATTGTTGACGAGCAAAGGCAAGCACAACTTGCACATGATGTGTGGAGGGCTGGAAATAAGAAAATCTGCAGCCTACGGCACGGGAGTGGGCCGGATAAGCCTGCTGCAGGGACCAGACGACTCCAATTATTGGACAATAACGGAAAGCACATGTGAAGAGCTAGGGATAAGGAAATCAGGTAGCTAACGGCATAGGAGAGGGCCGGGGAAGCCTGCTCCGGGGAGCGACGGCTCGGGCTACTAACCAATAAAGGAAGGCGCATTTTTCAATACACAGCGACAGCTCGGTGAAACCCGCAGCTGTGGCTGGTCACTAGTGAGTACCGTGATCAAAGGCCGATCATCCCAATCGCCAAAGACAACTTCCTCAAGTAGCCAAAGATTGGGGTTTCGATGAGAAGTAAGGTCACCCACCCCAGACGTATACTAAAAGCAATGCGAGTGGTGGCGTCTCTTATTCACACAAGTGTATGCGCTAGGCGAAGTGGGGCTGACCGCGATCGATAAGATTGCGGGAGGTGTCGGCCATCTGCCGGAGGCTTCTGCACCGGGCACAGCTAGCGAATAATAGCGGCCACAACCGTGTAGGATCTAATCAATCAAATCAATCAATCAAATCAATCAATCAAATCAATCAATCAATCAACCGTATACTCAAATGTCCACAGTCACCCAGCTGACACAGAGCACATGCGGTGCATCTTTTGTATGCGCACGGCAGATCTACGCAGCCGTGGTCAGACCGGCGATGTCGTATAGAGCTGAAGTATGGTATGACTCAGATGACGGCCGAGTGGGCCGCAACAAGCAGATCTACCCGCTACAGGTCATCCAGAACAAGTGTCTGCGTACGATCTTAGGTGCTTACAAGACGACAAACGTGTAGGTCCTTGAGCACGAGGCGGGCATAGCCCCATTAGGCCTTCACTTGGAGAGCCTAGCAATAACGCACGCGATACGCTCCGAGGACACTGCTGGAGAGCGGGTAGTCGCAGGAGCCTGTGACGAGGTGAAGAGCCTAGCACAGCGGACGTTGCGACTACATCTCGACAAACTAGTGTCACGCGGCGAGCGACTACCCAGGCGTATTCAAAGATCAACGCTAAAAGCGAAAACGATGGCTCGCATAAGGAAAGACTAAGAATAGGTTTCTCGCTGATAGAGCTACTAGGAGAAGGCAAGGACAGATCACTCTACCTTAACGGCAGCACAGGCTAGGCATTAGGAGAGCAAACAGCATCATTTTCACAAAGGTCTACTTAAAGCAGAGAGCACAGTCGCGACCCTATTCCGCATAGAGCACATTAGGATGGACGACTACCTATATGAACGAAGAGTGCCAGGCTACGAGAGCCCCCTCTACATCTGCGGGTAGTCTCGATAGACGGTTAAGCATGTCTTGTTGTTTTACCCGCGGTTTGCACGTGACCGTGACAAAATGATTCAGGAGGTAGGGACGAGCGATTTTGCGACACTGCTCTAGTCGCACCGGGGCCTACGGGCTGCGGCGAAGTGGTTCCTTCGACACGACATCCTAGCACAGTTCTCGTTGACGAAAGAGATGGAGACTCGTCGGAAAAGGAAGTTGCGGGAAACGATGTTGATGATGGGTGAGCGTCACCAAGGCTGTCACAGAACAGCTAACGGTTCATAGGATCACTAACTGTACGGCTTCGGCCGCTCACGTAGAAGAAGGAGTGTTCACCCGGGCATCCGCCACGGTCTTCTTCCTTAGTTATCTGTCTATAGAAACCGCCCCCATGGACTCGCGAGGGAGCCACATCGGTGTAAGAATGAATAATAATAATAATAATCAACCGTGTATTAGCTTTAAGAAGAGCCATTTCTTTGCTCTATAAATATTATCCAAGATATAGGGTATAAATAGTTTGTGTAGTAAGATTATAAGCACATGTTACCCTTTGGATTATACTATATTGCTTACATACAGTCTAGTCCAAAAGAAAACGTTAGAGCTACGGTGTATCCAAGTTGCGCTGGTGTGTCGCGTATAAAAGATGACTGGCAGAAGCCACTCTTCCAGACTACTAATTTAAGATTTTCCACATCTATCACTCTAAGATCAAGTTAAAGAGGCCCAATCAACAACTACAGGCCGCTTACTCTCTTAAGGGCTATGGATGTAAGTATAGCACGAATCTACTCCAGATACTTCCGCTCCTGAGACTCAAGCCAGCGATCGAATGCATCGACTGTTGCGTACATTACCTTGAGACCAACGCCACTATAAAAGTCAGTACTGATCCGAAAAAGAAAAGGTATACGTGGATCACTTACCACTGTGCTCTAGAAGTGTACTCTCCGGGAGCATGACTGATTCCCCCTTGGCTAGGCACGAATATCATAGCAGTAGGCACGCCAGCAAGATGTACAAGCGCACTATCGTGGCCTGCATGGGACAGCATCTCATCCATGACGGCGTCTTCCCCAACGACATGCGTCGCCGATTCCTGCACAGTTCTGACCGCGTGCTGATCGAACTTTGCTGCCGGACTGTGCCAAATTCGGTCCATGTGGAAGGAGATCTGCGGGTTCTCAAAGCCGAGAGTCTGAATACGGCTGTGCAACGCGGCCTCGATTCTGGTAAGACAGACCTCATCCGGATGCCGTAGATCAATCGTAAAACGAACGAATCCGCTGATCACATTGGAGCTGGCTTGTGGTACCTCCATCTTTCCGACTGTTCCAAATAATCCATGTGCACGAGACAACTCGTCAACGAAGCAAACGATCTTGCTCGCGGCAACAACAGCATCTGCGCGCATATCCATGTGAGTAGATCCAGCGTGAGCTCGGACACCGTGCACCTCGACAACGTACCATCGTATTCCTTGAATACCGCTAACAACACCAACATCCTTCACATTATTCTCCAACATCACTCCCTGCTCAATGTGCAATTCAAAGTGAGCAGACAGTGGGTTTACTTGATGAGATGCAATATAAGGCCCATCATATTCGATTGCCTTCAAATCTGCACCAAGGTTCGATTCATGATCGATTCGTGGCATGGCAAGCGCCGATTCCAGGGTTATATGATGTGACCAGACTGCGGATCCCGTGCAGCCTGCGACATAATTCGCCCCCTCCCTGATCGAATTAGCGAAGATTCCAGACTGGCGGTAATTTGTCTTCTTCCAACTTACTCATTCGTCCAATTGATAACAGCTATGTCTGCCCATGGCTTGCGACCCGAGGCACGTATCGCTTTTACTACCTCTAGGCCAGCAAGAACGCCCAATATTCCGTCAAAGCGACCACCTTTGCGCAAATCAGTAAACGTTCGAGCCAGGTCCTACAGATTCTGCCTTACCACATGGCTGGGTGTCTAGATGGCTTCCAATGCCTATGGGCGGCAGAGACCTGTTCCGGCCAGGAAAGACTGCGAACATGTTGCCAATGCGATCGACACGAATGTGGCAGCCTAACGACTGTGCTTTATCTCTGAACCAATCACGGAATGAAGCATCTTCTTTGCTCAAGGCGAGGCGGGACATTCCCCCAGTGATACCTGGGGTTGACCCATAGTCAGACGATGTCATGATCATCTGCCATAGGTCCTCCACCATGTCATCAGTGATGTCCAGATCAGGGCAGTAATATCCATGAGAATCCCGTCGAACGGGCGTAGTAGGCAGCGACATCGGCAAAGCGTTTTCAGTAGAATAGTCGTTGCACTTTGCGTGTCGCTCATGACGCTTGAGGACTAACATAGACTGCTGATTCAAGCTAGCGAAGTTTTAAATACTTGTATTCTATCTCCAACATGTATTTCGGAACGAGAGAAGCAGCGGATGTGCGTAACTCTACGAACTAGACAACTTGCTGACACGTACACATTGCTTTTGCAGATTGCCCCTACGAACAATAACTCTAAACTGGCGAAATCCCACTGAGCCCTGCTGAGATTCTGAAAGATAGAGAAACGATCACCCGTTTTAGCTGAATCAGATGATGTGACGGGTCTTTTACCCAGCCTTCTTGTCAGCACATTTCGTGAGCAAGAGTCAATGTGAAGGGATCATGAATGTGTTGTGATGGACATAGATATCAGGCTGTCAGCTAAGCACGATCAGCAGACTCAGCAAGTGATGTGAGTAATGCTCACACTCGGATAGTCGTATCGCTAAGCCAATCGAGAAAAGCCTGCCTCAGCGCGATATTCGGCGAAAACGATTCAATTAGTAACCCAAATGAGCAAAGCGTTTCGTTTCGGGAAGATGGGATATATTTGTATGAATTTACCTACACACCGCATCCCGCCCAGAAACCGTATCAGCAACCTTGTATTGACCCTGAGCGTTGAAAAACCCTATTCGGAAATCATATCTTGCGCGACGTAGTGAATTTCCCATTCCAGCATTCTGAACCGGGAATTTTACCTGTTGTTCAGCGTACTGCCCCAGTCCATCATGACATTGCATACTACTGATGGTACACTATCCAGCTCACATGTTCTGATTTGATAACTACTTGGAGTAATATCAGAAGCAAATCTCGTTGGCTCTAGTCTTAAAAACTGTGTATGGCATCGGCATTCGGCTTTGTTCTGCAGCTGAAGTTGTTCAACTGTTGGCCCATTTCTGAACAGAATGATGCAGCGGTATTCCTGTCCACCGCTTCATCCTGCCAGCTTATAGCAATGTCGATACCATCTTCCGTTGCTGAAACTGAGATGGTGATCGCTGCTGCAGTTACCATAGCGCTCTGAGAAAACATTAAGCGCTCTGCTCTGATTCTTGCGTCCGAGGGAGGAAGCTTCTTATTGGAACCCGATGATAGGGTCGTAGATCCTTTCCCGTTCAGCAAGCCGACATTTGAAATCTCGAGAGTAAGCGGCCTCCGCCTCCCTATAGATTGAAAGTTGCTATTTTGTTTGCATCAGTCTCAAATCAGTCTTTTATATAATGGGGATGCGTTCTTACGCTTGATGCCAATCTTTGTCGGCAGTCAAAAGAGCTATCTCGTTATCTAGGGGTGCATGGGCGAGCTCGTTCTTTATAGCAGAATACCAACAGACTGACAAATCCCAGATCAAGTCTTCGTGTTGGCGTTGATTCGTAAACGCTCGGAGTTTGGAAACCCAATCCCGCGTGATGGGAAAGCAGCTATCGGAGGCCTGGTTCACCATGACTTGGTCTGTCTCCAGTCCAGTCCACCTCCGCATCGAATATGGGGTATGATGCAAGAATTCTTGAGCTTCGGGTAGGAGATTTGCTAGCGACGAAGCTGCCAATGCGTGTAGAAGGCCTGTAATGCTTGTAGCGCGTTCATGGCAGCGCGAGCGAAGATAATCGGACTGCTCGGAATTCAGCGTGATGATGTGTAGAAGCATCCGATAGTGATCCACACTTTCTTGAGTAATCACATTTCCCGTCCAGTAGCGCTTGATGGCAGTTAGTAGGACCGACGTGGAAGAATTGCTTTCGGCGTCACTCACATTGTTGCTTCCGTATGCTAGCCATGCAGGCTTATACTTGTGCAAATTTCGAAGAAATCGAAATCGCCACGTTGTAGGTATCTCAATCATTTCCTCAAGTGGCAGTGGCAATTCCATATTCATTCGAGGAGTCAACCTACAGTTCGAAGAATGCCGTACTGGGCCATTAAGAACATCTTCAAGCGCACGTGATAACTCGCGGTGGAATACCAAACCGCTCAGGCCGTCAATAAGCGCATGATGAGCAACGAAAGTGGCGCACACAGTATCGCTAGTGGCGACGCCGACGCCGCTTAGAATCAATTTCCAGCCAGGGTAGGTATCAAGTTTGGGCCATTTTTTTGAATGCAGACTGATTAATAATTGTGACAATGAAGTAGTTTTCGTCGAGTTTTCGAGAGTCACGTGGTGAGCGAGGTCTATGCAGTCCACCCGGACAAACATCGGTGTTTGGGAATCCTCGTTGGCAATGCCAGCACACAACGCCGGATGGTCAATGACAAACCTCGCTGTAGCTTGGCGCATGAGCTCTAGNCATTTCTCAGCACTCTTTTGTGATCCATCTATCAGTTTGTATCGGACTGTGAGGCATAAAGAGAAATAGTGTCCAGTCACATGATGTGCGCAAGAAATTCTCTCTCTAGAAAAAAGTCAGCTTTATAATAAAGTCTCTGCCTTTAACATGCCAACGTACATCACGCCGGCTCTTCGCAAAACTTTTGTCGTCATGGTCCTTGGTACTTCAAGACGTCAATGGGAAAAACCTGCGACACATGATATCGCCACCTCAAGTCATTACTTTGCGTACTTATTGGTAAAAAATAAATTCCCAATACGATGTAATCCCAAAGTAAGGTGATCATGATGCTTGATGAGGTTGCTGACTTACGGTGGAGTATAGTAGTGTCAGCAAGTTTCACTGAGTCAGCTTTTATTCAATCACAGTACCGTTTGGCAAGAACAAAGTCAGTCATAAGGTTATGTACAAAGATAGTGATAACGTAATCTTTAAGGGGATTAGCTGGGGTGGGGCAGTGATCTACTTACTATCTATGTATTATAATAAGAATATTGGTGAAATCTAAGTTACTAGATAAATTCTTAGCCTCTTTCTCCTTTAACTCCCTAAAGTCGCTCCTTAATTTAGATGTCTTCTCGGCCTATTTGTGCGTGAATCTATTATTTCTCTTTAGCAGCTTTAGTCTAATAGACTCGTCATAACGTTCTAGCTGTGGAGGGTTAGGGTTGAAAGATGTAAAGAGTAGGTCTACCTTTTCGTAGTTGCCTATCACGTAAGTATTACTATAAGTTATGTGCGAGCGTACACTGACATTTTTGAGACAGCAGCTCAATTTGTCGTCGTCCTATATCTTAGTACCTTTGACCTATAAGTATAGCAATAGGAGCGCGCCTAGCGATGAGTATTAATCGAAAATAGCTATTAGAGGTCTAACATAGATATAATAGTTAAGGAACAGGCTAGTAAACTTATCGGAGGCAAAGCGAATATTATCCCGCCTATAGTTAGCCTGTTACTAACCTTTAAAGTAGGCCATATAGAACGTTAGCCGCCGTAGTTAGATCATATCAGACCGACGCTACCACGTGTTCTATAGTGTTATAGCAGCGCACTCTAGTGCTCTTTCTAGAGCAAGATAGATGTAATAGATTATAGTAAAGCGCTTACAGAGTTCTAGTTCAACTACTTTATATAATACTATAGCGCTACCTCGCTATAATACACTCTCCCCGCCCATACTAGTATTATTAATAAGAAAGAGCTGCTAGTGTTACAGTTATCACCGCAATATATGACAGCTCGGCCCAACCCGCAGCTACAGGTCACATGGGAAGCATGTGACAATAGAGCCCTCTACATAAAGCAAAGGTAGCGCTCTATGATCTACTAATCTGTTGCTGTACTGGATAGAGCAAAAAGAGCAACAGAGCATACGCACTTATTAAGAACAAGACGACTATATAGATAGGACAGTATTTCCTTAGTAGATAAGAGCCTCGTACTTAACTTATGTTGTAGATTCAATAGTAACGTTTGGTTAACTACCTACACCAATTAATACATTTCAATATCCTAACTCGTCTTTCTCCTCACTTCACTGTTTACCCTGAATCAGGTAGAACACTAGGACCACGGACCTCCAATACAAAGTACTGCTAGGTCCACCCTCGACAATTGCAGTCTACGATCGTATCAACCTACGCCCAGTTTCTCAGATACGCGGGGAAAGCAAATGAATTGCTGCAAATCTATAGGATATCAGTGTCGACTGTTTGTTGACTCCGCTCTAAGAGAAGTACACTCCCCTTCTCCTAAGGGCGTTACTGAATAGATGTAATAGTGTGACCCGCTATCAACCGAGCTCGGCCAGGTGGGATGTTTGAAAGCCAAACGGAAGTACCAAGGTAACCCCCGCGCCCCGCAACACCCACTCCATCAACGGCTGATCCCGTCGTGCGCTTTCGACCTAATGCAGGTACAACCACTTCGTTGCCATATTTTTTATCTTAATCCTTCCACAGTAGGGGTAGTGGCACAGTGTGTGTTGAAGTTGTGGACTTGGCTTGGCGCAACCAGGCACCGTGCATAGTGAAGCTACGCCTGATGGACTACGCCGTTCTAAACCCACGGGTGGGTCTTGTAGTTAAGCGTCATTGATGGGAGGGTCCTGCAAGCTCGCGAGCGACTTTCCTTGGGGTGCCTCGCGATCAGGTGGCATGCGAGGCGACCGTCCAGGTAAGGTCATTCTCATATGCTGAACGCCTAATGAACGCATGCCTGACATTGCAACGAGTTGTGAGCCTCATGGCACGTGCAAGATGCGACATCGCCAGTAATCCGTTGGTCGGCGTGCGCACCGGGCCCATCACATGATATGGGCGCGTTGGTAAGTAAGAGCTGAAACTGGACCTGGAAATGCAAAGCGCAGATCAGAAGTATTCATCTCTGACGTCCATCCCTCTAGAACAACACATCCGAACTGACTTCCGTTATGGTTGGCGTTCGATCCACCATCTCCTACACAATTCAGATTGCCCTTCCATTCCTTGATCATCGTTAGGAAATTATCACGATGAACACAATCGCAACGAGGTATCCGGAAGCCCAGCCCCAGTGGGAGTTGGGCATGGACGTCGACGACAAGCTTCAGACCCCCACAATTGGAGAGCTTGGCCAAGTCGACCTATACGTGGACAACTCACCAAGATACGCCCTACAGTGCGAATATCCAATTGTTAATAGCTTACCTCTTCATGGCGCCCATCTTGAAGACTGGATGATCGCGGCTCTTGCAGAGTGTCAAGACATAAGCTGGAGCTTCCTTCTTGAGAACTGGCCGCAATCGTTTGGATACGAGTCGAGCAGATTGAGCACACTTCCACAACGGAAGCCTACCGGACGAGGCTGCTTCATCCAAGATATGAGCGATCCTACCAAATGGCGAGTTGCGCAGTTTGGAGACGTGATGCTAATGGGGTCTGATGGATTCGAGATCAACTACAACCAGAAGCAAAAGCAGACGGTCTCTAGCAAGAAACGCGGTGACAAGTGGGACCTTATGGGTCGGCGAAATAAATTTGTATTGCTCCATAGAGAGTCAGCTCTGAGTCGCGTTTAGCCAGCCAGGCGAACCAATTCCCACATCAGTCTAGGCTAGTAGCGCTTGCCCAGGTTCTGCCTCACAATTTTCCTGCCAAGGTCTTCCTGGCGAGCAGAGATGTGCTTAGTCATCTTCATTTTCGGCATACACGAGAAAAGCTATTGGTAGATACTAGACACGAAGTTTTTGTCAAAGACAAGCACACTGGATTGCACCATGGTATTGTGGCGCACTTATCAGCCCCTGATATGTAGGCTGCCTTTTCATGTGCACGGCCGTTTAAAAGCTCCACTGAGAAAGCTGGACACTATATGACTTTCATAATGTTGACACTAAAGCAGAGGGAGAGGCACTGATACCAGACAATGCTTAGGCACAGGCAGACTCTAGTCTATGTGAGGACTGAGATAGTACAATCTCTGTTTTGTAACGGTTGGCCATGAGATCCTATAAGATCGCATACTGTCGTCATGTCAATTGACATCGTCTTCAGAACTGTGTTTTTCTAGCGATCTATGCGGTCTGCCCTTGCTCACTTTTCGAATTCCCCGAGTTCCGCAAATTTGGTCACGGCCTTATAGCTTGTGTCGCAGATCACAATTCAGTCGCCAGGCCCCTTGGAACATCTTCTTGACTAACAAAGCAGCAACCTGTTCAATTCAACATGTTCGCGCCGAATTGAACCCTAAGCACACGTCCTAGGCCTTCGGTCTCACCATTATCGAAGTAACCATTCCTTGCCAGGCGATACTACAGCAGATTTCGTATAGCTATCCACGAAAAGGTAGTCCCTGGAATTTGTTGGCATTACACTACGCAGCTAGAGAAGTTGGATCCAAACTATTACGTCAAATACAAAGACAGACAAATTTAAAATCAATGTCATAGTTGGAAAGAAGAAAACCAAACATCATGAGCTACTCAGAGCACTATATCAAGGACGACAGTCCTGACTAGATTGGCCCTCATACCAGCAGGAAACAGAACATTTCCAAAATAGGGCGTGAATTTGTCAAAGCCTTTATAACCAAAAAAAGACTTATTGGCGACTACCACTACGTGTTCCTATTCAAGCCTAATCTTCCATTCATGAAAGGGCAGAAGCGCGCGGCGNCGTCCTTCAGACTTGATGATAGGATGCTAATCTTTCTAGCTCTATTGCTCGGATTCCAGTACGGATTAGCCATGCTAGCTGGGGTTATCACCCCTCCAATCATTCTTGCAAGCGCCGCAAACCTCGACGCGAATTTACAACCACATCTCGTCAGTACCTTATTAATCGTTTGCGCCATCCTCTCCTTGATTCAGATATCTCGATTCCATGTATATAAAACCCCCTGCTATTCAGGGACTAGTTTAATCTCTGTCGGAAGAACTTCCTTCATAATCATTCCTATAGCTACCGGCGCATTAAGCTAGAGTGCGATGCTCGCCGGAGCTGAGCCTAATCTTGTCTGACTTAGCCTTCTTAGTTGGTGGTTTAGCCTCGGTTGGCTGATCTTCGTCCGTCTTGCTCTTTTTTGATAGATTGATCTTACTTAAAGGCAGATTCTTAGGGTTCTCCAACACCGGCGATGCAAGATTTCCAGCTTGCGGCTTGGTGGCAGGAGCTGTCATCACATTGGATGGACCAGCTTGGTGGTCGGTAGTAAAAGGAGAGAGCCGTCCAGATAGACCAGGCTGAGTATCAGTAGTGAAAATGGCCTACGGCTTGGTCTCCACCTTCTGATTGCCCGAGCGGTCCGCGGTAGTAGTGGCATTCGGCTTTGTCTGCTTGACCTTCGTGTTGCTTTTCACAACACCAGCTTCTGGACCGGTGATCTTGGTCTTGCCTTGGAGCGTGTGAGGCTCGATTTGATCATGGCTGGTGGTGGGCTTCACCTCTGGTGTATCAGCCTTACTGACATGAGCCTTATCGTCCGGCTTGAGTGCAGCGCTCATCAGAGTCTTCCAAGCGTTGTTCTTTCTCGGAGCCATCTTCGGTGTATCGCAAGTAAATGATGTTGAGGTTTTCGGGAATGTCGTGGAAGGTGGTAAAGTAGTAAAGGATAGAAAGATTCCAAGGTTTGCAGCGACGAATGATTTTGTGTCTCAGTCTCAGTAGTTTAAGTTCACTTCTCGTCGGCATCGTAGAATCTTCGTATGGGTTGGAAATGAAGCTTAGGCGCTCCGTCACATGTGAAGTATCTTGGCTTCATTTGTGAGTACGTCGCACAGCTAAGGTGAACACATTTCCGATCTTTCCCTTCTTCCTCCTCTTTCTGTCAACCTTTCTTTCTTGACTAAAACAATCTCTCGAACCAGCACCATCGAACCAACGCAAATATGGACGGCAAAAATGATGTGGAGCAGACGGAACCTGGTATGTACCCACCACTCACAACTCTGACCAAGGCAGTGAGCATCGTCAATAATCAAACGCCTCAATGAGGGTTCGAGCCGCTATTGTTTTTTACATGATTCTAATCAGCCTCTAGCTCAGTCCTCCACTATGCCTGACTCATCTAACGGCGCCCCCATGATTGACCGTTGTAAGTCTCACCATCCAACCTGTTGTCGTATGAGCGTCATTAACTAGGAATCACAGCCCTATTTCAAGTCCTGATCGCCGTATTGTCAGCCCTGCTGAACTTTACTATCCCTGCTTCTGTACAAACCCCAAAGACTTCTCCAAATGTTCCAGACGTGGAAAACCCGCTGGCTTGTTTCGACCATCTTATGGACCGAGCTTCATCCTCGTTCGTCCTGCGCGCGTTCAGCGTCTTGTTCTCCCAATCTGTTGTTAGTTTCGACCATCACCTCGAAAAGATAAAGGAAGATCTGGAAAATCTGGAAGCGATAGCATTATTCGCTGCGAACAGGATGCGGACTTATTGCAGCACGGCTGGTAACATACCCATCCTGGCTACGCTACCTGGTAGGCCAGGCTTTCTTAAAAAGGCAGATTTGATCGCCGATATGCTTCGTGGCCAATAAAGCGAGTCGAAGGAAGAACATCAGTTCATATCAGCAATATTGGACAACGACCCGTTGATGGTGCGACCTCCACGATTAGATGTTAACACTGATCGAGAGGTCAAGACCATGGTGGATGAAAGGACTCGTGCTTTGTCGAACTTGACAGTTGAGGACTACGAGACCATCAAGAAGACTGTGGATGATCTAGATGCCCAGATCAACGATCTCACACTCCAGAAGGTCGCAGCTATTCGGTATGCGATCGATAAAGGGCATGCTGAATCAACCTCCGGCGATAGTGAAGCCTCTGATGATCATGCAGCCTCTGACGACCGTGCAATCTCTAATGCCTCTCACAAACCTGGATCGCCTTCCAGCAATGTCACTGATTCCTCCGGCTTTCCAACTTCGGAATCTTTAGACAAATTGGCAGCCGAATGCTTGGTACCCAGTACCAAACGCAAGTACGAGACCAATGAAGATGAGGATTAATGTGATGTTGGGACTTCCAATTCTTAAGATTCTGACGATGGGAATACCACGAGCAGCGAGGAGTCCGACTGATATGTGGACTCAAAGGCTATCATCAACACATAGGCAGCGGACGGTATGGGCATTGAGTATCGTCGACCTCTCGAGTAGGGTAGTACGTAGGATCAAGATCAGGAGTCAGCTCGAGAATAGATACTCAAATTTGATACTACATCTTGGAGACATTGTCTTTGCTCGCGTTACAAGTGCCAGACTAACGAGTCCCTTTTGTGCCACAAACATTAACTAGGAGTTGGCAATCTGTAGAGTTGTATTGTTACGAAACACCAAATGAGGTAAGAGAAACCGAAGCTTCAACTGTACAGCCACGTTATCTCAGTTGGATTACGGCCCGGGTTGGGTCCAGCTCCTACTACAAACCCTCGACTTGTGATAAGACATCGCTCGAAGTTCCTCTTTCCACCTCGTCACTCATGTTTTGTTTTATCTCTACCAACACTGTGCACACGTTTCCACCATTACGATGAGCCAAGAGGACGCTGATTTCCTTTCGAGCAGTCTTCAACAGCTTATGACTGAACTCGAGACCCAGGCTGAAACGCGGGATGATCCAGGAGATACAGGGTATCGTTTGGCTTGCGTTGCACAGCAGATCAATGAGCGCAATCGTTTGTTGCAACAGAACGAGGAAGAGCTGGCGCTAGGACAGCAGCAACTGAACGAAGATCGAGCGAGGATAAGCGATCAAACAAGCATAGCCAGACTTTCAGAGACGATCAACGGCCTAGCACAGTCTTTCCAAGACTGGCGACAAGACGATAGCCAAGCCATTCTCTCTATCAACACTCATCTAGAGACGACGAACGCTAGAGTTCAGAAAGCCGAGGGTTTCAAGATTTACAACAAGAGATTTAAGGGTGAACTGGACAAGCTCAAAATGACATCCCAAAATTCGAAGGAAGACAACAGTGTTTTGAAATGTGAATTGGGAATAACAAAAACCGCATTGCACAGGTCGGACGAAAAGAACAACCCACGGAAGACAGCAAAAGATACGTTGAAAGCATATACCGATAGTTTGAAAGCAGACAACGACGGCTTGAGGACTGACAACGGCAGTTTAAAAACAGACAGTGACGAACTGAGGGAAGAGAAGGCGAGGCTAAACCAAGGCCTTGAGAGCTCAAGCAGGGAGTTGAACAGCAACATCACGGAGCTATCTGACATGAGGGACGTAGTCGATCAACTACGGGCAGAGAACGCAACTCTAGAGCTAGCGAGAACCAATAAGATTGGTAGCAAGTCTTCGGAAGCGCACGCAATGTAGTTGGAGATTGCTCGGTTGAAGGGAGAGATGCAGATAGTGAGCGTCATTCTTGACGAATCTCATCAAGTACGGACGGAGCTGGACGAAACCAAGAAAGAGCTGGATAAAGTCAAACAAGACTTTGCCTCGTTGAAGGCAAGCAGTTCAGACAGCGGGACTCGTAAGCGGCAGAGGGCGATGGAGTCTCCAGAACGATCGGCTCGGCCTGGGAAGCAGAAATCAAATACACCGCCATCTGCTAATGATGATCCAGCTGGAGGTAGATTTTCCAAATCTCCGCCGCCACGACCATCGCCACAACCATCAGCACCACCACCACCACCACCACCACCACTACCGCCGCCGCCGCCGCCACCACCACATTAGGTGGTTCTGTATGGGAAGCTTACCCAGGTACTACAAAGCACATACGGTGCGCCGTGCTCAGCATGGCATTTCAAATCGAACCGGCG
>LSHF01000146.1:0-40744 GCA_001660795.1 Leptoxyphium fumago
CCCTCTCACCATCTCGTGCCTTGCCCTTTGCCAGTGCCTGCATCGCCTGTCCAGCCCAGCCCGACCTGCTGCGAAGCCTGGCTTCGGACTCTCCCCAGAGGGCACGATGCTCCCCTCTGACACCTGCCTCATCTTCTGACCCACAACCAGGACCAACGGGCACTCCATACTGCGCATAGCCGCCCTGAGGGCCTATCGTGCACGCCATCGTCTGCCTTCCCGCCATCCGTGCTCGCTGCCATCGTCCTGGCCACCCTCGTCGTCCGACATTGCTCGTCACATACATGTCCATATCGTCTCGTAATTCGTGCGAGCCGTGCAACCGTGTCTCAAGACAAAACCCAACCCAAGGCCGTGCCAGTCTCTCTGTTTTCTGAACCGTCCTGGGACGGCGGATTTTGCGTCCATTGCTGGCGTCCAGGCTGACCATGCTGGCCTCTTCTCTTTCCATCCCAACCCAGATGGATCTGTAAAGGAAAATCAAACAAACAGTTCAAGCAATATTGGCAAGCCATGCCGCCAGCATTCGTACACGCCCGCTCAACCACCTTTGCTCATCCTCGCAATCATCTACTGCTTCGCTCGTGCAATGAGCCACTCTAGAACCGCATCAAGATTGGTTTCCTCCTTGGCGCTGATCCCGTAGCAGCTGACCTCCCGTTGTGTGATGGCTTTGAGGTTTAGCGCCGCTATGAGCTCATCAACGTTCAGGTGATCCTCCAGATCCGACTTGTTGCCAAGAACAAGCAGTGGGATACCCGCAAGGGCCTGCTTCTCGAGCAGGTCGTGAAGCTCCTGCTCCGCCACCGCCAAAGCCTCGCGGTCGGCAGAGTCTACGATGAATCTGCACAGGTACCTGTCGTCAGCGCTGTACGTCCATGAGTGGTCAAGATTTTCAACCTACACTATCGCGCTTACACCTCTGCAGTAACGTTCCCACATGAGGCGAAACCTTGGCTGGCCGCCTAAATCCCAACTGCGAATCATCAGTATCGTTCCAACACGAGTCAAAACATAGAGGTTCGCCAATGGAAGAAGCTGGGTCATAAGATGGATCTGCGCGAGACCAGCGGTGCAACTCGCATCTCGTCAGATCCACCAACCAAGGCTGATGCCGGACTTGAACGTACCACTTCAATGTGACATGCCCCTTCTGAACCCGCTTCATGTTGAAGCCGACAGTTGGGATGGAGCTGCGATACCGTTAGCATACAAAACCTAAAGCGACTTTGGTCACTTGAGTCAACACTCACTCGATAGTGAACTCGCCGCCCTGGACAACAATACGTTAGCTGGAAAGTTACTGCATGCCGAGCCTTGTGACGATTGCTTACAGCTAGCACACGCAGCAGCGAGGTCTTGCCCGCATTCTGCAATCCGATCATGCTGATGTCCATCTCGGTGGCCCTAACGGAGAGAGGTCAGTCCGAGGCTCTGGAAGAAGACGGCACGATTGCCCTGAATGGACCAGGACAGGGCTCCGGCTGCACTCTTATGTATCTCTGAACGGGATGTTGCTGCGGTGCTCCCCATCAGGTTGTTGTGAGGTCGATGGGATTAGCTCGGTATGCCGGCGCAATCTTCTGTTGCCAAGGGGAAGGGAAGGGCATGACGGAGGCAGCAGGTAACGGCTACGGTGACGGTAGCGGGAGTGGTAATGGCGACGGCCATGAGAACGATAATGACGGTAATGACGAGGATAAGGATGGTGTTCACGTACCAGAACAGCCTGAGCAGCCAATCACGAATCCGCTTGATGAAGCCAGCCATGGTGGGCGTAAGCGGGCGGAATGCCCGTCGCTGGCGTTGTGGTTGAAGAGAGGTTTGACTTGGGCCCGTCAACCGTCTGGATGGCGATATAGTGAAGCTGGGCTTCGGTGACACTGTGGAAAGTCAAGGATTGGTGGACGAGGACTGTTGGTAGGAGCGGGGTTTAGCGAGACGGTCCGCGCCAATTGGTCAAGCCAGGCCAGGCCAGGCCAGGTCAGGTCAGGTCAAGTCAGGCTAGGTTAGGCGTAGGTCAGGTCAGGTTCAGTAGGTTCTGAAGCTGGTGCTGATGCTGGTGCTGGTGCTGGTGTGCTTGGTGCTGGTTCTGGCACAGGTCTGGTGTCCTCGACACTCGTTTGTCGAAACGAGCAAAAAGCCTAACCACATAGGCGGTCTAACAACAATCAAGGAGCGTTTACGTCGTGGTTCATTAGCTCTTCTTCTGCTCCCCGCTACAGCCCGCTTGCTGGTCTCACAGTTCTCTCGCAGCTCTACAGTTGTTGTGGTCCAGCGATTGCGCGCCGCTCCTGCGTAGGTGTATGTAGGCGTACGTGCGTGCGTGTCGGTGTCGGTGTCGGCGTCTACAGCAGCCTCTGTTCCCTGTGTCTACGCCGAGGTTGGCTCATGCATGTGCGAGACAAAGAGTTCTGGGCGGCTGCGCCACTGCACGACGCACGATGTCTGTATCAGACTGCCGCACCTCTTGTGACTTGCAAATCGCCGTTCGGCAGAGTTCGGTAGTATCGGCTTATGGCGCCTGGAGACGTAGCACCTGGCTCATCTGGTGTCTTTGTCGCGCCTTTTATCCCGTCTGCGGAACGGGGATTTGTAGCTGTTCTGTCACCACCGCTGTTGCCAATATGGCCCTTCCTACAGCTGCTGCTATCAAAGACACCAAGAAAAGAACTTGCAGACAAGCGGCAGTGCCCCGTTCGTCGTAGATGTCAGCTCTACCGTTGTGGCGAGGCGAAAAGTGTGCTGCTCGCTCCTCGCCCAATTTCATCTGGATGATTGGGAATGAGCCAATAGGTAGCAGTTCGCTGAGGCTACTCCCGCTTGTCCCTCTGCCGCTCCCGTTCCCGCTCCCGCCCCCTCGGCTGCAGCGTTGCGCGGCCCGGCCCTATACGCTGCTATCACGTCATCACTCGATCTGGTCTAATCAAATCTAATCAGATCTGATCGGTTATGACCAACCACCATCAATGACCCGATCCGATAGAGCTTTAGAACTTTTTTGCTTGGAGAACTTGACACCGGGTCCGACGCTGTGCTTGCTTGATCGCCTGTCTTGCGTTTTGATGCCCTCACGTCTACCATTACACCACTCTGTTTGCATTTGAGCGATGGCGCTGGGATTTTGAAACGCACTACGAGTCTCCACCACCCACAATGGCGCCCACATCCACCGAATGGTCGACTGACTACAATGCCAATCGCCGCCACGATCTGTTTCGTTGCCCGCCCTCTGATCACAGCGCATACCCTTCTCTTCAGGCTGCGATTGCTCCTCATGTCGAATCTTTCAACCGGGTCTTTGTAGATGATGGCCAATTGACCCATGCCTTGAGAGACATCGGAACGAAAACATTCCTCGACGGCCATGCCTCAACCGCGGGCCCGAGGAATCGCTTGCAGGTGCGGGTGAGCCAGCTATACCTGGAGAAGAGCCAGCTTCCATCTACAAATAAGGTCGAGAGCTTAAAGCGCGAGATTCTCCCTGTCGAGTGCAGGGAAAGGCACAGTACATACCGCGGCCGGTTTCGCGGCAAGCTTGAGTACCGTATCAACGACGGGGACTGGAAGGAGAGTGTTCGTGAATTTGGCTATGTGCCAATCATGTTGAGATCAAACAGATGTCACTTGGAAGGCCTCTCTCCCAAGGAGCTTGTCAACAGACGGGAGGAGACCGAGGAGCTGGGGGGTTATTTTATTGTCAACGGCAACGAGAAGCTGGTCCGGATGTTAGTCGTGAACCGACGTAACTTCCCCATGGCCATTGTACGACCATCTTTCGAAAACAGAGGCGGAAGCTACACAAAGTACGGCATTCAAATCCGCTGTGTGCGACCAGACCAAACCTCCCAGACCAACGTCCTGCATTATCTCGGCGATGGCAACGTCACATTCAGATTCTCATGGCGAAAGAACGAGTACCTCATCCCTGTTGTCATGGTCCTGAAGGCTTTGGTAGATACCAACGACCGACAGATCTACGAAGGTATAGTTGGTCCGGCTGGTAGCAAAGGTATTGATGATAAGCAGTTCGTCACCGACCGTGTTGAATTGCTTCTGCGTACGTACAAAGCGTATGGGTTTACCGGAAAGTCGAAAACCCGCGCATACATCGGGTCAAAGTTCAGAGTCGTCCTTGGGGTGCCGGAAGACATGAGCGATGAAGATGCAGGTACTGAATTCCTGCGCAAAATCGTGTTACCCCACCTGGGAGCCTATCGCGTGACCGAGTCGAATGATGTCGATAAATCTAAGCTATTATTGTTCATGATCAGGAAGCTATACTCACTCGTGGAGGGAGAATGCACAGTGGACAACCCTGATGCCGTACAGAACCAAGAAATCCTCTTACCCGGTTTTCTCTATGGCATGATCATCAAGGAGCGCATCGAGGAATGGCTGTCTTCTATTGGCAACGCGCTACGGGAATGGAGCCGCAACAACCAGAGCCCTTCATTCGTCAGCAAGGAATTCGAGCGAGACTTTTTGGGAAAGATTGTACGGAAGACGAACGAAAACTTTGGACAAGCTCTGGACTACTTCCTTGCAACCGGAAACCTCGTCAGTCCTTCAGGCCTGGACCTCCAACAGACTTCTGGTTTTACCGTAGTTGCAGAGAAGATCAACTTCTACCGTTTCCTTAGTCACTTCAGAATGGTACACAGAGGCAGCTTCTTTGCGCAATTAAAGACTACCACGGTTCGAAAATTGCTACCAGAAAGCTGGGGCTTCCTCTGTCCCGTGCACACACCCGATGGAAGTCCTTGTGGACTGTTGAACCATCTGGCTCACAAGTGTACGATCTCTATTGACAGCGTCGATACATCAAAATTGGCCCTGCTAGTGTCTCAGCTTGGCGTCGTGTCTGTCTCGAAGGCTACACTAGATGAAAGTGTCGTTGTCCAGCTTGACGGACGCATCTTGGGCTTTTGTACTCCAAAACAGGCCCGCGTTGTTGCAGACACCCTGAGATATTGGAAGGTCGAAGGTGGCCATGGAGTACCTCTTGATCTGGAGATTGGCTACGTTCCCTCTTCACATGGTGGCCAATACCCTGGCATATACATGTTTTCCGCTCCTGCAAGAATGATGCGGCCTGTCAAGTATCTTCCGCTTGACAAGACAGATTATGTGGGCTCGTTTGAGCAGCCTTTCATGTCTATTGCCTGTACGGAGCCTGAGATCGAATCGGGGGAATCGACTCATGTCGAATTTGATCCAACCCATATCCTATCAATTGTCGCTAACCAAACTCCCTTCTCCGATTTCAATCAATCGCCAAGAAACATGTACCAGTGTCAAATGGGCAAGCAAACAATGGGAACACCCGGCACTGCGCTCAAGTACCGAACTGACAACAAAACGTACCGTATCCAAACAGGACAGACCCCTGTAGTCCGACCACCTCTTCACAATGAGTATGGTCTAGACAACTTTCCACAGGGTACGAACGCTGTTGTTGCTGTGATTTCTTATACAGGTTATGACATGGACGACGCAATGATTATCAACAAGTCAGCCCATGAGCGAGGATTCGGATACGGGACCATCTATAAGACCAAGTTCGTAAATCTGGCGGACGAAAACAAGGCCGGCAGAGGACGAAGCACTGTCGTCACCCACAAGTTCGGCTTCGCGCCAGACTCGGCTATTAAGACGTCTTGGAGGGATACTCTCGAATCCGATGGTTTGCCTAAGGTCGGGCTCAAGGTCAAGGAGGGCGATTATATTGCTGCCTTCCATTCAGTTACTAGAGATGCAGACGATGGAGACTACAAGAACCTGGATGGCCGGACACAGTTCTACAAGTACAAAGACGCGGAAGAGGGCTTCATCGAAGAGGTCAAACTGGTCGGAAACGAGAATGGGTCCAATGAACCATGCCAATCAATCAGCATCCGCATTCGGATCCCGCGCTCACCTGTTATTGGCGACAAGTTCTCCTCCAGGCACGGACAGAAGGGTGTTTGCTCACAGAAATGGCCAATGGTAGATATGCCTTTTACTGAATCCGGCATGCAACCAGATGTCATTATTAACCCCCACGCCTTCCCCTCCCGAATGACCATCGGCATGTTCATCGAATCCCTCGCAGGGAAATCTGGCGCTCTGCACGGTCTGGCACAAGACTGTACCCCGTTCAAATTCAAAGACAGAGAGGGCGAGACTGCAGTGGAATATTTTGGGCACCAGCTCAAGGAAGCAGGCTATAACTACTACGGAAATGAGCCCATGTATTCAGGTATTACGGGCGAGGAACTGGGTGCGGACATCTACATTGGCGTAGTGTACTATCAACGTCTTCGTCACATGGTCAATGACAAGTACCAGGTCAGAACGACAGGACCCGTCACGCCGTTGACCGGCCAGCCCATCAAAGGTAGAGCTAAGGGTGGTGGTATTCGTGTAGGAGAGATGGAACGTGACGCACTGCTGGCGCATGGAACTGCGTTCTTGCTCCAGGATCGTCTGCTGAACTGCTCCGACTACACCAAAGCCTGGATTTGCAAGACCTGCGGAAGTTTCCTATCCACACAACCGTCTGCTGGCGGGTACGGTCGAAGAAAGGAAGGTGGGAGGACAAGATGTCGCAGATGTAGTAGGAAAGCTACCGCGTCGAGTCCCAAGAGTGAATGCTGGGACGACAAGACAGGGAAAACCTGGGTAGGTGGTGCAAATGTTGCACAGGTCGCAGTGCCTGGCGTCCTCAAGTATTTGGACGTGGAACTTGCCGCCATGGGTGTCAGAATGAAGTTCAAGCTTTCCCCTTAGGCCAACAAGTTGCACTCGTGCACGTTGTATGTATTGATATAAGCGTCACGGAGTTTGAGTTGTTACGGGATCCTGGCATGTTGGGCATTTACAGGGTCTCTTTGCTTCCACGTGCAAATTTTCTTCAATCGAATGCGTCTTGTCGACTGTTAGGCAACATGCGAGTGTTGAGCATCCGCCACAAGGAAGTTTTGAATTTGACTGTTCTCACATAATTACATGTCTATGGAACTCGGCAGATGTTTGTCAGCCGAGATCCTAGTCCAGGGATGTTTCGGCTGTGGCTACATTGTCACATTGTCACCATGCACCTAAAGCTGTCATGATTTCGCTGATTTGCCCAAATCACATGCTTTTATCGGATCACCCATGTTGCCTGTTCCGACGGTTTCACAAACACAACTATTCATTGGTGAAAGATCGCGAAGACCATACGTTTCTTGCTGCCTAAAAATGCAGCATCGGTCTAATCGGATCAAAACGCATCCGACCGTTATGCCTTTTCCATTACTTGGAGAGTCTAAAACCCTAATATTGGGCGTGTGGTGAGTAGCGTTACGTAGAGACAACACTGATGGGCTGTTGGGACGGCATGTATACGGCATGGGGCCTTATCTGTATGCATACCACGATGTATTCGTACGAGATCGACTATAACTCGCCTGGCGACCGGTATGAGCCCGTCCACAACCGACAACGCATTATCTACCAAATCCGAGCTGTAGCTTGTAACACGTCGAGATGTGTGGAAGATGAAGAATGGGTGTGTGGGGTCTTCGCCTCTTATATTGTAACCCAACATACTGCGATGTGCTGCATATCCACTAAGAACGCAGATGTTCAACCCCCAGTTCTCGGAAGCGAGCACTCGGCTTTAATGATACAGTAAAGGGTCGGTTCGTAATATCCTCACGAGACGGGAAAATGGTGTGCGATGTGCCTGCTGGTCCCGTAGTGAAAAGGATGCAACCCTTCCGGAGACTATCATGGGAGGTGGCAGGAGCGAAGGCGCATTCCTAGACAAGTTGCTGACCCGGATGCTAACATCCCAACGTGCCAGGCTCGCTAATGGTCTTATAGACAGTATCTAACATATGTCTTCAGTCATCTTGGTGACACTCGGTTTGCTAGATCAACAATCAGTATCGCCCGAACTATCAGNCCCATCATGTTCCACACTTGGCGCCATCAGAAGCGAATCTTCGCACCACTCCTTGTTGTGTTCATTTTGGTAAGCCTGGCAAGACATCATATCAGAGATCTAGGGCAGACTGCTCGGACATATGCGACCTTTGGGTCATTGAGTTTGAACAAGCACATTTTCCCGTCAAGGAGCAATCCTAGCCAGCAGGCTGAGCTTAAACAACTGTCTCCAAGAATTCTGCACCAGATCTTGCTAGACGAAGGCCGCAATATCACAATCGGCCAGTATGCTACTGCTTTGCACGGTTGTGGCAAGCTACATCCTGAATGGGAGTATCGACTCTGGACGGACGACAAAGCTACGCAGTTTGTACGCGAGAACTTCCCAGTCATTCTTCCTCACTACCGGGCTTATAAACAGACAATCTCACGGACGAATATCCTGCGATACCTTCTGCTTCACCGCTATGGCGGTATTTATTTGGACCTGGACATCACATGCCATGAACCATTGGACCAATTTTTGCACCTTCCCTGGCTGACACCGGCAGCCTACCCAGCAGGAATCAACAATGCGTTTATTTTGTCTAAGCCGGAACATCCTTTCCTGTCAGAGCTCATCCTACAGATACCCAACCATGATCTGGCTTGGCCGATGCCATACGTCCAAAATATGCTCACTACCGGTTGCATGTTCATCAGTAATGCCTGGATGCGATACATGAGACATGAGGCCGAACATCAACCCGAAGACAAGCTTTACATACTTGCTGATGAGCTTGGAAACTTAGAGGGCCACATGTTGCGTGGAAAGGTTGTAACACCTCTATTTGAACATGGTGGTGCCAGCAGCTGGCACGACTGGGATGCTGCTCTCATTATTTTTGTGGGACGTCATTACGTCCTTGCGCTCTTCATTGTATTAGGGGCGGCAGCTTCGATCTTCTGCCTTACAGTTTGCTTGTTGTGCAGACATCAGTGGAGACGACGACGGACGAGCTCGGTCGATGAAGATACGTATTTTGTGAAATTGGGATAGGGTACTGTAGCTCAGTGAACACCCGACACTATTGCTTTCCATAGTTGAATGGTCTCTCTACAAAGTAATGCAGCACCTGAAGAAACTGTTGAAACGACTTTCAGAACTATCGCCCTGAGAGCTTTGCTGGATGAAAAGGGTACAAGCTGGCAGACTATCTGCGAAAGCAAGAGAGAAGGGACCTATAAATATTGAGTATCTTTTCACAGGCCCATTCAATCGCCCTTAGATTTTCGCATCCTGCTCGAGGACTTGAATCCTAGATAGCATTTACCTGGAACGATTCCTATGCATCGATGATGTCGCCCTATATTGAGAGCTTCATAGGAGGTCTCCTCCATGAGGCTATATTACTCCGCGTTAAGAACAAAGTTGATACACGGACACTTTGGGCCAGCTCTACTGCTCCTTTCCACAATGCTGACCCTGAAGTTGGTGTTTTTTAATGTCGTTTGATGCTACCAGACCATGAAATCGTTCTCGGAGACCGACTGCTGTTTCTTTTGATATATATACACTAGCTACATCAGGTAAGTGCCCTAATCGAGGCTGTGTTATGTTACACAATACCATACACTCGCTTAGCAATGAAGAAGCAAGTAATTCCAAACATGAAAAGACCGGCAGTGATGCACCAAAACCATGTCAAGTCACCCTCATAATCTTGTCCAGGTACCCAAACATTCATACCCCACATACCAGTTACAATATTCATCGGAAGTACGATCGTACCTAGTACCGTAAGTTTACCCAGAACGTCAGCGGTTTGTTCTGCTCGTTCGTTCATGCGGATGTTGATTTGTGCAAGATAATTGCTGTGAGCTCTTGATAGGAGGCTATACGACAGGTCAGCTTATTCCACTCCCAGCATTTGCAAGGGTATTGACACGTACTTTTCGTAGTGACTGAGGTTGCCAGTCATGGTGACGATGTGATCCTGTATATCGCCAAGGTAAAGACCAATCTCTGACCGAGGTGCAACTTCCCAATGTTCATTACATCTTTTCGCGAATCCCTTGATGACGTCGGCTTTATTACCAAGCAGTCGGTAGAGCCCCATAACTTTTTTTCGACACTCTCCCACACGCCTCAACATATCACCGCCACTCTCGCCCGCAGTGCGTTCACCTTCCGCTTTCTCTGCACCAGCATCTGCTTGAGTCAAAGGCTCGGATGCACCTTTCACACCCTTCACATGCCCCTTTCTTCTCAAGATGCGGTCAAGCCAAGTCCTGGTCCGGCGTTTGTTCTTCTCCACCTTTTCTCTAGTTTCCTGTCCCAAATTATCATCTGCTGTATTTTGGTGCATGTAGAGAATTTCGTCGTCAATGTCGTCGACCTCATCTTCGATTTGTTGGACTAACGGGGCATAGACGTCCGTCACATCGTCAATGATGGCGTAACTAATCCAGTCTGCAGTGGGGCTCATGTAATCATTCAACTGCCGGATTCGTCGCCGAACGTTTGCAGGGTGCGGAGTTTGTGAATGATGAAAAGTTATCACGCCGTCTCTAAACACCACAACATACATATTGATAGGCTCCATGTAGTCCACGTTGTTCTCATCTTGCTCGAACGATCGATAATTAACGAAATAGTAGGATTGGAATAGCTCCACCTTTTCGCGTGGTTCCTCCATCAAGATGTCCTCAATGGTCAGCTGATGGATGCCGAAAGCTTTCGCGAGGATCTTCATCTCCATCTCAGTCGGTGATAGTACATCCAACCAGAACGTTGGGCGAGGTCCATGACGTTTCAGTGTGGGAGGCTTCTGAACTGGCGTCGGAGCCTGTGAATGAGGTGTATTGGCACCAGTACCGTGTCTGCTGTCTTCGGAAGGCTGCTTCGCTATTTCGCTTGCTTGTGTTGAGGCACGCCTGTTTTCAACCGCCACCCGACCGTTGGTTGCCATCATGGACGGGCGCTGGAATGTTTGGCCGCCGCCAATTTCATCCTCATCCTCGCTATCGTCGCTGAGTTCGATAGGGTCTGGTAAGAATAAATCTTTGAATGTAGCACCATCCTGGCAAAGATCACTGATTGTCCGAGCGTGAATTGTCTCCTCCAACATCTCATTGAAGTAAGTGAATTTGAAGGGTGCGTCATCTTCCTCCCTGTGCCAGACGGGTTTACTCCTTCGAAGTCTACCCTCGATCATAACTGGTTCTACTAACTTCTTTGCCCTGATCTGCTCCTGCGTTCGCTGTTCCTTTTCTTCTCTGCTCCACTCCTCTAAGATTTCCAAATCGGGCCAGACCCGGGTACGTCTTCGACGAGGTCGTGGCGATCCACGTCGGGAAATCCGTTCCTCATCTTCCTCTGCAATTTCAGACATGTCAACTTCGCCTGGAAAACATACGTCACGTTCTGCAAGCTCGGCAACAACGGAACGTCTCCTTGGACCTTCGGTTGGGGAGCTTGAACGTTTGGGAGGAATGTCATCTTCATCGGTAGGATCGATGTCTATGAGAACTTCCCTCCCTCGGTCGCCCTTGGGAGACAGATCATTGATCATGACATCGTCTAGCGAGCCTAGCACTGGAGAGCCAGGTACAGATGGGGGGTTGTTGACATCGCGAAAGTCATCTTCGTCTTGGTTCAGTCTACGTTGTCCAACGTCAAGATTGGCAGTTGGTATGCGTCTGCGAGAGCCATTTGGAGAATGATTCGAGAGCTGCCTGTGTGCTTTTGGTCTTCCGCTATTGCTACCATATCCACTCGAATGCGGTCTGCTCTGCTCAGAAGAACTGTTTTTGAAAGGTCGGCCGAGGAGAGGGGAGCGGTCGTTCGCATTGTGTCCATCGTATTCATCGTCCAAAAGATGGTACTCATTTCCTCTTGCTGATTGGCCGCGATTCTGCGTGCTCAACCTTGGAGTCGATGCTGCAGAAGTGCGACTGGGATTCGGCCTTGAGAATGGTAGACTGGGGCGTGTAAAGCCATGTTGTATACTCGATCGTCTCGCGCGCACAGGTTCCTGCTCCCGATGGTCTAAAAGGGCTTCGCTTTCCAGGCTAGTGTTGCTCCGATTCCCACTCTGCAGTCTATACAAGCTTGCCTGCTGGGCATTCACCCTGGTGGCGTTCAGTCGACTGCTCTGCTCGACATTTTGTCCTTCCTCCTCTGGGACTTCAGACGGCGCAATGAAACTCTGGCGTCTCCCCTTGCGATGCTTCCTTCCCCCCTTATGACGCTTTTTCTTTGAACCGGGATTGGGTACCACTGGCTGCGAGGTGGAGCTGCCGGCAGTAGAATTGGCTGTAGACGCCGCTTGTGAGGGTTGAGGCTGAGGCTGAGGCAGCTTGCCATCATGGTTGTCGCCAACGGTGTCACTGCTTCTTTTCCCACTGCTTTTCTTAGGAGGCGGCGCGGATGAAAATCGTGCGGGCACGCGAGCGGGATCTCTGTCGTGCGACGCCATGGCTAGAGGGATTGTCAGCTTGGTGAGAGCTGTCACCGCATTGGCCGCTACAAATAGATCTTGGTTGAGCGTGAGGTCAAGCGAATGATATGCGTTCCGTGCGAGTGGGAAGAAATACGCACAATGTCGCTAAAAAGCGCGACACAATGGAGATGGAGAGGCCAAGCTTGACGTTGACTACGTTAGGACAAAGCAGCCGCTGTGAGCTAAGTACTGTAGGCATGTACCTCACCTCCGCTTGCCCTCATCCTAGCCGATCTGGGTTGATAAGGCTTGACTTGACAATAAAAATTCTACAAATCGACCCGAATTGTGGATTCATAAAATCTTAAACATGAAGACATCTGCAGCACGGGCAAGCAAGTTGTCCAGAGTCTATTTGAGATGACAGGGAACGGATTCGCATAAGGTCAGCAGCTCATTTCAAGATATGAAACAGCCTTGCATCTTGTTGCTACAAGAATAGGTTCAGAGTCGTCCATCTCCTTACCTATATGACAGTTCGGCCACGTACCCCAACGGCACCTCTTGGAAAGATCCAATTTTAACAAATATCAGACATGCTCGGCAAACGCTCCCTTGGCGTGTACTGCCCTCAGGTGACGACGTGGAGCGATAGTGGTGGAAACTGGCTACATGATGGCTCAGCGGGCGTACTCGATCAACTCGGGACAGATGTTCACTCTCAGTAGCTCAGGCCTTCACCTTGGGTCTGCTTTGAGGGGAGATCTTCACTTTACCGCTGGGCGGCCCATTGGCCGTTGATGACGGGATTCGGTCTTTGGCTTGTGCGGCGCCCTTGGTCGCCCTCGCCAGCTGGGGTTGGCGACTATTCACGCGACTGTCGGCAGTGCCAGTGCCCTTCGGACTTGGCCGAGTAGAGGTGGGAATAGGACTTTTCACGCCGCCGATTGTCTTTGAGTTCTTGACCAGGGCCGGACTTGGTGGGCCGCTTGACTTCGGGACCACTTTCGAGTTGGGCAGAGTACTGCTGGATCTCTTGCTATTGTCTTTCAACTGCGACGCCAGTGCAGGGTTCGGAGCTTTTCCTCCAGATGATGATTTCGACGCACTCGGTACAGCCTGACCAGCCTTAACAGCGGTCTTTTGGGCATTTCTAGTAGGCCCATCAGCTGCCATTGAATTTGTGATCCCGTTTCCATAGGAGTTGATGTAGTTGCCAACCCCTTGGATTCCACCGGTCACACCTGCGCGGCGGTTCAGTCAAGTCATCCTCTTCGAATTTGGTTCAAAGTCTTACTGTCTCCCACGGAACGACCTCCGTTTTCAATCAGGCCACCTATGCCACCCACGGTGTTGCCCGCCATAGTGCCGGCTGCAGTAAGGCCTGTCTTCAGATAGCCTGCCGCCATGTCTGCGACATAATTCTTGACGAAATCCACCATTGTTGCGTTGCGTTGCGATCGGGTTGCCTCTTTTGAAATTCGTTGACTAGAGTATTAAGGCGTGAAAGCAGGGGTTTGAGGCACTATTCTGGTATTACTGTCTGTGGCTTAACCAATGCTGCGCATTTGTTTCTACAGAAGAAGCAAACCAGAGATTAGTACGGCTTTCAGACGGGTGAAGAAGCTGGGGGCGCACTTAGCAGTGACGTAAGAAGACCACCTTGCAGGAACGGTACTGCACCTAGCAATGATGACCTCCTGTTTACCCCATACCCACCTGGAACCTAGGTACAGTACTGTAGGAGGTGCTGTACTGCCTCACCTTTGACGGTCCAAAGGTGCCAAGTGTGAGGATATGGCTTCCCCAGCCACGCACCGCTACCGCATGGCAATACGGACGGATGGGCCTGCCTGTTCGCTTCCATCTACCTCCTAGTACCTACCTAGGTACTGTCGATCGTGCTGGACTAAGTAAAATACAAGGGGTCACTTGTTCAAGAATGACGTAGTGAGGTACTGTCGGCATCGCCCACTCATCGCGAGACCGTCATACCTCACATTTAACGAGGGATATCGCCACAGCGATTTCAGGTCCACTTGTGGCTGTGGAGGCTAAATATAGCGAGCTATAGGTACTTTCCATGGCCTCACCATCATGTGGCACCACCCAAGAAAGTACTACTCTCCTATGGGATAGGATGTTGGCGAAACAAGTCTCAATTACGGTGATATTGGAAAGCTATGATTGTGCATTGGTAGGTAATTATCGTCACTTTGTCACATACTTCTGTGTCCCTATCGGCTTCGAACCTGATCCCACTGCTTTCACCAGGCCACCGACTTGTAGCCTGGTGTTGTTAGCATTTCTTGCGGTTTTGATGGCTACAGCCTTGGCATTTGAATGCATGTGCCTTGAAGAGTTTATGCTACTTGATCCCAGTCCCCGGGTGGATGTGGAGGCGGTGGGCGAAGACGGTTTGGGCTTCATGCTTTCCACGCCGCCATGTACTGGCTCCTGTTGGAGGCGCTTGGCAGTTTTTGGTGCCTTGAAACTCTGGGCAGCCTTTTTACCGACTGCGTTCAGCGCTGTTTGCGTTGCATAAGTCGTTATAGGACGGGTGATTAAGGACTGCATATTAGCCGCAGGCATCGTACTCTTGATGGCCTCTCTCGGCCGGCTCGAGTCAGCGTTTCGAGCAGTAGCTGTGTTTGCCGAGCTGTCCGTTGAGACGTTGCCTCTTCTTGAGAGCGCAGGCTGCCCTTTCAGCTTCGATAATCGCTGCTTCATATCGTCTTGAGATGTTGGAGGATGTTGTAGGAGGTCATTCAAAACATTCCCCGGCAGCTTTCCCCCGGCTTTGTTGGCTGATATCAGTGCCCTCTTGATCGCCTCTTCGCTAGTTGCTGCGACAGAAGGGTTACGACTATTTAGTAGATTGGCCTGCTGCTGCTGCATCACTTTCTTCAGGAGATCTTCGAAGTCTAAGCTGGTTGCATCCGTGAGGTCAATCGAAGATAGTGCGCCCGCAGTTGAGGTTATTGGACCAAATATATTGAGGAATTCATCCCATCCCCCAGCCTTCACCTCCGTGGAGATGAATCTTGCATGCTGCTGCTGACGCTTGCCTTGTACGACAAGTAGCGCCTCTTGGGGACTGCAAGAGGGGAAGTGGTGGAACTTGTAGAAGTACTCCAGAATGTAATCCTTCTCTCGCCATCTGTTCATAAGCCATCTCGAGAAAGCCTGCTCAGTGTCTAGGGGAATGTCTGAGATCCTGAAGCGTCTCCAGAATATATTAACCGATTTTGGCGGCCGCCCTTCGAAGATACTAGACCGAAGTGTGAAGATGTCTTGGCCGTACATGCCGGGCGGTACACCTTCATAAGCAATTGTTGCGTCGTAGAGCCAATTGGTGGACTTCTTAAGTTCGCTCAAACAAAAATGCAATCCAGTTGTGCGAGGAAGCAGTTGATGCTTCATATCAGTTAGCCCAGACTTCTTCGCCCAGGCTGCTGATTTTGCTCTTGTAGTCTCGGAAAGGTTGGTCCCCTCGGGAAAGATCATGAGCCACATCGGGTCTTTAGGGTTCTGAAGGTGCGCGAACGCACGACGTAGCCTGAACCGATCTGATTCCCACTTCCTGCTGAGGAAAATAAAATTGTAGAATTGAGCGCCCCAGCCGAAAATCGGGAGGTTCTTCAGGCTCTCCTTCATGATGATGTAGATCCGACCGTGCATCTTGTTTGTGTATGCAATCCACCAAAGGTACAGCCAATCCGTGTACAGCTGGTGATTGGCCATTAGGACTAGGCGATGGGGGAAGTTGCATTTCAAAGACCCGTCATCCATTTGGAAGAGCTGACCGGCCATGCTCTCGTCACCGCTGACGCGGACGATGGTTGGAGACCACCACTGCGTGATAGTGGTCATAAGCACTGCGAAGGACTCCTTAGTCCAAGCCATATAGCTCTCGTAGAACTGCGGGTCGATCAGCTTGAGAGGTGCGCCGATGAACTGTGAGGCTGATATTGCCATGATGCCAGAAAGAAAGGTCGACGCCGCAGAAAAAGCCCGTTCTGCCTGACCCATACCGCCATGTTGGATCGGATTCGGGTTGTGCGCGCCAGATTTGGTGAGGTTCAGTCCAGCTCGTGACGACTGTCTCGAGGACACTGAGGCGGCAGTAGCGACCATCGTCACATTTTCTGGAGCGCTAAGCTCCACGGAATATCAACACATATCTTGTAGGCAGATCACCCATCGCCGACGACTAAGTGAGGCTGCCCAAGGGGTTGGTATGGTGCAAGTAGTTGGGGAGTTTCACCAAAGTGAGTGGGTGGCTGTTGCATACACAATGATCAGCCAACTGTGCGCCGGGGCTGGACAGAACAGGTTACGTCAAGCGCGATAGATCGAGTCCAGCCGGGATCCCTGCTGGATGATGGCATCAGACAGCCGGCACCAGCCACACGATGGACACGCTCCAGCCAGATGCGAGCATCCCTGTCTCTCCTCCACAAGGGCGCACCAGTGGGATGGTAGACGTTGCGCAGATGCATAATGACGTTGCATGAGGCGTCACTTGCCGATCCCAGGGTGATTGACCAAAACAAGAGCGCATCCATTGATTCTGGTGGATGGGTTGCTCTCCTTTTTCAAACACGTTACACACACATAAACCTCTGACAACACTACAGGCTGGGAAGAGGATACGAATAGGTTGCCAACTTCACCAGAAACCCGCATCTACTCGACAACGATATTACCTACCGTCAAGTTTCCGCTCCGCGATCGCTAAGTCACAAGCGTCGCTCTGCAGCCTACACTTGGTGCCTAGTATCGCAGCGCCACCGCGATGGCTACAACAGTTGCACGCCCCCAACAGACAAATGGCGTGCCTAAAGCACCCATGAACGGTGCTGCAAAGAAAACTAGCGTCGCAAAGGCACCGGCCAAGAAGCCAGTGGCAGCCGCCCGCCAGACAACTAGACAAGCCCCCAGAGCCACGCCGGTCGCAAGGAAGGCATCTTCAGTCGCCGGTGGTGACGTCGCAGCAGGCGGTGTTGGCTCAGCCTATTCTATCATGGCATCGAGAATCGCAAACCGTGTAGCCGAAATGGCAGAAGGCATCACGTTTGTCGAAAGGTAGTGACGTTTAACCCCTTTCATTGCAGGCCAAGAATTACATCACTGACGCATACAACTCTAGACCAAAGCCTCAACAGCACTTTGATGCAGTCGACAGCAAGAAGCCTCCGCGCAAGTTAGAGATGCGCCTGAACGGGGGTGGCAAAGATTCGGTCGCATTTTCTGCACCATTCCTCGACAATACCCTCCAGAAGATGCTCCACCTGCAGAATCGTATGTTACAGACAACTGCCGAATTGAGCAACACCGAGGGCGTGGAGGAGAAGATCGTGAAGGAGCATGCTTCGCAAAGTGCCGAGCTCAGCCGCATCATTGCACTTATATGCGCCGAGAAGGCGAGACAGGGAGCTTGAAGCAGCCTTGTCGGCCTTCGCAACGCGTCATGGCGATAGCTTTCATGAATGGAATAGCTGCAGGGCTGTGGTTAGTAAATTCGGCCTCCAAGATTATTCCTGCCAAGCGGCAAGGTGAATTTGAGCAAGGCGTTAGGTGTCGTGTTGGTGGTGTTATTAGCGGAATATGGTCTCTTACCATTGTACTGTGCTCATTCACTAGGAAGTGAGGCCTTGAGTCAGGTCAATGCTATGTATAATATTATATGGGTTGTTGGCTGTCTCACTTTGACAAAAGCAAAGCCCTAGAGTCCCCACCTTGAAACTGAAGCAATACTAGGCGTGCCGCAGATGTTGAAAAGCCGTCGCTTGGTTGTTGAGAAGGTATTGGCAGTCCGCCCGTATGAAGCCTTTCATCTTTTTGCATAGTCAAGGAGATATGAAATCGCCGGTTTCATAGTTTGGGCTGTATTGAATGCGACCATGAATGTGAGCTGTTCATTTCAGCCACTTTAGACACAATAACAATGTTCCTAGACCACGCGGTTATCATGCTAATGACTTCACGACCCGTAGCAAGATGGGCAGCTACTAAGCGCATGTATACTGATAGATCTCTTCCTGTTACGAGGGCGTAACCCTACGGCGGACTAATAGGTGTTATGTGATATAGTATACAGTGGGGTTGCAAAAGTCTTCGCACTTCGGAGGTGCGGGCTTCGCCCTACAGCTAGACACCTACCTTATAGCGTTAATTACGTAGAAAGTTCAATATAGTTCTTATAGAAACTAAAGGGGTAGATAAAGTAGATTCTTAGCTTTATTTATATATTAATAAAGTTACGCTAGTAACGTTTTTACTAGCTATTTATATTAATTATAGCTTATAACCTCCGTAGTATACTTAAAATAAGTAACTATACTAATAACTCTAGTATAGAGCCCTATACTACTACTATACGATCTTCGATAATCTTACGTTATTTAGTATAACTTTATATATCCTTTAGTCTCGGGTTTTATTTATATAGTCGTATTTTAAGATGTAGCTATATATATTCTATAGGGTTTAAATCTAGGCTATATAGTAGCTACTTCTCTAATATATTAATACCGGTATCCTCTATTTACCTTATAGTTATACCTAACTTATAAATTAGGATATTATCTTATTAAAATATCTAACCGTAATAGTATAAATTTAAAATAAGTCTATCTTTAAGGATCTAAATATATAAGTCGCTTATATAGCTACATCCCTTAACTTACTCTATTATAATAAGGTCGGATATTCTAAAACTACCGCTAATTACCCCCTATACTATAATAGTAGCTTATTTACCCTTATAATATATATCGATTTTATCCTATTTCTATAATAGTATATTAAAGTACTATATATATTTTTTACTACGCCTATTTTTAACGCTATACTTATTATTAAATACCTAGCCTCTTAACTACTCTTATATAGTTAAATATTAGTATTTTTACGTAAAACNAAGTCGTACGTATATATACGCTTTAGTTAATTGTTGTGATAGACCAGCGTACAGCTAGCGCTAAGCCGGTTGCCTACTAGCGAGGAGTAGTTAGTATAGAAAGTACTATATAGGCATTCTAAGGTATCGCCTTACGTGATTACTAAGCCTACTCTACACCTACGCTATAACTACGTAGCTTATAGAAGGAGTAGTAATTAGTTCTATTCTATTCTACCTATTTAGTAATAGAGTATATCTATACGCTATATATATCTATCTATATAGCTTAGTCTATTATAGTTCTAATTACTCTCTACTAGGTATAGCCTATAGAGTATAATAAATAATCTCGAAGTCCTATCGTAGAGCTAGCGTAGTAAAAGCGCGCCGCTAGCTATTATAATTCCCTTAAATAATCGAACTAAAGTAGAATTAATTCTAACTAAAGAGATACTAAGGGATTTAAATATAAAACTTATAGAAGTAAGAAGATAGATAGAACTCTAATAGAAAGAGGCGGAACTATAGGAGTTATAGTTAGAAGCCGAGCGATAGTAATATAAGCGCCTATTTAGATATATACCGGCGCTATCTATATTTAAAGATAGAGAAAGCGAGAATATTAGTCTTAGTAACTCTATATTAGAAACTCTAACTCCCAAAGATAGTAAGGTAACTATTATATATTACGATCTATATAGGTTCTACGACCTTAAGCTATATACTAGAAAGGGGTTAAAGGATATAAAGATATTCCTATTAAGCCTAAAGATAATCTTCTAAATAGATAAGAAGTATTTCTAAATAGAGCTAGATAAGGTCTACTATATAAATATATTCTTATCTAGCGAAGCGCGTTCGCGCTAGTACTTTACCTATAATACCGACCTTTTAAGGGACTATATATTCGAAGACTTCTTAGAATTCGTAAATAACTACGTAGTAGATTCGATTAACTAGAGCTACGATATCGGCTTATAGTACGAGTAGGTAGCGTAGCTAGAGAGCTAGTCGGTAAATATATTTGTAATATACCTTACTACCTTAGAAGACTAGTTCTAAGAAAGCTATATAAAGGCCTAGCGCGTACGCTACCTATTTAATAAGCTACGAGCGCCCCTATATAGTATACTAGCTATAAGGATAGACTTACTATAGACGAGGGATAAGCTAGTATTAGTAGCCTCTAGATTAGAGCTATCTATATATAAGAACCTCTAATCGATAAAATAAATTAGAGAGGTCCTATATACCTTGAACCTATATAAGCGGCGTAGGTTCTATAAAGGTAAAGTAAAACTAAGGGCCCCCTTTAAGATAGCGACGCTAAGTAGACTACCGGCTATAGTAACCTACTACCTTTACTATAAGGCTAGCTATTATATAATAGAGTATTAAAGTCGACTACTACTAGGGCTAGCTTAGATATATAATATTTAGGTAGCGCCCTACTATTATAGATAAGGCGCCCTACTAGCGGTATAATAGGGACTAGGAAAAGCGTAGCCCTTAAGAACGACTTATACTTAAGAGGTACGATATAAGTCGAGTTTAATAAGGTACCTATCCTATAAGAGGCTATCGAGATATAGGCGAAGGAATAGCGTAATATAATAATCCTTCTCGATAACGCTACTAACTATAACGTTATATTATAGAGATTAGCGCTCTAATATAGATAGATACTAAAGATAGGTGTACCTTTACTATATACTAGCGACTTCTAAGGGCGTAGTACGTACTACTACGTAGTATATAAGCTAAGTATTTACCTAGCCGACTCGTTAAGTAGGGAATATATAACGACTAGTATCTTCTATACCTTTAACCTTCCCTAATTAGAGATTATCCTAGGTCGACCTTAGTATAGGTAAGTCGGCCTTATACGCGACTTAGCGACGGATACTTAGAGATACGGCTATGAGCTAGCGATAGTCTAGATAGAAAATATAGGCGACTTCTAGAAGATATTAGAAGAGACGGACTATATATAACTATAAATCTACCTACTTAGCGCCGTCGGTATATAGGCACTACCTATATAAAAGATATATATACTACTAGAAGAGTTCATAGACTATAAGGAGGTATTTAAATATAACTTAGACTAGGCTTAGGAGCGCGTAGCGGGCGCCGCGTATATAGTCAACCTAGAAGAGGGAGAGAAACCGCTATTCTAGCTATTATATAACTTATCTACTATAGAGCTAGCTACCTTATATAAGTACCTCGGTATAGTAATAGAAAAGGGGTAGATCTAGCGCTTAGAAAGCGAGGCGGGTATACTAATCCTATTCGTTCTAAGAAAGGATAGGTTATTACGACTCTACGTCGACTATAGAGGTCTAAATATAGTTACCGTTAAGAATAGGTACCCCCTTCTACTAATCGGCGAGATACTAGATAGATTTAGAGGCGTAAGAATCTTCTCTAAGTTAGACCTTAAGGATATGTACTACCGTATACCTATCTAGTATAGCGACGAGTAGAAGATAGCGTTTTATACGCGGTACGGATATTTCGAATACTTAGTTATACTATTTAGATTAACCAACGTACTTATAACCTTCTAGGCCTATATTAATACTACCTTAGTAGGGTTACTAGATTAATTCTATATAGTATACTTAGATAATATCTTAATCTATAGCTAGAGTAGAGCTAAGTATATATAGTATATATATATAGTACTAGACTAGCTAAAAAAATATATACTCTTTACTAATCTAAAGAAGTATAAGTTCTTTATTATTAAGGTAGAGTTCCTAGGATTTATTATATCGGATACTGTTACGGTCGTCCCCGCAACATGGCGCAGCTCGGCCCAACCCGCAGCTGCAGAACACGTGCAGATCACGTGACCTAGAGAGCACTACAGGCGATCTCTAGAGATTAGGAGAGAGTATAACCAATATGCTCTTACGCTCTCTAAGAGAGTAGGGAGAGTAACTACACTTATTAAGAACGAGACGACTATATAGATAGGACAGTATTTCCTTAGTAGATAGGAGCCNTCGTGCTTAACTTATGTTATAGATTTAATAGTAACATTTAGTTAACTACCTACACGATTAAGACGTTCCCGTATTCTAAGACTCGTTACACTCCCTACTTACGGTTTAACCCTAATTAGGTAGAACACTAGGATACTAGGCCTCTAAAGTAGAGCTCTATAGGTCCGCCCTTAACACTTTAAGCACTATACCTAAACCTATAAACGGAGTCAACATCTTATGTCCCTAGCTAGCTCCGACGAGCTAGAGGACACCCCTAGCACTTCCGGTAGCGAAGAAAGCGGCAGCGACGACGACGGATCAATCACCGATAGTAATAACGAAGAAGTTAACCTTATTAGCGAATAACTTGAACACCTCGATATATCTACTCTAGGAAACCCTACTAGCACCCTAGCGGCGCTAACCTTTGACCTAGCTATAGATGTAGACCCGGATTAGGACGAATAAGGACAACCTAGGCGCAGGCTTAAGACTAAGGTACCCGACGTCTATAATAGAGAACTAGAAAAGTACCGCGCCTAGAAGGTATAAGTGTTCCTATACATCCTAACTAACCTACTCGAGTTCCTAGACGACCTTAGCAAAATCCTATTCACTATGTCGTATATAAGAGGATAAGCGTTCGATTAGGCCTAGCTAATTTTCGAGGAAAGCCTCGACTAGCCTAACGCGGGATTACGCACTCGAGAGTTATTCGTCAGCTATAACGCGTTTATAGAGGGAATTAAATACAACTTCTTTAATAACAACGAAAAACGCTCCGTAGAACAACGAATCTATACTATCAAGTAGTATCGATCGGTCCGAGAGTATAATAACGAGTTCTAGATACTAGCCCTAAAGACTCGATAGAACTAAGACGCTCTTATAACCTATTACTATCGCGGACTTAAAGGAATAGTAAAGGACGAACTTAAGAGATACGAGAAGGATCCCGCCACCTTCGAGGAACTACGCGAGCGAGCACACAGGATCGATACGCGCTAATAAGAACGCTAAGCCGAGAAGAAGGGAGACTATAGTCATTAGCGAGGAAGGCACATACCTAACAAAGGTGTACCTCGTAAGGATGACTATAGACTAAGACCTATAGAAATTGATGCTATCTAGATAAGGAAGTAAGGCCCTCGGGGAAACACGAAGACACCCCGCGACAAGTCAACTATCGAATGTTACAATTGTGGAAAGAAAGGACACTATAAACGAGACTATAGGTCGCTAAAGAAAAGCCCGGCCGGCTACAACAAAAAGAATCTACAAAGGGCAACTATCGCAGCGATCGCTACTAAGGAAACAACCATTATAGAGAGAGTTAAGAATAGAGAATTTAATAACTCTAACACTCCCTACGAGAAACTCTACTAGTCGGGATACTACGATGACTTCTACGGACACTACCGGTCCGAGAAGGACGGAGCAAACTAGTACCCGAAAAAACCACGCTCTAGGGGTAGGAACCCGCCCCTAAACAACAATAATAAAGAATAGGAAACAGTTAGTCTAGGTTAGAACGGTAGCGAGCCCGCTACATAAGACCCCCTAGATCAGTAACAGATAAACTTTATCGGTACCCGAACTCTTACTCCACTACTAGAACCCGACGTAGACACCGAATTAGAATCCGACTTAGAAAACCTACCTCTAGGTTTCTAGTTTATATACCCTACTCCGTATAGGAGGCCTCGCCTACAAGAAAACTTCGTACGGGAAAACACGCCATCCCTAGAACCGGGACGACCAACTATGATTAGCGAATTCTTACCCGACTACGACTAGATCAGCAAACTAGAAGAATCGGGCGACGACACATCCTCCGAGTAAGAAGGAGAGCGACATATAATCGCGTTCTATTACCTCGGAACGAACCTATTAAACGACTAACGCTACGGGATAGGGATCCGCGTAGGAAACCACGAAATGAAATTCATTAACACCTAGCTAGTAATAAGAGACTAAGTGTTCCTCTAGAATGAGGAAGGAGAAGAAGAAATTAACGACGCTAAGTTTAATAGGATGCTTAAGGCCCTACGAAGAGAGTAGGTGCGCACGCCTATTAGGAGGTAAGTCAACAACGTTATACCTATAACGATGGTCTAGGAGCTAGTACCTTTAAATAGCGACTACCGGCTAGATGGAATATATATCACACCCTACGGTATCGTCGTACCTAGGACCGTTAGAAGGATAATTTTCGAACTTAATAAGTCAATTCGAGACAAGATGTAGGCACAATAGCTTACGGGAAATAGACAGGTTCCGAGATCGTAGGCACCTCTTAGAACGAGCCTCGAACGCCTATATATGCTAGGATCGCGAGTATAATTACAGGAACTAGGCAACACTATATACGCGTACGCATCTAAGGGCAAGAAGCCATCGTATTCCTCGACTTAGGAAGCATAGTTAACCTAATACATCCACGATTCGTGGACAGGGTATACATTTAGACATAAAATAAGGAAAATTCGATCTAGCTAGTCGGATACGACGGAAAAGTAATAGGAAATACGAACGGGCGCATTATACAGGAAACCTTACCGGTTACTCTCGCAATAGGACGCTATTCGGGAAAGTTCTAATTCGACATCCTACCTATATTAAGACAAGAAGATGTAGTACTAGGAGAACTATAGCTAAGAAGAGCTAATCCTAGGATTAATTAGAAGGATAGGACATTATAACTCCTAAGGACCCTAGCCTTACCGTTAAGCGCGGCGCCAACGGGACAAAACGAGACGAGTTAGGCTATAGACATATACAGATTATTAGTAAGTGAAGCAGTATAGGAACTAACCAATCTAGAAAACGTATATATTATATAGATCAGATCGGTCACGGAAAAGGCTAAGGACTAGGAATTCATAATTCCTCCGGAATATTTAGAATTCGCGACTCTATTTAAAGAAGAGGACACCTAAGACGCACTAGTACCCTACTAACTATAGGATCACGAGATTATATTCGAGAAAGGTAAAGGCCCGCCTAAACTAGGTAAAATTTATAACATAAACAAAACTTACTTAGAAGAATTACGAAAATATATCGATAAAAACATTAAGAAGGGATTTATTAGGGAATCTAAGTCACTAATAGGCTCTCTAGTAATCTTTATACTAAAGAAGGGAGGAAAGTTACGCCTATACGTAGACTATAGAGAACTTAATAACGTCACGGAGAAGAATAGTTACCCTCTACTACTTATATCGGAACTATAAGATCGAGTGTAGGGAGCAAACTACTTCACTAAGCTCGACGTACTAGGAGCATATAATAGAATCCGAATTAAGAAAGGCGACTAGTAGAAAACGGCATTTCGTACAAGATATAGCCTACACGAGTACCTTATTATACCTTTTAGATTAACTAATACACTAGCAACTTAGTAAGCATACATCAACAATATATTGCGTAAGTATCTGGACATTTTCGTAATAGTATACCTCGACGATATACTTATCTACTCTAAAACGTTAGAAGATTACCGGAAACATGTTAAGTAAGTACTAAAGACACTACTAGATAGTGACCTACGATTAGTACTAGAAAAGTGTAAGTTCTACATATAGAGAATAGCGTTCCTCGGATACGTGGTATTAAGTTAAGGAATTAAGATGGACCCGGATAAGGTTAAGGCAGTTATAGAATAGGAAAAACCTAGCACGGTTAAGGAAGTATAGTCCTTCCTAGGTTTTACTAGCTTCTACCGACAGTTTATCGCTAGATACTTAATAATTACCGAACTACTAACACGACTCACAAAGAAGGAACAAAGTTAGGAATAGCAGCCCGAGTAATAGTAAGCTTTCGATAAGCTTAAGGAGATATTTACAACGTAGCTAGTGCTTACGTTGTACGACAACTAGAAACTAATTACGATAGAAATAGATACATCGGACTTCGCTATCGGCGTATATATTAGCTAAGAAGGAAAAACCGGTAAGCTATAACCGTTAGCTTACTATTTAAGGAAGTTTATACCGGCAGAACTAAACTACGACGTACACGATAAAGAGCTATTAGCTATCATCGAAGCAATTAAGAAATAGCGGTACTACATCGAAGCTAATAAAGAAAAACCCCTAGTTCTAACCGACTATTACAACCTAGTATACTTCACTTTAAAACGAGAACTTAATCGACGACAAATAAGATGGTATCTTAATATCACCGGATTAGGAATTAAGATCGTTTACCAAAGGGGAACCGATAACGCTAGAGTAGACGCGCTTAGTAGACGAACGGAATATAGTAAAGGGAATCTAAAGCGACAGCTAGCATAGATGTTATAAGAACAGCTAGATAGAAGTCTTATACTAAACCTAGTTATACTCGTAGCACTTACTAGCATTGTCCGTATACCCGACAATTAGACTAGATTATAAGACTACAGCGAAGTACGAGAACTAAGGAAGGAACTTCTAAGAGGATTTATATAGACAAATAATTAACTACGATTTTATAGATGACTTNACGTACCTACTAAGGAACGAGCAAAGATTATAACCGAACATTATAACTCGCCTACGGTAGGACACCTAGGAAGAAATCGTATAATAGAATGCCTACTACGTAAGTATAACTATCTAGGAATGTCTAACGATGTTAAGGTATACGTTAGCAACTATAACATATATAGAAGAACAAAGAAGAGTCGATATAAACTATACAGATACCTATAGCCGAACGAAATTCTAGAAAGACTATAAGAAATAATAGTAATAGACTTTATTACGGACTTACCTAAGTTAGAAGATCTATAGATAAAGGTTAAGTACGACTAGATAATAGTAGTCACGGACAGATTTACGAAGTACGGGTACTTCCTACCGTTTAAAGCAAAATCTAGCGTAGAAGATGTTATATACATCCTATATAGAGAAGTAGTATCTAGATATAGGTTACCTATAAAGATCATCTCGGATCGAGATGTTAGGATCAACTTAGAGTTCTAGAAAACGCTCACGTAAAGACTCGGAATCGAAGTAGTAATAAGTACTATATTCTACCTATAAACGGACGGACAAACTAAAAGATTAAACTAAACGTTAGAACAATACTTACGACAGTATACTAACTACTAGTAAGACAATTAGGTTAAACTATTACCTACGGCACAGATTACATATAATAGCATCTATAACTACGGGAATATTACTAAATAAGGTAAATCTCGGATATAAGATACCTCTTAAGGAAACTATCGACTTAGGAGCCGATAATAACGAAGCAGCTTTACGGTAGATAAGGATATCACCTAAACTTAGAAAGACATGTACGCCACGTTTTGGGCGGTATAAGAAAAAATGAAAAAATATTACGATAATAAAAGACTTAAGGGACCAAGCCTTAAGAAGGGGGATAAAGTGTATCTTTCACGCACTTACCTAAAGACAAAACGACCAAGCGATAAACTCGACTATATAAAACTCGGACCCTTTAAGATTAAGGAAAAGAAAAGTCTAATTATATACGAACTAGAGCTACTAAAGTATATACGTATCTATCTAGTATTCTATATCGCCTTACTCGAAAAAGCACCCCTAGGAACCCTATTACACTAAGCGGTACCCGAAATTGACCTATAGTATGAACTACCTAAGTATATTGTCGAAAAGATAGTAGGCGCAGCCTTTAAGGATAGTTAGTAGAAGTACTTAGTAAAATAGAAAGGATATAACGAATTAGAAAACACTTAGGAACTAAGGGACTACTTCGAGAGTAACGCCCTAGTTGCTCAGTTTAAAAGAAGCTAGAGGAAATAGAAGAAATATACCCGAAAAAGAAACTTAGGAGCTTAGGGATTCAGGCAGTAGTTACTAGAAATCTATAGGAAGCCCCTTAAACGTACTCTAGGCGCGAGGAGTTAACGAAAGGTTAGGCACCTCGGACGGAACTACGTCCTATAGTTCCTAAAGCGCTACCTCGACGGCCTTATCCTCCTCGTCACGACGAAGTATAGCCTCCTCGGTTTCTACCGCCTTAGCTTCCTAACGGTCTAATAACTCTAACTGTTTCCGTAGGCGCATCTCTTTCGTAAAAGCTTTACTCGCTTCCTCGCGAGCAGCCTCAAATTTCCGCACTAACTCCGAACGGGCTTATTTTAATCGCTCCTACTCCCTAGTAGTAACTCGTACGTCGCAACCTTTGAGGTTATACTTGTTACACTCTCTACAACGGCGAGACTTAGGATGAATCCGGCACGCGCGTTTCGTAGTAAGACAATGCTTGTAGGGCTGAACTATTTTTCCGTTAGTTTGGATAAAGTCCGCGAGATTCTTTCGGCGCTAAGTCGAAGTGGTTTTAAGGGAAGAGGAAGACATCTTTAACCGAAACCTAAAAGATAACGGAAGTGACTAACTACTTATACTACCGGCTTATCGGGACGATAAGCTAGAAGGGGGATAGTGTTACGGTCGTCCCTATAACATGGCGCAGCTCGGCCCAACCCGCAGCTACAGAACACGTGTAGATCACGTAACCTAGAGAGCACTATAGGCGATCTCTAGAGATTAGGAGAGAGTATAACTAATATGCTCTTACGCTCTCTAAGAGAGTAGGGAGAGTAACTACACTTATTAAGAACGAGACGACTATATAGATAGGACAGTATTTCCTTAGTAGATAGGAGCCTNCGTGCTTAACTTATGTTATAGATTTAATAGTAACATTTGGTTAACTACCTACACGATTAAGACGTTCCCGTATTCTAAGACTCGTTACACTCCCTACTTACGGTTTAACCCTAATTAGGTAGAACACTAGGACACTAGGCCTCTAAAGTAGAGCTCCACAGGTCCGCCCTTAACAGATACTAGTATAGCGATAGACCTATATAAGGTAGAATCTATCGTAGAATAGCTATCCCTAACTAGTTTTAAAGAACTTTAGTAGTTCCTAGGATTTATAAATTTCTATAGGCGCTTTATTAAAGCCTACTCTAAGAAGGCGTAACCTATAATAGCGCTACTAAAGGGAGCTAAGAACGGTAAGAAGATAGGTCTATTTATTTAGGAGGAAGTAGCTAAATTAGCGTTCTATACCCTACGCGAAGTATTTACGAAGGTATTAATCCTACGATACTTTAACCTAAGCTATAGACTATTCTAACCGGCGTAGCCCTTACACTACAACTCTATGACCGCTACCCCTATAACAACTAATAAACACTACGACACGGTAATAATATACTATATACTAAGTTATATTCACCTAGCGTAGCGTATAGGAGGCGCACGCTATCCCCTAAGGCCCGCTATTACTAAGGGAAACGATACTACGAAGGATATATTTATAAAAAGGATAGGACTAGGAGTTATAAGGAAGAAGGGGATATATATAAAGATGTTGCGCCGGCGTAGCGACATCGCGAAACTATCACGACGCCGCCTATACGTAACGGCTAATAGGAGATATATTATAGCCTACGATATAACTAAGTATAATACCTATTATACGTAGGCGTAACGACTATTACAATTTCCGATACTAAGATTAATATCGCGGCTATAGGCCTAGCTATATAGGAAGGGAGGTAATTATAATAGACTAGCGTATAGCTAGCGCTAAGCCGGTTACCCGCTAGCGAGGAGTCGTTAGTACGGAAAGTGCTATATAGGTATTCTAAGGTATTACCTTATATAATTACTAAGCCTGGCGCTAAGCCTACTCTATACCTACGCTATAACTACGTAGCTTATAGAAGGAGTAGTAATTAGTTCTATTCTATTCTACCTATTAGTGGTAGAGTGTATCTATACGCTGCACATACCTATCTATATAGCCTAGTCTATTACAATTGTAATAGGGCACGCCTTACACTAGCTAAGGCTGCGGGTCACGTATATACCTAAGGTATATATTATCCTTCTAAGGAAGCGGGAGTATACGAGGTTATATAATCTTAGTATATATACTTTATATATACTACGGCTATATATTAGTAAAGGAGTAGTAATTAATCTTTTTATATATTACCTATTTAATAGTAAGATATTCTATACGCTATATATTCCTTAACTAGTTAAATAGCTATTATAAGTTCTAATTAGTCTACTATAAGGTATAACTTATAGATACTATAAGTTTAATTAATCCCCTTTTAAATCTAGAATAGCTAGATAATAATACTATAATAGCGACTACTATAATAGAAGATATACTATATAAATAGAGAATAAGGGAAGTAGAAGAGAAACTAAAAGAAGCTAAAAGGGAGAAAGTATTATAAAAAAAGAAAGCGGAGCTCTAAAAGCTCTATATAGATATATAATAGTAGAAGCGTACTTAAGCTAGTAAGGAGATAGTATTAGCCTCCTTAATAAGGATTAAGAGTAAGCTCTTAATATTGAGGGATTTAGTATTAATAGTAACTCTAAAAACTAGAAGTTATAATATAACTAATACTAAAGTATTATATACTACTCCTTATAAATATCGCGAACTTAAAATATACTTAAGTTATAGCCTTAAAGATATTAGAATCTTCTTATCTATACTTAAAACTATTTTTATAATAGATTCTAAGTACTTCCTTAATAAGTTAATTAAGGTATACTATATAAGTATATACTTATCTAAAGAGGTAAGGTAACGATAATATTATATATATAAGTTAGAATATTTAAAGGATTATATCTTTAAAAACTTTATAAACTTTATAAATAACTATATAACGGATCTAGTAAATAGGAGCTATAATATAAGACTCTAGTATAAGTAAACTATATAAAGTAAATAGTAGAATAGTTAATACCTTTATTATATACTTAAAGACTCTAAAAGAGTAAGTCCTTAATACTTATATAAAGGTATAGTAGGTATAATACTTATTTAATAAACTATATCTATCCTTATAAAATATATTAGCTACTTATATTAGAATACCTAAAACTTATAATAACTTAATTTCTATTACTTTTAAGCTAGAGTTAGTAATAAAGAAATATCTATTAAGAAAGAGAGAGTTAAGAATTAAGGCTAATCTTAATTTATATAAGAAGCGTAAGAGATATAATTATAGCTTAAAGCTTAAATAGAAACTAAAGGTAAAGGAGAACTTAACTCCTCTCTTAGAAATAACTTAATAGAGATAGATAAAGAAAGGATATTATATTAATAGTTATACTTAACTTATAAATCTAAATAGTTAGCTACCGACTTAAATACGTTATATTTATATAGAGTATCTATTATATAAGAGAATTAGAAAGCTATTAAGAAAAGTAGTAGATCTAAACTTTACTTATATTTAAGGCTAGAAGTAAAAGTTAAGTAGTTAAAAATATTATAAAATAAAGGAGCTATTAAGGTAGATATATATTAATAGCGGACCTTAATTATATTACTAAATAATACTATAAATTATAATATAATATTATAAAGAATAGCTTTAAAGTATAGATAAGAAGTACTTAAGGGCGTCCCTTTACTATCTATATAATATTTCTAAGGGTAGAAGTCCTACTATTATAAAGTATATTAAGTAAAGGTATAATTAGAAGATTCTTTAAAGATAGAATAAATTACTTAAGGTATCTTCTATAGCCTTAATATAAAGTTATTAGAATTAATCTTAAGAAGGCTATAATAGAAGAATATAGGAGTTATAGTAGATTTAACTATAAATAGGTAGTATTATTAATATATAGAAGAGAAGATATAGATCTAAAATACTAAAGACTTTCGCTATATCCTTAACGATACTAAAGAGGACTAGTTAAGGATATATACTATAAGTATAGTAAAAGTAGATAATATAAAGGAGAAACGATACTAAAGAGGACTAGTTAAGGATATATACTATAAGTATAGTAAGAGTAGATAATATAAAGGAGAATGGATCTCTTTATTCTACCTTATAAGGTCTCTAAAATATATTTACTTATAATTTAAAGGAGGTAAGATAGTAGGTTAAAGGTGTAGTATATATAATCGAGTTAGAGCCTAGTACTAGATCTATATTCCGACCCTTATATAATTTATCTATAATAAAATTAGAAACTCTTTAAGATTACTTAAAGAGTATATAAGTAAATAAAGAGTATATAAGTAAAGGGTTAGATCCGGCGCTCGCAAAGCGAGGTAGGAACTCCTATCCTCTTTATACTTAAAAAGGATAGTACCCTTCACCTCTACGTAGATTATTAAGGAGTAAATATAGTTACTATTAAGAACTATTATCCTCTACCCTTAATTAATAAGATATTAGATCGATTAGATAGAGTAAAAATATTCTCTAAATTCGATTTAAAGGATATATACTATTATATCCTTATCTAAAAAGGGGATAAATAGAAGATTATATTCTATACTTAATATAGATACTTTAAGTATCTAGTTATACCCTTTAGATTTACTAACGCCCTTATAACCTTCTAATCTTATATTAATACTATATTAATAGGATTATTAGATATAATTTATATAATATATCTAGATAGTATCTTAATATATAGTAATACCTTTAAGAAGTATAAGAAATATATCCGCCTTATACTTAAACGATTAAGAAGATATATTTTATTTATAAACCTTAAGAAATATAAGTTCTATACTAATTATATAGCGTTTATAGATTTTATTATATTAGTAGAATATATATCGATAGATCCTTAGAAGGTAAGTACTATTATAGAGTACCCTCGACTTACTAGCTATAAAGAGCTATAGAGGTTTCTAAGGTTCGCTAATTTCTACTAATAATTTATCTATATATATTTAAAGAAGATATAGCCTTTAATAGGAATATTAAAGGATTCTTAATAGGGAGCTAAGACTAAGCTATTTAAGTAACGAGAAGATAGGGAGTAGGCGTTCTTAACCTTATATAAAGCCTTTATATAGGCGCCTATCTAATATTACTTTAACCTAACTCTAAAGATTAGGGTAGAGATCGATATATCTAAGTACGCTACTATAGCTATTCGATTTTAGCTATTCTACGAAGGTATAGTAGAGGCGAACTAATAGTAGTATCTTATTATCTTCTAATTTAGGAAATATATTATAGTAGAACGCTACTATAAAATATATAACTAAGAGTTATTAGTAATTATTAAAGCTTTCTACTATTAGTAGTAATATCTAGAAGGAGTAGTATAGATAGTATAAATACTTACCGACTATAATAATCTTTATATATTTATAGGAGTAATAAGGTTAAATAGAAGGTAACCTAAATAGGTAAGCTTTCTAGCTATTTTTAATTTTATAATTAAGTATCGATTTAAAATAAAGAATCTAGTTAATATACTATCTTATTATATAGATTATATAGATAATTCGGATCTACTTAGCTATTTATTACCTATCTTATAATCTAAGATATAAAGATAGGAAGGCGGACTAGAGGAGATCCTAATAAGTTAAGTATATATAATAAATATAAAAGCCCTATAAGATAGAGGCCTATCCTTATATACGAGTCTATCTATAAGGATTTAAATAACTAGAGGTAATACTCTAATAAGATATAGATATATATTACTTATAGAGGGGTTATCCTATATAGAAGAGGCTTAGCTAAGATAGTAGCTTAAAGTTATAATAATAGTAGTACTATTATTTAAGGATATCTTTAAAAAGCTTAAATAAAATATATTAGAGATAATTAGAACTTTATAAGAGACTAAATAGTTTAATAAAGAGTATAAGATATAACTAGGCTATACTTAGGATACTACTTTATTATAGAAATAAGTTAAAGGATCACTATATAAGGGAGAATCCTTATATATTTTTTAAGATAGTATAGTATATATAAAGATCCTTTAGAAATACTATAATAATCCTTTAGTAAGATATTTTAATATAGATAAGATTCTTATATTAGTTAGTAAATAGTATTACTAGTAAAATATCGGAAAGAATATAAAGTATACTAGCGATCTAAGGCTAAGCGGTATAAACTATATAGATAGCTATAACCGTTATTAATCCTAAAAGGCCCTTTCTAAGAATAAATTATAGATTTTATAACCGATCTCCCTCCTAATAAACGAGATAGATAGATATATATAATATAATACTAGTTATTATAGATAGGTATATAAAGCTAGCTTTATATATCCTTACTAATAAGATCTATACTATAGAAGAACTAGTAAGCTTATTCTATATATATATATAGTCTATAAGTATAGAGTACTAATAGGAGTAGTAAGTAATAGAGGTTTGCTTTTTACTAATAAATATTAGTCTAGCTTCTACTACGAAGTATATATAAAATATAAGCTAAGTACTATCTTTTATCTATAAATAAATAGATAGATTAGGATAGATTAAAATATAGAATTAAGTATTAAAATAATTCTTCTATTATTATATAGTAGATTAATAAGAATACTAGTTTAAATAGTTACTACTAGCGGAATTTACTAATAATAATAGTATATTATCTACGCTATATATAATTCTCTTCTATATTCTTATAAGTTACTATTTATCTCTTTATAAATTACTAGGGCCTCGGGTTAAGTCCTTAAAGAGTAAGGTACCTATAGTAGAAGAATATATAAGTAGGATAAAAAGAGGGCGTAAGGCGCTAGAAAAATACTAGAAGTAGGTATAAGAGCGTTAAGTATAGGTATATAATTAAATATATAAGGGAAGGATCTTTAATATAAGTAATATAATAGTATTATCCCTAAAGAATATTTAACTATAGCTTCTAAGTAAGAAGATAGTATCTCGATTTAATAATCCTTTTTATATTATAAGTATAATACGAGTATAAGTATACTATATAATATTTTTAGAAGAATATAGTCGGATCTATACTATATTCTATATATTACTATTAGAGCTATAAGCGGAATATAATAGCGCTATACTATAGGATAATTATATACCCTTTATAATTAAAATAGAAGAGGGATAGGAATATAAAGTAGAAGCTATCCTTAGTAAAAGAACCCGAAAGGGAGTTAAGTAATACCTAGTTAAGTAGAAAGGATAGCTAGATACCTATAATTAGTAAGAACCTATATCCTACCTACGAAATATAGGCCTAGTAATAGTAGAATATAAGAAAATAAAGAAGAGGTATAGATCTTATTAAAACTAACTATAGGTATCGAGGTATAGCTAGAGGCTTATACGCGTGCTAGTAGCGTAGAGGGTAAGGATATAATTAGGATCCTAGTAGGGATAGTAGAGATAAAGAAAATATAGCTAAGGGCTAGTAGAGAATAGGATATAGTAGGGAAGGGTAAGGACCGTTATTCTTCTATATCCTTATTATCGGGGACTAGGTAGCGCTATATAGTACTTAAGTAAGAAGCGATACGGCGTAAAGTAATAGAATAGTCGTTATTACTAGAGGTATCTATTAAGGTATAGAATAGGATTAAGCTATCTTTAAGTATAGTATATAAGCGTTATATCTCTATAATAATTATAGGATCGAGGGTACTACTAGAACTACTACTACTAGTAGCGTTAGTACGGATCTTATAAGGCGTAGBNTTAGTACTTACGGCCTTATTCCTATTATATTACTATCTCTTTAAAGCCTCTATAGTAATTACCGCCTTCGCTTTAAAGTTAGTACGAAGGGTAACTATAACCGCCTTAGGATACTTCTTATCTATAGTATAGCTAACTTTAGCTAAAGAGTAATAGGTATTATTAAAAGGCTAAATAGCGGGACTAGTAATAAGGGGGATATATAGTACGTAGCTAGAGGTATAATAGGTATAAGACTTACTAGTTTAGCTAAAGATAGTATTATAGGTAAAGCCTATCCCTTATTAATATATATATATATATATAGATCTCGTACTCGGACTATAACCTACCCTCCTTTAGGATATAAATAGTATAGCGCTCGTAGAGATAGAATAGAGCCTTAACGTTAGTACTAGCTTAGTTAACTTTATCTACCTAGCGGGTAGTAGGTAAGGCGGATATAATATATTAGAGGGGCGAGGATAAGATAAGTAAGAAAGTATAGGAGGGAGAGCCTTAGGCGAGTATCCCTAAGTCTTTAGTAGTATAGGCTCGTTTTAGAGCCGGCTCTTTATCTAAGGAGAAGGAAGCTAAACCCTTAAGTAGAGTTAGAGGAAATTAGAGGCTACGCTTAGTATAAGGGCGAAGGAACTATGTTCCTAGATTATTAGTAATAATAGGGGTAGCGACCTACTAGAGTATACTCGAAGAGGCTACGGCTAGGATATAGTCTATATCTAGGATAGGGGCTCTAACCTTATCCTTATCCTTAACTTACTTCGTAATATAGCTAGTATCTAACTAGTCTATACCTAGGTCGGGTACGTTAAGGCTAATCTTATCTTAGGAATTAGTATATTCCTTACTTAGATACTCCTCCTTCTTCTAGGCTACCTTAGGAGACTTAGTATTAGAACTCTTACTAGTACTACGGCCTCTAGTACTATACGTAGAGGGTCCGCGAGATCTACGACCTAGAGCTATATTAATAAAGAGATAACGATTTAAGGAAGGGCTACTAGTATAGTTAATACTAGAAAATATAGGTAGTACGGACTCCTAAAGGGGATAGTTAGTAGTAAGTCTAGTAAAGAGTTTACGAGTCTTAAAAGTGTTATCGAGTACGCTAAGTAGGAATATCTTCTCTTCCTTAGTAAAGAGATCCTAGAGATAGTCTTAAGTTTCTTAAGATTAACGAATAAACTATAAAGCCTCCTTATAGTAACCTTTAGGGATAATATTATTAAAGTTATAAGCGTAGATATTTAGAGGAGTAAGGTAACCGGCTACGAGATATAGGCGGCGATAAATAACCGGGTCTACTTAGAACTTAGCGATAATATTATCTAGGGCTAGCGGATTAAGTAGAATATCTATAATAGATAGGGAACGAGGCGGTAATAGTATAGTTATAGAACGAGGATAGGAGGTAAAGGTAATAGGAACGGGGATATAATAAACTATAAAGTATAGTTATTATTAGGAAGAAGTTAAAGTGTATCCGCCGGCGAGGCGAGTAGTAAAAATACCCTCGTTATTTAAGCGGCGCGTACGCCTCGTAACCGGTACGCCGGCCCTAATAATATAATATTACTATAATAATATATTACCCCCTTAACGGACGAGGCTAGATAACTATAAATAGGGAAGGTATACCCTTAGTATACCTTCTTTACCCCCTCTACGCTACTAAGCCTAATATACCTATAATCCCTCTACTACCGTATATATTATATATAGCGATCTAGTTATAATCTATACCCTCTATACTATACTTACGTAGGTTATATACTAATAGCTAATATAATATATAGGGATATCTATATTAAGGCGGAGGTAGTTATAATAGGGTACGCCTTACCCTAGCTAAGGCTACGGGTTACGTATATACCTAAGGTATATATTACCCTTCTAAGGAAGCGGGAGTATATGAGATTATATAATCTTAGCGTACGTACTATATATACGCTACGGCTATATATTAGTAAAGGAGTAGCGATTAGTCTTCTTATATACTACCTATTTAGTAGTAGGGTGTTCTATACGTTACACATTCCCTAGCTAGTTAGATAGCTATTACATTAATTACGGGCGTTATTTTATAATCTAATATATATAATATTATACTCGTACAGTACGCGTCGTAGTATAACTATATATGCTTCTAAATCTAGCTCGCTTTATATTATACTCTACGTAGCGTAATAGTTCTAGCGGATATAGCGAATTAGCCGATATTTATTACGCGTATTAAGAACCTTAGGGCCGCTACTATAAGGTGGGGTAGCTACGTAGCGACGTACAGTAGTAGTTTTAAGAATACTACGTACTATACTATATAGAAGTAAATATAGCCGTATAAGTTTAGTAGGTGATTTACTGGTAACCGCTTACCTATATAATTCCCGCCTTATTCTAGGGGACGCGGGTACCCCTCGGACATAATTATATAAAATAGGAGTTAATAGCGATCAATAGGGTATATATTCTATTAGTTTAAAGATATAGTATATTTAGTAGAAGAGACATATAACGCGGGAAACGCGAAGACTTTTGTAACCCTACTATATATAATATTTTTATACTCTTCTAGAGAATAGAGTGCAATAGCTATCTAACTAGCTATAAATGTTAGGGGTAGGCTTGGCAGTACTTTATATTAGAGGTACGTAGTCCTAGTGTTCTACATTTAATTTTATAATTAAGTATTAATTTAGAATAAAGAATCTAGCTATAAAGGGTAGCGCCCCAAATAAGTAGAGCACAGGCCCTATAGAAGTAAGGCCTATATATATGGCTTAGTAGACCGCCCCCTTTTAATCGGACTCAGCTAGAGAGTCCTCGCCCTCCTCCTCTTTTATTTCGGTTATTGAACCTATTAAATACTACTACGAAGTCCTATATATACGTTGTTCGCCCGTGATAGGTAGAAAGTAAAATATCTAAATATACTACTATAATAATTTTATTTTAGCTATGCTATAAAGGTAGAGTAGAGGCGAACTAATAATAATATCTTTGTAATAGACTAGGTTATATAGATAGGTATGTGCGGCGTATAGATACACTCTACCACTAAATAGGTAGAATAGAATAGAACTAATTACTACTCCTTCTATAAGCTACGTAGTCGTAGCGAAGGTAGAGAGTAGGCTTTACGCCGGGCTTAGTAATCACGTGGGGTATTACACCTAAATGCCTATACGGCGCTTTCCGTGCTGACTACTCCTCACTAGCGGGCAACCGGCTTAGCGCTAGCTGTACGCTAGTCTATCATAATCTTATTATCTTCTAATCTAGAAAGTTTATTATAGTAGAACGCTATTATAAAATATATAGCTAAAAATTATTAATAATTATTAAAGCTTTCTATTATTAGTATTAATATCTTAAAGAAGTAGCGTAAGCGATATAAATATTTACTAATTATAATAATTTTCAAATATTTATAAAAGTAATAAGGTTAAATAAAACGTAAGTTAAATAGGTAACCTTCCTAACTATACTTAATTTTATAATTAAATATCGATTAGAATAATACATCTAACTAATATACTATCTAATTAAATAAATTATATAGATAATCTAGATCTATATAGCTATTTATTCTATAATCTAAATTATAATAATAGGAAGGAAGATTAAAAGAAGTCCTAATAAGCTAAATATGTATAATAGGTATAAAAGCTTTATAAGATAGAGGCCTATCCTTATATATAAATCTATTAATAAGTATTTAAAAAACTAGAAATAGTACTTAAATAAGATATAAATATATATTATTTATAAAGGGGCTATTATATATAGAAAGGGCTTAACTACGATAGTAGCTTAAAGTTATAATAATAATAGTACTATTACTAAAAGATATCTTTAAAAAGCCTAAATAAAATATATCATATATAATTAGAACTTTTTAAGAGATTAAGTAGTTTAGTAAAGAGTATAGGATAGAGCCGGGTTATATTTAAGATACTACCTTACTATAAAAATAAGTTAAGGAATTATTATATAAGAGAAAATCGTTATATATTCCTAAAGATAATATAGTATATATAAAGATCCTTTAAAAATAGTAACAATCTTCTAATAAAATATTTTACTATAGATACGATTCTTATAGTAGTTAGTAAGAAATATTATTAATAAAGTATAAGAAAGGATATAAAGCGGTAAATAAATAGTTATAAAGTATATTAGTAAATTAAGGCTAAAKAGTATAAACTATTTAGGTAGCTTTAACTATTCCTAATATTAAAAGGCTCCTTTTAAGAATTAATTATAGACTTTATAACTAATCTCCCTCCTAATAAACGAGATAGATATATATATAATAAGTACTAGTTCTTATAAATATATATATAAAGATAGCTCTATATATCCCTATTTTAAAGATTTATATTATAGAAGAATTAGCAAATTTATTTTATAATTATATAATTTATATATATAGAATACTAAGAAATATAGTAAATAATAAAGGTTCGCTCTATATTAATAAATATTAACCTAGCTTTTCTTATAAAGTATATATAATATATAAGCTAAATAGTATCTTTTATCTATAAATAAATAGATAAATTAAAAGATAGAATTAAATATTAGTATAATACTTATATTACTTTATAGTAGATTAATAAAAATACTACTTAAAATAGTTACTACTAATAGAATTTACTAGTTATAATAGTATATTATCTATATTATATATTAATCCCTCNTTTACCTTTATAAGTTATTATCTACCCCTTTATAATTTCCTAAGGTCTTAAGTTAAATCCCTAAGGAGTAAGGTACTTATAATTGAAGAATATATAAATAAGATAAAAAATAAATATAAGATACTATAAAAATACTAAAAGTAGGTATAAGAGCGTTAAATATAGATATATAATTAAATATATAAGGTAAGGATCTTTAATATAAGTAATATAGTAATATTATTCTTAAAAAATATTAAACTATAGCTTCTAAGTAAGAAGATAACTCCTTAATTTAATAATCCTTTTTATATTATAAATATAATAAGTATATAA
>LSHF01000147.1:0-40377 GCA_001660795.1 Leptoxyphium fumago
GCGTATGGACTGAAGGTGACAACATCGGCGATTCGCCCTTTTGGAACCGCAGACACTTTGGAAGTAGAAGCTTTGGGTGGTCTTCAAGATCCATCTAGGCCAAGGTAAGTGGNAGAGTGATGGTTGCTTGCCAGTATGCATCGCGGCATTCTGGCTTCACCTCAGCAACGAGAGGACTTGGCGGTTGCGTGACGGGTTCTGGATCTTTACTGTCGCCATCGCCAAGATCTGTGCACATCACAGCTTCGATGCTACACGATGCTGGCCTCGATATATCAATGGCCAAAGCGAGGGCGTAGATGGACTATATGGTAAAGAATGATATGTAGGTACAGAGGTAGTTAGGCACTAGAGCTAGAGCAGTGACGTGACCGATTGCCTGATGTGGTGGGACCATATCTGCCCGCCAATGTGGGACATCAGGGGACTGAGGCCTGACTGAACTGACCGACCGATTGCCTTGCTGACCCTGCGCCTCTGCAGAAGAGGAAGGTGAATCCGCGTATCACATCGTATCGTAGCTACTTACCCACGCAGGTCCCACAGAGACGATGAATATGCATTTATGATATTACTGTCCCACGGCCACAGCGACTTGCGACATTCTCTGTCTTGCATTGCAACACCGTCGTCATGGCTGAACCAGTGCCCGCCGGCCCTCTTAACCTCTTGCGACCTTTGTTGCTGCTGTCGTACAGTGGCTACTACATCGTGCCCACATTGATTGACTGTCTTGCCAACTTCAAGTTGAAAACCCTCACCTCTTTCTCCGACTTCAAGGATGAATGGTTTGCGAGGTTCTGGGTCTGGTTTGGCCCACGCTCCCGCGACGCTGCCGAAGCCAAGGTGTTACCTCTGATCAGGAACAACGCTGCAGGCGTGTGTCTTGACATTGGCCCTGGCAGCGGCCAATGGCTGTATCTCTTCGGTAAAGCGAACAACCCGAGCATCACCAAGATCTACGGCGTCGAGCCCAACGTTGGCATGCACGCGGAACTGCGGGAGAATGCGAAGCGGTACGGGCTGGAGGGCGTCTACGAGGTCATTGGCTGCGGCGCTGAAGAGTTGGAAACAAAGGGTGGGTTGGACAAGGGTAGTGTTGATACCATCATCACCGTGCAGTGCCTGTGCTCTGTACCCGGACCTCAGACCATTGTCAAAGAACTCTACCCTCTGCTGAAGAAAGGTGGGAAGTGGCTGGTGTATGAACATATCAAGACGAAATATGATAAGGAATTTGTTGCTTATTGGCAGAGTGAGTGCTGTAATACCGTGATGTTCATCCGTGATGCTGAACGCCTTTGATAGGAGCCGTCAACCTCGTCTGGCCCACATTCTTCAACGGATGCGATATCTGCAGACCAACGGATCAATGGCTGTTGACGGCCGGTGACTGGCAAGAAGTCAATATCAAACCTGGCGCAGGCGAGGGTCCCTACGACACCATTCCCCACGTGATCGGTACCTTGACCAAATAGGTGCCTACCCGGGTATTCGTATCTTTTGGATGAAGCGACACACTCGTGCAGCCGGGACCTACCATCCGAGACATATTGCAGACGCCCAGATTTGGTGCTGCACAGCGTGGAAATCATCACTTTGGGAAATCGTGGACTGATGTCTAAGACTGCCTCTGGTCACTAAAGAAGCGCTTCGCAGCAATCTTTCAAGCTTGGTAGTCGAACGGTTCGACATTTCGTGAAACAAAAGTGATATCGATCGCTATTTTATTATGCGAGATCTACTCTACTGATCATACATATGGCGCATCACACTTGTCTGACCCACGTAAGGTGGTTCATGAGTATCAGTTTCTCGGCCCCAAAAGTCCTGGGATGCTAACCTGGGTCACAGGATTATTGGCCAAGAGCATGGCTCAGATCAATACCCTTCCACTAAGAACGGCTTGATGTTGGAGCGCTGTTCACAAACATCAAATTGATACTGATGGTTGTCGGTCAGTCTTCTATCATGGTTTTGATAATCCATCATGCAGCAAGCTTGACGAATCAAGTCAATGAATTTAATTCATTTTCAAATTTCCGGAATCATGAGGATTTCTTCTCCTTAAGACTTCGCAGTACCTTCCGTCTTTGAGCCATCATGTGTGAATAGAGGATGTACGATCCTGAAGTGCAGGTTAGTTCCAGACAAATAGCGATAGATGAAGGCAAGAGCCGTCAGGGATCTTCACGAACCTGGAACGTAGACAAACAGGATAGCACGCAACGCCCACTCGTACATGATGTCTTTCTTGCCAGCAGGCCCTGTCGCGAGCCAAACGAGCCAGCATTCGCTCGAGATGCCGAGCGGGTAGAGCACAAAGAACGTGTTGTAACGCAGCCAGACCAGACCAGGTGGCACGGCTCCAGCGTTGGCAAGGTTGATGGCAAAGAACGAATAGCGAATCACCTCGGTCACGCTCCAGGCAAGCAGCATTGAAGCATAAGCAGAGCTGCCGCTGCCGCAGGTGCGAGGGAACACATCGACCACGCCCCACACGAGCAGGAAGCGGGAAGCCACCTGCATGAGCGTGGTGAAGAGGGGAGCACGAACGACGCCTAGTCCATGGTTGTTAGCTTGTGAACCGTAACCAGCAAAAAAAAGATGGGAGGGTGTTCGATACCGAGAGCAGCATGGAGCACCTCGAGAGCAGCCAGTGTCTGCGTCAGCTTCGTGAAGTTTCCCGCGCCATCGTAGACGCTCCGTGGACCGTAGATAGCGGATATCGAGATCGTCCTGCCCAGCACGGTGAGCCACAGAAAGGCGGAGATGGTGTTGTAGAGGATCAGATAGATCGTCTTGGGCTTCAGGGGAGCCTGAACCTGGGCCTTGTCCGAAGAGGCGGTCTTGACATTTGATGAACTCGCCATAACGAAGAGGCACTGCAATCGAATCGCAGAGTACCTGTAGTTGAAACTTTACTAATGATATGTCCCAAATTGATACAAAATGGACAATGGACAACCGGGTGAAGCGGTATTTCGACTTGTTGAGTGAGGGGGGAAGGAAGCTGCAACTGTGGAGAGAGAGGCACCGGCATTCGGCGTACGACAGCCGACAAGAAGTGGAAGATGGATGTTGGATTTTCAATAGCAATTGCTACTCAAGGCATTTAACATGCTCGATTTGATGGGAGTCACAGAAGTAGGTATTCGGAAAATATTCATGTCTCAAGGGAGAGAGAGGAAGAAAGTTCATGTTCGATGCTTGACAACAGCAAGGCAGACTAAAGACGGTATCACAACCAAAACAATCCCACGATGCTTCTGTCCACCCTTTGTTACTCCTCTTATTTAATGTACGCCTGTGAACGCCACGCTGGTATCAAAAGTCAATGACAACCGTACCTCCTAAACGAAGGGTGTTCAGCGCTGTAGTGCTTATCACTTCCCTTTCTCGCCATCGTTCTCCTCATGACTAAACTCGCAATCGATATCGTGAAACCCTTTTCGCATGACCGAATGGGCAGGTATGCTTGACGTTTAAGCAGTCAGCTAGCTTATGTAGACCTGGATGAGTGACTTGCCGCCCACCGGTTTCCCACATCCCTCGACAGCGCACTTTTTCAGCGGTGGAACCTGTCCGTCGACGGCTCGAGCTTTGCCCTTCTTGCTGTTGGACTTGCTGTTGGCGTGACGGCTCTGAGCGCATGCACCGCAGTACGCGTGTCCGCACGATTTTACCACCCACACCTGTTGCTTCACGTCGTCCTCGCTTACGGCGAGCTCGTCGCCACAGTTGGGACAGACCACAACATCGTCTTCTGCAGGACTGCGCGTCATGCCGATTCCTGGGGGTGGGGGTGCTTGATAAGGTGGTGTAGGGGCTCTGTTTCGAGGCATGTTGTCCTCCATTGGGCCATATGCGAATGCAACTTCATCATAGTTAAAGATTGGGATATTGAGACCTGCTCCCCAATGTCCCTGCCGCCTGAGAGGTGGTGGTCTGTTGGTGGGTGCGGCGGGAGGGGGTACCGCTGTGCGCTCCGCTGTCTGTCGTGAAAACCNAGCTGGGAGAAGGTTTTGCGCCACACGGAATCGTTCCAACAGACGGCCGTTCACATCGAAGAAGGCCAAGGCTTGCGCCAGACCAAGGGGCCGATTCGCGTTGGCTTCTGTAGACCTCGTTTCCAACCCGCCATCCGTCGGCGCCTGGAGATTGACACCACCCGTCCTTGGCCTGCTGTCAAGTTCAACAATGTCTTCGTCATCCTCTGCAGTCAGGTCGATATGTTGTGTCGCATCTCGGCCTCGTGCATTCAGCTCCGCCAGCTCCGCCAGTGTCTGTTCTCTGAGCCCGTGACCACGTACTGCACGAGAAGCGACCTCAATGACGTCGTCTGTATCCATGTCAGGTGCTGGGGTCGGTCGTCTGTGGCTTCGTCTCAACTGCGAAAACCGTGGATGCTCTCGTTGTTGAGGCTCTGAGTCGAAGTTTGAGCGAAGTGAATTCGAGATCGGTGCATTGGAGTGGTAGTTGGGAGCGAACCCGGCGTAAATATCGTCCTCAGAGTCTAGATCGATGATGCTACGCCCAAATCTTGGTAACCGCTGTCCCCGGGTTGCGGCTTCGGGTCGTGCTCTGCTAATAGAGTTGTGTGGGCGGTCTTGATCGTCTTCAGTCAAATCGATTACAGGTGTGTCCCTTGCACCAGATGCAAAAGGATTGGGAGGTTCCGACCGTTCACTGTTTAATCGCATGGGGGGAAGAACAAGACCGCTCGCTTGCCGGAAGCGGCTTGTTTGTCTCTCATCGCGGAAGGACGCATCCATAGAGGGTCGACCGTTGGATTCGCGATCAGAAGCTGACATCTCGCGGTATGATCTCTGTGATCATGTCAACATCAGGGAACAGGAATCAGTGGCCGAGTGCCTTGAGAAAGCGGCGGCCACTGGATGAGGTATCATCGGCTCTCACCTTGTTCTGGCGATGCTGTGATTGATGCCGCTGCTGTTCCTGCTGTTGCTGCTGCTGCTGCGCCCTGGTTGACCAACCACTACCAAAGTCCATAGCCGCCTGCCACGACTCTAAATAGCCCACAGGCGCTCCCACAGAAGAGACTCACTCGCAAGGTATTTGGTGATGTACTCGGGATGGGCCGATGCGACGGTGTCTAGGCCGGCGCGGCAGAAGCGTAAACGGTCGAGGCGGTCGAGGGCGTTATAGTTGGATTGTGTGGAAGTGGCACAAAGGCCAGAAATGCTGCAGAGATGTTCAGCAGTGATTCCAGAGGTTGAAGAGCCGCAAGCCAAGCGAGCCAGTGCCACAACAATACTTACCCGGCTGCGACCTGCAGGTTCGTGTTCAGAACGATCTTCAGCGCAACTATCGCTCACATGCTCGGTATTCACAGCTGTTACTGTTGAATTAGTGTAGAGATAGTCCCATGCGAGAGGCAAATGGTGGCGGCGAAGTACTCAATTACAGGGCAAGTGAAAGAGGGACCATGAATGAGGTCCAAGGGTCACGGCTTCGGTTGTATCGCCGTTAAATCCGAGTCATTTGTCTGGCTACACAACTACGTAGGTAGGTAGGCAGGTAGGTAATTTTACAACTATCGCCACAGAGGCCACATATGATTCCTAGACGCATTAGGTGACGCTCAGCGCACCAAGGCAAATCCTTCGCCATCGTCGTCGGCCGGCCAATCCGTCCAAGTGCGGTCTCACGCGAATACATTCACTTCGCCATTGTCTGTCAATGCCAAAAGCTTCTTCGCATGGGGACCCCATGCAACGTCTTGAACATTGATCGCCCTGCGCAAGAGCTCCGACCATGTCTTTTCTTTCTTAGCATACTGGTTCACCGCGATACCACCTGGGCCTCCCGCTGCCAAGAATTGGCCTGTGTAGTCGAAACTAATGCCGTAGACCGGGGAGCCCACGTCAAGCACTTTGAGAACCGCGAGCTTTCGCAGATCCCATATGGTGACAGTGCTCTGGCCCTCCGATGCCGAGGCGAGCCAAGTACCGTTTTCTGAAAAGTCGAGCGATGTGATTGGTGAGCTCGAGGTGGCCTCGAATGTGTGAGCAAGAGTGAAGCTCTTGACGTCGTATAGCTTGATGGTTCCATCAGACGCTCCTGCCGCAAGGAGATGTCCGTCGGGATGGAATGCGACAGCACTCAGTTCTGCGGAACGATTAGTTTATTGATCTGCTGGCTTGGTGGGCAATCCAACACTTACCTGAGTCCGAGAAGACTTGCGTGAGAACTCTGCCATTGTGTGCGTCGTATAGGACAGCGCTCTTATCAACGCCAACAGAGGCAATGAGATCCCCACACGGGTGAGCGGCCACAGCAGTAGCAGGTCCAGCATGCTGTGTGAACTTGCCAACTATCTGGCCGCCCTGTACTATTACGACTGCACCACCAGAGGTCGCAACAGCTTGGCGATCCTTGGACCATTGTCCATCGAGGATAGCACCGGCGCTGAGACTCGCTCTTGTGGTGAAGGCACCCTCGTTCACATCATAAACGCCGACCGACCCATCCGAGTCGCCAGTCAAGAAGAAGTCTCCACTCTCGTCCACAGCCAAAGTCTTCGCACCTGTAAATTGGGTATCTGCCTCTTGTTTGATGTCGAAGGAAGCAACGTTATCGCTCGTAGCCCAATCTTCTGGTACTGGCCGCTTGCGACGTGTTGACGAGAGGCGGGCCTGTGTCTCCTCAATCTTCTCAATGATCTCTGGTGGAATGGCTTGTCCGTCCACCTGCATGGATTCGCTGTCTTCTGTTGTATTGCCATTCGAACTGGAATTGATGGTGACTCTAGACAGCGCGTCTCTCGCCTCATCTCGCTCTTTCTGCAGGCGTGCTATCACGCGCTGCGCCGAGTCATTGTAGTACAATGCCGCACTTAGCTCTTGTCTCGTTTCAGCCAGCTGCTGTTTGAGCGTATAGCTTTCCAGAACCAGCGCGTCCCATTCGGTTTGGAAACTGGACAGTAATGCTGGGATAGACGTATGTGTCGGTGGACGCGGCCTGACTACTCGCGATTGCTTGAGGTCGATGAGGTCGTCCACGGTCAGTTCTTCGCCAGTAACAGGATCCGAGGCGTTCTCAGAGATGTAAGCTTCAATCAACCTGCGCTCGAAGACATTGCCTATACCTACAGTAAGTAAGTGCTTTCAGGATTTGGAGCAAATCATTTGCTGGATTTGACTGACCAGACTTTCTGGAGGCCACCGGGTGTTCGGGCGCTTCGCCGGAAACTGGGTGCAGATTAGGTTAGTGATCATGAGTCGCGTAGAGGAGGCGTCCGACAACCTACTTGCGCAAAGCATCTTGACCTGTTTGAATTAATGAATTCCCAATGCGACAATAGGAACGCAGTCAAGTTCGGCAGCTTGTGATATTGATGTCGCCCGACTGCGATCAGATTTGGCGTTTGCGTAGGTAGGGTAAGGGTTGCACGCATACAAGGGTGCTCCCGCCAAGTGGCTGTGATCAGTGTCGGTGCTGTGTCGCCCACCCAAGGGTAAGAGGAGGAATGAAGGGCCAAGTTGAGTTTGAAATGTCCTGTAGGCGAGCCATCCAATTGTGTAATGTATATACTCTATACAACTACGTTGCTTCAAAGAGCACTGGCTATCTGTACTCAACGTACGCCTTTCCGTGCAGGATCTTGTCAGAGAACAACACCTGAGACTCCTCGCTGAACGCTAAGCAAATCAAATAATAAAAAACATTCAACTCGATCAAATGGCTGGATATAGCCAACCATCTTCTCTAGGGATCTTCTCGAGAACAAGAAATCAGATCAAGCTTCTGATACCCTCAAGCCTCCACCTCACGTCTTTCAAGACCTTCGAACTGGGCTTCCACCGTTCGAATTCCTCCACCAATGTCTTAACCTCTTGTTTGAGCTTTTCGTCGTGCTTGATCATGTCTTCGTCAAGTAAACCACGTACGGCCCAAGGCAGAAAGAAAGGGTTTGGCGTTGAGGCACCGCTATCTTTGACGACTGACGTAGAATCGAAAATGGGACCAACTCCAGGGAGAGCGACAGTAGAAGGCGTGGAAAAGCTTCCACGACGGATACTGTTTGCTGCAGCCGTGGAGGACGCCGAAGCGCCACCCGTGTGGGCACGACGCGCGAAAGCAACATTCTTAGATGAAGTTGCGGCACTGGCATCTTGGTGTAGCTGCGGTACCGGTGGTGTTGGGACCGGCTGTTGTGACGATGGAGTTGGTAGTGTGAAGTCCAGGCTCTCCATCGCAAAATCAACGGCCAACCGATAGACAGCTGCGTCATCGTAGACACGACTGTGGCCATCGCCTCCAACTAGACTACCAGCTAGTGGTGCTGAAAGTTCCTTGATAATTCCATGATCCGCAAGGCCCAGATTTTTGAGCTTCAGCGCGAGGACCACAAGATGATTTAGGAAGTCTGGAGCGTGTAAGCGTCCATCAATGAACACTGCACGGTTGACATAAGGGTGCGTTAGAGGCATGAAAAGAGCGCTCTCCAAACTGACGAGCTGGTCGTCGAGACTGCCAATATAGGACACGCGAACACCGGCACGTAGGCAAACGTCAAGGGCCTCGGCATATGATTTGCTCACAGTGCTTTGCGGATTTGCAAAATTGAAAAGCTCCAGAGCTGCACCACCGAACAATCTGGATTTGTATTCAACAAACGGCCCCATGTTAACCCCTGCCATGGCGCATACACCGATCTTCACATTAGGCGCGAGCGGGCCGAGTTCGATGAGCTTTGCCAACAGCATGAATGCCACTGGCACACCCTGCGAATGGCAGGCGAGAAGTATAAATTCTGCTTGGCGCAAATGTGAGAGCCAATTAAGAAGCAGTTTCCAAAGCGTCGTCACACGATCTGCAATGAAGCCTTCACCTTCCAGTGCAACTTTCTCAACTTCCACATCTTTGATGTCTGGCTGTTTCTCCTTGCACCACGAATGAATGGCAGCCGCTGCATAATTTGCAAAACGAATGCTTGTGCCGGTGGGTTGGCCAAGGACCTTCTGAATTAAAGGTGTTGGGAAAAACCCATGCACTCCAATTGCAATGGCTTTTTTGATCTTGGGTACGTGATGTGGATCACGACGAACGTGAAAGCCGGAGTCTTGCGGTGGTGGGTTTGGTGAGTGCAGCGAGTGCCAGAGATAGCTACTGGCCCGTTCCATGTATCCTGGGTGCCAGACTTCAGGATACGTATCGGCCACGCTCGGTGAGACAAGATTCGGCCGGATTTGTGGCAGCCTCCCACGAGCAACTGGTTGCGGCGGTACTTCCTCAGCGGGTGTGAGAGGCTCGGCCGGTGAGGGTATCTGCGAGACGGAAGGAGTGGCAGCGGATAAACGTTCTTTCAGCTTGTTATTGCCAGCTTTCGAGGGAGATTCAGTCTGCTGTGCCATCGAGGCTTTGGCTTTATCGAGTTTCGATTGTTGCTCGTTGAACTGAGCCGCCTCAGGATGAGACTGGGAAGGCGTATCTGCCACTGCCAATTCACCTATCTGCTTCTGTGTACCATCTGCCTGCATGGAATCGTCACCCTTTTTCTCGGTAGACCAGAACGCCCAACCAGACGTTTTGGGCCTGAGCTCATCATCAGATTTACGCCCTTTATTACTGTTCTCTTCCTTTGCATCGGACTTGCTGACTACATCTACAGGCTCGGAACAGACTGTAACTTGAGGAGGCGCAGGAGCCGCCTTTTGATCGTCGCTCTTCTTTACCTGCTCGGAAGGGGCTGCCGATAACTCATTTTGTGCGCTGCTCCAAAGGCCAAACCAAGAACGATAAGAAGCATTATACCCGGCCTTGCTGATCGAAGTGGTCCCTACTTTGGCGTCATCCATTTGCGAAGGCATATCAACCGTACTCTCCAGGTTGCTTGTTGGGCTCTCGTCGTTTGGCGTAACAGGCAACGCAGTGCCGCTGGCAATCTCGATTGTACGCTCGTCTGGCTTGTCTATCTGATCCGCTGGCTTGTCGTATCCATCAGGCCGTGACCACCACCCGAACCAGCCACTTCCTTGTTGGGGTGGTGATGGTTTCAGTGTTTCAGCGCTTCCCATGCTCCCTGCGTCCTCCAATACAGGCCGCCTGGTCATGTCTGATATGCTTGAGGGGTCAGGTGGTAAAGGAGGCTCGCCAAGCGCGTCGTCACATCCGCCAATACCGACATTCTTCTTCTCTGATGCTGTCCCATGCTCAAATGTTTTGAGCTTCTCTTCGCTACCGTGACGTGCTCTACTTTTGTCACTTACATCGCTAGTTGCATGAACCTTCGTAGGCTCGGCGATGGCAGCGATACTCTTCCGATTGCTCTTCATACCTTTACTGAGGGCCTGGCTCGGCCGTCTGATGGAGCCTGACTCTGACAGTTCCGAAGTAGTGCCTTGTTGAACGCTAATGCTCTCATTAGTAGATTGTGTGACGGGTGACGACTTAGACACAGTTCGCCATGAACCGTAGTAGGACCATCGATTTGTCGGACGACCCTCTGACCTTTCCGAGTCAGTGGGGCCTTTCATAGGTCGAGACGAAACGTGCAAGGTCTCCACTTCATTGTCAGTGGGGGAAGGCCTGGAGGGACTCCCAACCGAGTCTTGTCGCTGCAGTTCCGACGGCTGACCGCCAGTTGTTGGATGAGGCGCAGGTTCGTCAACATGCTTGCTCTTGCTCTTCTTCTGCTTTGGGCCCATGGCTAGCAACACCATGTCCCGAGCAACGTCACGTTTCCGTTTGATTCTGCGTATGTGGAGCGCTCTCTGCGAAGCGAGGTTTGGAAAAGCCGCACAGAAGATGACAGGAGTGGACTGTGAGCCTCTTCCACTTCACTGGCAACCAAAGTCAACGTTGACGGCGATGTGATGCGGTGTGAGTCTCTAAGACAAGGTAGCATCATCATGATTGTCCAGCGGGCTGCGGCTGTCTCTATCGGTCACGCTTGCGCTTATCGCGGAACCAGGGCCGCTGGTCTCAGAATTCCGCCAATCACATCTGCCCTCGGAACCCGCCAAGATTTCGAGCTGCAGGTCGTAGTCCCGTGAATTTTCTCCGGGCTCTGTTTCTTCGGTCTAGAGACCAGACGATCGTTTATCCTCCAGCGTTCGCCCACACATTGGGTCGCCTGCTTGACAACATGGCAATCCAGAAGAAGCACGCCAAGGCGCGTCTTGACAAGTATTATTATCTTGCCAAAGAAAAGGGCTACCGAGCCCGTGCTGCCTTCAAATTAATTCAATTGAACAAGCGCTACCACTTCCTCGAGAACTCGCGATGCCTGATCGATTTGTGTGCCGCGCCAGGCTCCTGGCTCCAGGTGGCTGCAGAGACAATGCCCCAAAAGTCGCTCATTGTGGGTGTTGATTTGTCGCCGATCAAACCAATCCCCAAGGCCATCTCGTTCCAGGGCGACATCACCACCGAAAAATGTCGCGCCACCATCAGAGGTTACCTGAAGACGATGAAGGCAGACACTGTCATCCATGACGGCGCACCGAACGTGGGTACGGCATGGGTACAGGATGCTTTCAGCCAAAACGAACTGGTTCTCTGCTCGCTGAAACTCGCCACTGAGTTTCTTTCGCTGAATGGTAACTTCGTCACCAAGGTCTTCCGAAGCAAAGACAGTAATAAGCTTGAATGGATTTTCAAGCAGCTGTTCACGCGCGTCGAACAGACTAAACCACCTAGCAGCAGAGGTGTCAGTGCGGAAACGTTCTACGTATGCCGTGGCTTCAAGGCACCGAAACATCTGGACCCCAAGTTTCTCGATCCCAAGTACGCCTTCGCCGAGATTGAAGACGCCAAACCCAACAACGAGGCAAAAGTGTTCAACCCAGAGAAGAAGAAGAGGAAGAGGGAAGGTTACGAGGAAGAAGACTGGACGCAGTTCCACGAAGCGAGCGCCAGCAGTTTCATCGAAACCGAGGATCCTATCGACATGCTTGGCACGCTTAATCGTCTACATTTCCGCCAAGACGGTAACGGCGATATTGCACAAGTCGCTCTCGACAAGCTGCCTGAAACCACCGACGAGATTCGCATTTGTTGTGATGACCTGAAAGTTTTGGGAAGGAAGGAATTCAAAATGCTGCTCCGTTGGAGATTGAAAGCGCGAGAGATGTTCGGCATGAGAGCCAAGAGTTCTGGGCACATAAAGAATGGCGCACAATCAAAAGAGGAAGGAGATGCTAAAGGGGAAGGAGAGCATGAGGGTGTTGTCGTTGAGTCGATGGATGACGAAATGCGATTACAGCTGGAGATCCAGGCTCTTAAGGATGCTCAATCAAAGGAGAAGCGCAAGGATCGCAGAAAGGAAAACGAACGGAAGCAGAAGGAACTTACACGTCTTCAAATGAACATGACCACACCACACGAAATCGGTATTGAGGCGGCGGAAAACGATCCTACATTCAGATTGAAGGACGTTGACAAGACAGGAATCAGTCGTCAAATTGCTCGTGGTCGGATGCAGATTCAACTCGAGCAGCCGAAAGAAGAGCTGGAGGAGGAGCTTGATGTGGGCGAAGACGAAGATGGCGACGCACTTGAGTCACAGCTCGACAACATGTATGAGATGTACCAAGAGCACAAGGAGAACAAGGACGCCAAAGCCCGAGCCAAGCGGATCAGGCAGGAATCAAATACTGACCACGATGACGAATTTGATGGATTCTCCGGGGGAAGCGATGAAAGCGATAACGAGGCCAAATTCGTTGAGGACGATGCGAGCGATTTCGATTCTGATGAAGAGGACAATGGAAAGCTGCTCCACGATCTCGGCACAAACAGCAAGACACAAGGTGGTTTGACAAGAAGGGCGAAGAACTTTTTTGACCAGGACATCTTCGGAAGCCTTGGTCTGGACGAAGGCCTTGAGAATGAGAGCGAGCACGAGAGAGACAGCGGTGTTGACGTTGGATCTGCCTCCCCTATCGAACAGGACAAACCTGATGTCATCTCCACACAAAACGGAACCACCACCACCTTCGAGGAGGACAGCGAAGAGGAAGAAGATCAAGACGACGATGAATCGGATTTCGAAGAGGTTGCAGCCGATGACGAGGAGGAAGATTGGGGATACGGTAATGAAAAGCCTGTTACGGAGACTGAAGGCCGACCGAACATCGACATCATCACTGCTGAGGCAATGACTCTTGCACACTCTCTCGCTCGAGGGGAGAAGACCACACACGACCTTCTTGACGACAACTTCAACAAGTATTCTCACCGTGATGTTGATGGCTTGCCCGAATGGTTCTTGGATGACGAGGGCAAGCACTCTCGCCTTCAGCGTCCCGTCACAAAAGAAGCCGCCAAGGCAATCCAGGAGAAAATGAGAGCGCTGAACGCTCGTCCTATTAAGAAGGTCCGTGAAGCAAAGGCTCGTAAGGTCCTTCGCGCTGCTCGACGACTTGAAAAGCTGAAGAAGAAGAGCGAAGGTCTCGCCACGGATGAAAGCGGGGAAATGAACGACAGGGACAAGATGGGCGCAATCGCGAAGATGATGGCTAAAGCCAAGAAGGGAGTGAAGAAGCAGAAGCCTAAGGTCACTGTTGTGAGGGCTGGTGGATCCAACAAGGGAGCTGGCCGGCCTAGGGGCATCAAAGGAAAGTACAAGATGGTCGATAGTCGTTTGAAGAACGATATTCGTGCTGAAAAGCGACTTGCCAAAGCGAAGAAGTCGGGCAAGAGAAAGAGATACAATTAGAGAATCTACAGCAATCTCAAATGGGTATGTAGTAATTAGCATCGTCAGAAAGTCCAACATCAAGTCATTCCAGCATGCAACGGATATTTTCTGTAGGTCTTGTAAACAGGAGCCGTCTGTCGGCTGTCACATGTCCCCCAGACGCTTACGTCAGGCTTGGCAGCGCCCATGTTGCTTTCTTCGGCGGGATTCCCCGCATGGGTGATGTCGTCCTCTACGCAGATGGTCGTTTCGAGATCTTCCTGACAACACCCAGACAATCCATCCCTCGAATACGACTCGAGCCGTCAAATGAGAGAACGATGATATCGAGGCTTCTGTCCTCACGATCCACCGCAGCGGCTTCGAGACGTGCTACGCCGACTTCCGCACCTCTACTCAATGATGTAGTCGCCAATCACGTGGGCAACACCGCCTTGAACAGTGTTGCCCACCGACACATTTCGTCGACTTCGTTCTCCGCGCCGTCTGCACTCAGATATGCAGCGCACCGCCCTGGCACTCAGTTAGGGCACTCTTTCAGGAGGCGAACATGGCCTGCAGGAAGCTATTCCTTGCACAATCTACCCGCCGTCCGCCATGCGTCTTTCGCGCGATCGCTACCAAAACTTGCGTCGAAACTCGTTCGAATTCCTGCTATGCTTGGTGTCGCAATGATTGGGGGTGTCAGCTACCTCCAGTACCAGGCTGTTCAGGCGGGAACCTACGCTATGGATCTTTTTGGGAGAGGTTGGGATGCGACCACAACTGCAGGTAACTCTGTGTTCGATGGTGTTGGTGGTGTCTTCTCGCAGATTGGTAAGGGATGGGACAAGACGAAAGAGGAGGTGAACAGTATACAAATGCCTGACTGGCTTCGGCGAGAATACTTCGAAAAGGATGACACGGAGGGTGGAACTGGGGGTCCAAATCAACCAAAGGAGAGCGGTGCCGGTGTTGCTGGTGCCGGCGCTGCCACCGCTACGGCGTTTGCCTTGGACGGCGAGGATGAGGATGATACGAGGAGCGATGATACGGCCGCGAGAGATGATCAGATGATGATGCTGACCCGGAAAATGATCGAGATCCGCTCACTGCTCCAGACCATCGGCCAGTCTGACTCTCTTACTCTACCTTCAATCGTTGTAATTGGATCGCAGTCCTCTGGCAAGTCGTCCGTCCTCGAGGCGATTGTCGGGCATGAGTTCTTGCCCAAAGGATCCAACATGGTCACGAGACGTCCAATTGAACTGACCCTTGTTAACACACCTAAGGCACACGCTGAATATGGCGAATTCCCGGCTCTTGGACTGGGGAAGATCACCGATTTCAGCCAGATTCAGAAAACCCTGACAGATCTAAATTTGGCCGTGCCCGAACAACAATGCGTCTCTGATGACCCTATCCAGCTTCGCATACACTCACCCAATGTGCCAGATCTGTCACTTATTGATCTCCCTGGTTACATCCAAGTCGAAGCATTCGATCAACCGACCGAGCTCAAGGCCAAGATCCAGGATCTGTGTGAGAAATACATTAAGGCCCCGAATATCATTCTTGCTATCAGTGCTGCCGACGTGGATCTGGCCAACTCTACCGCCCTACGAGCGTCTCGCCGTGTGGATCCTCGGGGAGAGCGCACAATCGGTGTGGTCACCAAGATGGATTTGGTCGACCCCCAACGTGGCGTGCAGATTTTATCTGATAAGAATTATCCACTAAAGCTCGGATACGTGGGTGTGGTTTGCAAGATTCCACAGGAGACCAAAAGCCTCTTTTCGCGTGGCAGCGCCAATATCTTCAAGGCCATCACGCGAAATGAGGCTGCTTATTTCAAGTCCCATCCAGAAGCCTTTGAGTCAGATTCACTTGTCACTACGGGAACGCCGAATTTGAGAAAGAAGCTCATGCACGTCTTGGAATCAACGATGAGCGCAAGCTTGGCCTCCACGAGTGGTGCTATTCAAAATGAACTCGCTCAAGCAACCTATGAGTACCGTGTCCAGTACAACGAAAGACCCCTTTCGGCTGAATCGTATCTGGCTGAAAGTCTAGATGCCTTCAAGCATAACTTCAAGAACTTTTCAAACGGATACGGTCGTGCTGAGGTTCGTGAGATCGTGAAACGCGAACTCGATCAGCAAGTGTTGAACCTTCTTGCCCAGCGGTACTGGAATAAACCGCTGGAGCGTCTCGAGGGAATCGACCCCCTCGAGTCAGCTGCTCAAGGCGATTTGATGGCGTTGCCCAAAGCTGATCCGGAAGATCCATTATGGCACCTCAAGCTTGATTCCTCAACATCGACCTTGACTAAGCTCGGCATCGGCAGACTGGCAACCACAGTAACGGCACAGGCACTACAAAGCAGCGTTGCCTCAATCATTCAGGAAACGCCTTTCAAAGCCCACCCCTTTGCTGTTGAAGCTATTACACAGACGAGCGAGAATATCCTACGTGAACTCTCTTATGATACCAGCGATGAACTAGAGATATGCCTCAAGCCTTACAAATACAGAATTGATCTGGACGACGGTGAATGGAAACGTGGCAGAGAGAGCATCAGTGTGGCTCTACAACAAGAGCTCAAAGACTGTGAGTCTGCACATCGTGCGCTGGAGGATCAACTCGGTGGACGGCGTAAGACGAAAGACGTCGTCGCTTTCATCGACAAAATTCAACGAGGCGAAGTTCTGCTGGAAAACGGCAGTCTCGCCGGCGGTGCTGGCGGATTCTCCGCACAGCTTCTCGAACGCGGCAAGGAGGCCCTGTTCCTTCGTGACCGTGCTGCCATTTTGCGCACTCGCTTGGCTGCAATCAAATCACGTCAATGCAACAGCAAGGCTAACAAATACTACTGTCCAGAAGTTTTCCTGGATGCAGTGGCAGACAAGTTGACATCCACGGCAGACTTGTTCCTTGATGCCGAGCTTCTAAGCAAGTTCTATTACCAGTTCCCTCGTGCGCTGGAGCAAAAGTTCCGTGCTCTCGATGAAGGGGCTGTAGAAAGGTTTGCGAGAGAAGATCCAAAGGTGCGAAGGCACCTGGATGTTGTCAAGCGAAAGGAACTGCTGGAGCATGTCTTGAAAGAGATGGAGGGCCTGAGGCAGCTCGAAGCCCGTGAGAAGAGGATGGTAAACAGAGGTGCCCAGACAGAGGGTGAGCCCCGGGGCAAGCGAAGAGGATGGCTTTTCTGAGCTTCGACTTCATCTCCGCAGACAGATATAAGCATTAGGCGCAGGCAGGCGTTTGGGAAGTAACCAATGATGTCCATCATTGTGCAGGGAAGAGACGGATCTTTTGTTTCGTGTGGCCCTTTTGATCTTTCCGCTCCTTTTGTATAAGTGCTTACCATCGCCTATTACCCATATAGTCTATACATTAATGGCTTCGGGCCTGTGATACCCAGCACCATAACATAGACATCGTGTCATGACTTAGTTCAAGTTTGGATCTCAAACCGCAGTCTGCTCGGAAGATAATTCCTATAAAGATTTGTATTAGGATCGTGGCTGCCGTTCTAAACTAGGGCTTGCGTTGAGCACTATCGCTACCCTTTTAGATGATGTAGGTGTGCTTTGGAGGTAACCAATATGCTTATATGCTTTTGAACGTATAGCGCAGAATTGATACATAGGCAACCTCAATGGCTTCTAAAAATCGAAGGACGCCGTGGACATGCAAGGCAAGGTTTATACACTAATTTTACAGGATGGAATGTAGAATTGTTCGAAAGCGCCTTTTATGTTGGGATTGCCGTTCCTGCCATGCCCAGAATCATACCTCCTCCAGGTCTAGTAAAACGCCGCCCAGCCCATGAATAAGGTTGCAAGATGCTTTTCGTCTGTCGCTTGTTGTATGAGTTCGTTCACAGTAGCTGCAGTAGACAGCGTCTGACTCAGCTTCTTTTCTACGACGGTCAGAGCCCTGTCTGCCTCTGCTGTCTCATTCTCTTTTCTCTTGCCACTGCCTGGAACGCCGGGAGCACCGTCGGCGACAGAAGCGTTCAATTGGACATCTTGCATACGCTTGGCTTTAAGGGGAGAAACACCCCAGGTCTGCAACGGGTCGTATCGTAGGACGTTCAGAAGTGTCATGATGTTATCCTTGTCGCTACGAAGGGCGTCCATGGTGAATTCGCAGCATCTGCGGAAAATACCTTCCGTCCCCGTAATTCCCATCCCGTCAACAATGTCCCGAGTGAGACGGAAGGGGACTAATTCAGGAATTGGCAGGATGCGGCCACTCTCAAAAGCCACTCCAAGGTCAATGTGCACCACTTCACCGCTCTTCTCATCAAGAAGGATATTATGGCAATGCCTATCACCCAGACCAAGGACGTAGCCGAGAATGGAAACCGATGCAGTTGTGCGGGTATATGCTGTGCGTTTCGCAAACCATTCGTCTGGCTCATTGTATCGTTCGAAGAAGAAGTGACGCAGCACAGGGTGGACGTGCTCACAAATTTTGCGAAATTCTTTCACTCTCGTTTCGGTGGATTGATTTGCTACGCCATTTATTCTCTCACGACAGGTCTGGTGATTCCAATCTTGCGGATAGTGCTTGGTGTGCAGACTTTGTAGAACGTCATTGATGGGCACAGAGTTCCTCACAAACTCGATGATACCAGACTGTGCTTCTAGAGGAATGACTTTATAAGTCCTGACATGCAGCCTGCGTTGTCGGGTATTCTTGTGGTTCTGTAACATCTTGCTGACCTGCTCAAAAACTTGCTCCATGATTGTATCTTGGCGAAGGTCGTCATTCCCGCTCTTGAACAGCTGCTTATAGGGCAGGCCGTCGCTTGCTCTGGCTGTTAGAAGCTTTGGCGCACTCAAGCCTGTCATTATGGAGACTGCATTCTCGAATTTCACCACCACAGGTACGTCTTTGTATTCGCCATCAGGTTGGAGATTGAGATGTGCTGTTGCTGGTGGGACTTGCCGATCTACCACGAGTTTCGACGTTTGGTACGCTTGGGGCAAATCTCTTAGTGCTATCTTGCTTGATTTCCGACCTTCAAAAATGGCCCAAGCAAGGTTGTTGTATTGTCTGTCAGCATCAAAAATTCTTTGGAGTAGGTTGCCTCTTTTTGGGTCACTGGTAATCCGTTTGCGAATTTCAGAAGCTGCGCTATATCGCAGCCGACCAGCTTCATCGGCAGCTTTGGGAGCCCTTGTAGATGCAAAAAGATGGTGCAGGCTATGATAAGGATGTTCGGTGCATATTCGATGGGCCAAGGACATTAAAGGCCGCTGAAACTTGGTTTGCTCTGCTTTCAGCCGTGACATGAGCTGATTGAGAAGCACGACGAACTTCCAGCTTGGAACGGCATCCAGCTGCTCAGTAACAGCCTCATTCGCCATATCAGACTCGTCATTCTCAAGCCACATAGCGAAGAATTTCAACACACAGATATCATGTTCATCTGAGGCCCGCAAGGCTGATAGGTAGTTGCGAAGGCTTTGCTGCATCCACATGTCACGTACTTCTTTCTGGCGAGTGAATTCTTGATTGTCGATTTGCAGCCATGTCTTTGCTTGTCGATACTGTTTTCCAATCTTGTCCCTTTCGGGAGATTTCTTGGTGGTTTTGAGGATGTTCTCGAAGGCTGTGACTTCCTCCTGCTTCAGTTGTCGCATTTTCGCGACACGTACAAAATCTTCGGTGTTGGCAGGATTTTGCAACTGTCGGTCGCAAAACGTCGCGAACTCGACGAAGACATCGCTTGCTTCACGCCCAGAGATTTCACCTCCGAGATGATGAATGGCGGGTTTGAGGTAATTCTCGAGAATACTCTCAGGTTTCTCGAGGCGGGATATTTCGAGTCGGTGGCCGAGCTGTGCGAGCAGTCCAGATCTTCCAACGGGCAAGTCTTGGATCTCAAGGTTGTCCAGAGCGGCGATCGACTTCATGATACTTGCGGATACTTCCACCTCCCCTAAGTCTGCTAGGACATTGGCTACGGTCATCTTGCTAACTGCGTCCAGATCAATCTGTATGTCGGAACACAGCTCAGCCAGCCCACTCAATTGTGTTGCTGCAGACAACGCACTCTGCAGCTTGCCATGAAGCCTAGCAACTGTCGAAGAGGCCTGTAGAGCCCTCGCTTGCATTATGCGCGTGTCTTTCGCGCTTAAGTGCAGCTGATCAAGGAGTGTCTTATTATCGCTCAACACGCTAAAGAGCGTCTCACGATTCGACAAGTACGTCGTGGAATCCTCGATAGCAGCGAACTGCATCCATTTCTTTCTAGCCTCCATAGTTTGATGGAGCTTTTGCAGGCCCGCTGTTCCCGTTAAGGCCAGGGTATCCGATATTTCGCTTAGAGAGGCAAGCGTCTGCATCAAAGCGACCGGACACAGTCTCGAAGACGGTACGGTGGGTCCGGCATGGATTAGGCGAAGCATGCTATCACCAATTCTCTCTGATGATTTATGAATGTCCAAGGAATGACTGAGCTCTTGAGATACCGAGAATAAGACAGCGCTGGCCGATGAATCTTCAGGGGCGGCCACATTCCACTGTTGTAAACGTCGAGCCGTGTCAAGCATGACACTGTTGTTCGTGGCGTTGACTGTCTCAGCCGACATCAGTGCTAGTGTCACGCTGTTGAGATTCATTGTAGTAAGCGAACGTAAAAGTCCGTTGACATTAACCTTGGTGGATGCGTGACTTTGGACCATGACGCTATCCATTTGAGCGGTTCGCAGCATTAAGCTGCGAGCACCATCGGACTCAAAATCTAGTCGCTCCAAGACTGAATCCAGTGTAGCTACTTGTTTGACCCCATAGAATGAATCGGGCTCGTCGACATTCTTGAAAATTGTTAAGAGGAGCTCGTCCGAGACCTGTACTCGTACAGTTTGCGACACTGATGCTCGTGAGCGGCGACTAGCCAAAGCTACAGGAATCGATGATTCAGCGAACATCAACGCAGTTGTGTGCATGCCGCAACTGCTCGCGACTTTGGCGGCTAGCGAGTAGTCTGTATCAAGCCACCGTAAGTTGTCAGCCTTGGTTGTGCCAGATGGATATGGACAACTCCTTAAATAGAGCAGCAGGCTGATATAGAACCGCACTTCGTGGGGAGAATGGCTTTGAGGATCTGCAAAGCGAGAAGTGATCAGTTCCGATAGTTCGTCACGCACGATCCCGCCCTTCTCAATTTCTTCAGATAGGACGATGTGGGTGATGGCCTGAAGCACCTCGATGGCAAAGGTCGGATCGCATGACAGCATAGCTGACAAACAAGTCAACATTGGATGACCTTTACAAGTATGGCACAACTGCGCTGCTAGGGCTTGGGCCCATCCATTCTGCCCTTGGGTGGATGAGCGAGCAAGTGCATCACTTAGAGACGTCGATTTGGACGCCAGGGACTGGACAGCAATTGCACTTTCGGGCGGATGATAGCCATATACTCCTCCGTTGATTGCGACAGCAAGACTTGGCGAGATTGTCTGCTCGAATGCTAGCGCTTCATCATGGTTTCTTGCTTGGTATGCACTGGATATCCTTCGGAGAGTATACTCAGCTGTGCTAGCTATACCTTTCTCACGCGAAGGCAGCCTTTGGACCAGGCTCTGTGTGATCCATACGTGCGACTCGTGTAGCGCTTCAGACGGCACGTTGCACCTGAACCCTGGGGCTTTTTTTCTTGTGTTTGTATTAGCTGGGGGCAGGCCAGTCGCTGCATAGGCCCGACCAACAGATTTTGCAGCCCATTGCAGAAATTGCGGATCCAAAGCATGGTCTTGACATGCATCCCACAACTCGTTCTGGTACTCTGAGGCCATCTCATCCGTACCGAGGCAGTCTGAATCAACAGACGGAGGGACTTTGAAGCCCTCAGCCATCATCGTAAGGGCTTCAACGCAATCATCGAGGCGGAGCCACTCTGTGGCGACATTTCGTTGTCGAAGCAATATAAGAAGCAGAGAACTTTCAGGGCTATCTCTAATAGCATTGGCTGGTAATTGTACCTTTGCAAGGGAGTCAATCAATGGATGATAAGGCGTGTTGGCTGCAACATCGAGTTCGCCCAAGTTTTGCTGCGCATTCTGGACGAGCCACCATCGAAAATCTGATAATAGTTGTGACGTTGCTGTAGCTAGGCCGCCAGTAGCTTTGGCAGACGTTTCATACTGGGTTAGGCGCAAGGTTTGAAGAATGACAAGCATGATTGTTCCACAGTAGAATTTCAGGTTGTCGTTCAAATATTCTCTGCCGTGCTGGAACAAATACTTCAGGATCCCAACCGTATCATTGGCGCATTCGGGAAGCATAAGAAAGGGCCTAAGAGAGTGCATCAACATCTCTAACGGATACCCTGTTAGCGCGACATCACCTGCCAGTGCAATGAGTAACCGTATCTTGCGAATCATGTAACAAGCTGACAGCGGTCCAAAGGAAGCATGGATCGCGTCAAAGAGTATACGAGCGGTGAGGGTGAAGGATGACGAATCCCACGGTTGAGTAAGATCAACTGCCGTTCTTCTGCACAATCTCTCAATCTGTTCAACTAGGAAACGGCCTTTGAAGGAAGGCTGTTGTCCGGCTGGGAGCGATTGCTCAGAGTGGCCATTGTGTCTCATCTCTCGGACAGCGCTGATTGCTTGAGAGAAGAGCTCGTGCTTCTCAAGAGCCTTCTCGCTGCTGTCACTGAGTTGCATAGATAAGAAGAATTGACCAACGATGCCGGGGAAGTTCTCGCGCAGGAGCGTTTTCCAGGCCTCGCGAGATCCCATTATCGTTTGCAACTGTTTCTCCAGGTGAGGCTTTTCAGATTCGGCGACGGCTTGGCTTCTTTCTGCAATATCATGGCTCAAAGCGTAAGCTGCGCATTTACCAAAGCAACGAGTGATTAGTGTGATCTTATCACAGTTTGCAGCTTTCATCAAACGTTTTAGTCCATCTTCATCGCCGCGCACGAGTAGCTGTGCGGCTATCTCGGCCTCGTTGAACCTCAAAAGCTCATCTAGTGTTTGGTAGCGAAAGGCCGCATAGGGTAAGCTTGACAGAGAATGATCAGACAGCCAGGTATGCAACATTTGTGGCGCAAACAGTGTGAAGAGTCTTTTGGCTGAATCGAATCCTAATGACTTTGCAATTTCTGCGATACACTTCGTTGCGTACTGGGTTGAATGCTGAACTCTTCCGGCAGTTTCGAACAAGTAGTACATGCATTGACGCAGTAGCGAATGCCAGGACGCTGCAAGCTTTGACAGGAACAACAAACGCAATGCAATACCTTCAGTCCATTCAGCATCAGCAGGAAGTCTATCTTGAAGTTCGTCAAACATTGCTGCATGCTTTGTGTGTTCGAATAGCCGAAACATTGGTGGAATGCTCTGCGCAAGATAGTATTTTGTAACGATGTCGCTCTCCTGAATCAGGTCAAAGAGATTTGTGCTGATAAGTGGTGCGTCAATGTCACGAGTCGATAGGTTGAGGGGCGCAAGCTCAATCAAGAGGTTTGCTACACGGCTTTGTACAGGGGTCGAGAGAATGCCAGGGCGCAGGGCGTGTTTCAGAAAGTAGTCGTATATGTCAAGACCGAGCCTTTGCAAAGTATCGAAGCGTGGATTTGTCCAGATTTGTGACCACGCAATCAGTAGGTCGATGACGGCGCATTGTGCTACCTCCGAGCGGCTGAAAGCATATGTATTTACGACGGATTGCATTAAAAATTCGAGGCAGCGCTCCACATCACGATAGTCCACAGCTACTCCCATAGTTTCAAGATTTGAAAGTACCGAGCAGGCACTCAGAAGATCGCCCTCGGGTAGAGTCAAGGCGAAGTCGACGATAGACGTGGAGGCATCGCTATCTCCACCATGACCAGTTTCCGCAAGGTGCATCTGGTTGCGTGAGTATGCATGCATGATAACTCTTGATCGTACAGATGAGATGCTATATGACGCTTCGTAAATGTCTGTGAAACTGATCGAAGCAATGTCGGATTGGCCATCCATATCGTTTTGAGAGCTGTACATGCCGTCGAGATCCATGGCTCCGTCGAGTTCGGTACCTATGCTTATAGACTCTGTATCTCTCCGCCTTGAAAGTGCAATACGAGAAATCATGTGACACATGACATCTTCTGAAGTGTATGTATGCTCAGAGGTTGGGATCAGTCTTGCCTCATGATCGTTGAAAGATCCACAGGAGCAAAGAAGCAAAATGTCCAATTTTTCCCTCTCACAAGTCAGGTTGCCTGCGAAGTCAGCGATTGATTCCCAAAGTTCCCAAATTTGGTCCTGGAGCTGCTTTTGCTTCTTGCTATCACAGAACATGGAATCAAAGGCGGCCATTGTCATGGTCACCACACCTGAGCAGAGCTGGTGAAATGCATCAGTGCTAATTTGCTTTGCGTTTTGCCATGATTGTGCAGTACGCTGCACCTCAGCTAAAAGCTGGTTCAAAGCAATTTTCTCACAAGATGAGCGAGTTTGACGCGCAATCGCACTGTTTGTGGCCTGTTCACTGGCCCATGACGAACCACTCAGAGACATTAGTTCTTCGTCTTGAAGGAGATAGGCCAAGATCTCCAAGCGCTCTTGCCCAGCAATCCATGTCTGAGCGAGCCGCCCCCATACTTGAAATGCAGAGCAATTCTTTGAAACAGTGACATGATTCAGGCAACGGTGAATGAGAACCGCCACATCCCTTGGTTGATAGGCCAAGCTTGGAGATTGATGAGGGCGATTCGAAAACAGGCTTGGAGACCACAGTCGGAATAGCCATGCTAGTGCATTCTCGCTCATCGTCAGTGCCAAAGCAGGATTAGTGTGCTGTAAACTTTCGTGTATTGATGAAAGCATAAGTAGGGAAGAGTCCGTCACCAGGTTAGGACCATTGATCTCTACCGATGTCGATATAGTATGTATAAATTCCGTTAGAGTGGCCGCGTCTACAAGGCGGAGCTTGAGTAAGGCATGGATGGTATGGCAAGCTGCCTGGCACACGGTATTGTTGCCTATGGCGCGGGTTGCGACTTGCCAGACATTAGCCCATCTAGTGTGCAGTTCTTTACTTGAAGCCACACTGCCAGTAGCCAGATTTGTCAAAGCAAGGAAGGCCCACGAGTAATTTGTTCCGCTTTCTTCCGTAAGATAGGGCAGTATCGAGTCCAGCAAGTAAGAGGCATGGCTAGGTGTATGGAACGTGTCTGGTATCAGGAAAGTTAGAATCTGGAGGCCTGTGTGCCTTGAGAATTGGTCCCTCAGAGCAATGTCGATGACCTCGGTCAAGTCATCAGATCTACGTAATCGCTTATTGGGTCGTGTGTCGGGTGTTCGAGACATCTCGCTTAAATCGTTTCGCGGTTCTGAACTGAGAGCCAAACTTTGACAGAGGAATGCCATAGTTGCAACGGTTACCCATGCCTGCTCTGCTTTTGCTCCGGCGCAGCGTAGCGAAAAGATTCTGCTATGGATGACCGCAGAAGTTGAAGTGGGTAGATTAAAGAATTCCAAGTGCAAGTCTTCTATTCGCAGTTGATCTCGTTCATGCCGGTTAGAGTACTCGGATCGCATTACATCATGCAGTGCGGAGACTTCTGAGCGCAACAGAACCTTTCCATTCATCAGTGCATCTCGTATGAACGGTTGCAAAGTTAACAGCACCATAAGAAGCTGATCCTTCAGTGCAAAATACTTCAACTGCCAGGAATTTCTGACCAAGCGAATGAGGTCCTTGGTCACCTTGCGCATCAGCTCCAAGTTTTCCGTGCTGATGCGAGGCAGAATGCTGCTAATGACGGCGAATCCGTCTTGGCGAGAACGTATCGTTGCATTTGCGGATCGAAGGTGTTCGATAATGCCCCAAAGTAATGATTCGGCCGATTCTTTTAGGGGCGCATTTGGAGCAGCGGTCATCGAGGCCAGTGAGACCACCATCTCTTCTACGACATGCCTCCGTAAAGTGTGGGACCCTTGAGAGCCCACTGAATCTTTGACATGAGAGCGAAACGAACGATGGCTAAGACGGCTGGCAGATGTTGAAGTAGGAACATCAATTCCCGGGTCGATCTCCTCATTTGCATTTTCCGAGTGGGCTTTCTCGATACCATTAAGTAAGAAACCGCTCAAGCGTTCCCAGTCAGGCGCAGGTAAACGCTCAACGTGAGGTTGATAGCTGAGGATAGTGCGTAACGATTTGGCATAATCGACAGCTATTGGCTCACACAAACTACCGTTCGATGAATACAATTGTTCGCTGAGGTGATTAAGAATCGATAGCACTGTCTTGATCTTAATTTCACGAACGCCAGCCTCAACAGCCACTCTAATAGCACTGGAGCATTTTGATAGTCGTCCCTCAGCTGCAGAACGTGTGGTCTTGGTCGAAGCTTTGGTATAAGTAGACTGTTCGTTCACACTGGCGCGAAATAAAACATCGAAAACACGGCGAAGTGAAGCATCGTCCAATGAACTTGACCTCAGTCTGCCCTGGCTCTGGCTCTGGCGAATTATCTGTTTGAGGTTGTCAAGCCCTTCAACTCTATTCCTGGCCCGTTCGATACGATCTGATGCGGCCGCCTCGTCAGCTGTGATATCATTTCCCGGCAGACTCGTTCACAAACCTAAGGTGCTGGCGAGGGTAATCTCGGCCATATCACGCGAACTATCCCCTGGACGAGGACATAGATCTGTACAGCTATGAAATTACCCTACCACGGCAGCAAAGCAAATCGACTTGCGCTGCGAATGGTGTAAGGCGACATTAACGTTGACGTCAGATTCGCACCACGCACTAAGCATCACCTAGAGCACTGGTATGAGGCCGTTGGGCCATTACACGGCATGGGAACGACGGCTGGGTGATGAATGTACAACGTGCCATGCCGCCGTGAAGTAGCCGTGAATGGAGGACGTTATTATAACAGGGAAAGCGTCATGATTTGTGACTTCGCGCGCTACATATTATGGCACGCGCCGCCCTCGCGTCTGCCAGCTTCGCTACTTAACTCAACCAAGGTTATTTTGTTGCTTAGGTATATTTATTTTCGGGCTGAATAACGCCTTCATGACCGAATGCGCTTGATCTTGTTGCTGTACCAAAAACTGTTTGCCATTACCGCGGCTGGCAACCACTCTCCCCAAACTTGTCGCTACTGGCCTTGATCGCGACCATTGCCGAAATGGAGACTTCAGACTCGCTATATCGCCTTCAGCTGCTTCAGCAAGACCTAGCTGCTTTTGTGGAAACAAGAGTGTCCAACCTGGTCCGACTGTCTGCCGAGCTGGAAGCCAGCATCGATGATTTCCGCAAGCTACTCAGTAAGAGCGGCCAGAATGCCCAAAGCCGCCAGGCACTTAGTTCGGATGCGGCGAATGGAAGACAAAGAGCCAGGATTGGAGACGAGGAATATGAGATCACACCAGAATTTAGAGATGCTGTATTTATGGTGTCGGACGAGCTGAAGCTCGATGAAATGGACGCGGCTCGGCTCTGCATTGACGTCCAGAACGAGGTTGAATACCCAGATGATACACTGGGATATCGAGCGTGTATACGGTTCCACCTTCAAAGACAGACGCTGCTGGATTGCCTGCGTATGGTACTGCAAATATCAACCGACTCTGACGCTGAAGACGATCTGGCTGAAGGTTTCCGCAATGTCACCCAATTGATCGTTCAAGGCAAGGGAGGCACGCCAAATGATGCTTCTGCGTACTGGCGCAAATGCCTTGATGCGCTCTCGGACGTGGAAGGAGGCCTCAAACACATCAGTGACAAGCGCATCATGCTCGAACAGACGCAGCAGGTGATTTTCGGACCAGAGGCTGAAGCTCTCAATGGGCAGAGACTCATGCTTATACGTCAGCATGAGAGCCTAGGAGCGATCGCAACGTACCTCATACAAGGAAACTACGTGCAACTCGATGACTTCAGGATCTTCCTCAGCAAGCTTGCAAACCTTGAGATCGATCCAGTCCATGTGACGCACTACCTACCTTCCATCATCTCTGCCGCAGCCTCATTCGCCAGTGCAGATAACGGTGCACCTGGTGTCACAGATCTTCACAAGCTATTTCAGCGAGGCCCTTCCCAGTTGCAATGGAAGAACAAAGGTCTGCAAGCTGTGGTGACTGTCTGCTGGCTTGCTGAATACGGGTCGAGGGAGCCAGAAGGCGCTACCGACGAGGATCGCAAGAAAACTTCGCTTGACTTGGAAGATCTCTGCATTGATCAGCTCAAGGAAAAGCCTCTTCAAATGATATTGGCAATGTGCGACTATCTCAGCCCTGAGACCTGGCATGATCCCGCCAAAGTCGGCTTGGTGAGGTATTTGCTGGACGATTTTACCAGTTTTCAAGGGCGAGGCGAGGCCGCATCGGACTTTTTCAGTGAAATTGCGATGTGTGAGCTACAAAAGTTTGTCGATGCCTTCATTGCTAATCTACCCGATGTCCTGAGGCGCATGAAATCTCAGGAGGATGACCAGAGAAGAGACGCTCTGTCAAGGCCAATCCAAGAACGGGAGCCTTACGAACTTCATTACGAAAGATTCATGATAATAATCGCATATGCTTACCAGGACGACCCAGAAGCTGCTCAGGACTGGTGGTCAGACAAAGACGGCAACTTATTTGGTTTCCTTCGGTGGGCTTCGCAACGCTTACCTACCCCTCGGGTCGCAACTTTCTGTGAGCTTTTGCGCGCGATCGCAAGCGACGACAAATCTGCCAATCACGCCCACCGTCTCTTGCTCGAAGATTCATCAACTGGCGGAAAATCACGCAAAGCGAGCACGGTTAGTTGGTCACAGATCTTCAGTGAGATTTCTCTGTTCGCAGCTACTGTACGAGACAAGCCAGCCGTGATGCGGTCTTCACATGGAGCAGCTCAACCTGAAGACAATTTCGTCGAGGTTGAGACTTCCATCATGTTGGAAGCATACCTTAGGTTGACGGCGCATCTGTGTCGGAAGAGCCCCGAGGCACGGAATTGGATCTTGCGTGAACAGTCGTTCGCGTTGCCAGACGTGCTCTTGGAACTTGCGCGTGCCGACCTTGGAAGTAGTCGACTTCCAGCCAGTTGCCTTACCACACTCTCGGCGCTTCTCACCGACAAGACCCCAGACGTTCATGATGGGATGTGGGCATTGATCGACAACTGGGTCATGGCTAAACCAACTTCTGGTCAGGCTAAACCACAAGGTAGATCCAATCGCAACCCCTTCCTTGACAACCCGTACCTGTCAAGCGTCACACGTGATGCCGAAACAGCGATTGCATTTATCGAACTTTTGAATGCCTTGCTTGCTCCAATATCCGCCGAACACGATAAGCTTTCTGTGTCAGAGGGTCTTCCCTTTCCGGAACAGCTGGGTGCTGCTACGCGACAGACTGGCATTGAAGCTTATGTGGACCACATTCTCGGATATACTTTTGTTAACACACTGCCACAGGCTGACATGCCTCAAGATTCGGAATTGTTCCTTTTGCAACATACCTGCTTGACCTTCATATTCCTCTGCTTATCATCTTTCAATGAGTCGCTGGTTGTTGTCGCAAACTCACCTTCCACGTCCAGTGAGCCAGGGGTTGCAGCAGCGTCTTTACCAACATACCTGAGGTTGCATCCCTTCGCCAGAGTGATGGATTTCATGTTCAGCACCACAACCATACCACCTTTGTTTCACTCCATCCAGAAGAATGCTGAATTGCTTAACGGGAAAGACGAGAAATCTCCTGCTGTGCAGTCCGTCATCAAAGGTCTCGAGGTTATGAACCTTGTGATGAACCTACAAACTACATACTTCAACATTGTACGACCTGTCATCAAACTCCAATCATCGAGCAGAGCTCCCCCAGTCGCCAATCCTGCTCTCACGTCATTCGACGAGGTAATGGTGTCTCAACTGGGTGCTGTTATAGACATCACTGCTTTCATACCAAGCGTGCATCCTAGCCTGAGCATGGAAGCCTTAATTCTTCTAAAGAGACTGTCAGCATCTCCCAAGTTCGCAAGTGGGCAAGATGCGGTGACTGGCCTTTCACATGGCAACCGGCTGGTTGGGAGGCTTCAGGACTACAGCGATGCGATCGCTGTAGAACTTTGTAAGGACTTCTATATTACAGAATTGGATCTCGAAGGACAGGGTCAGCCATTCAAGTTGGCTCGAGCACAGGAGCTACTAGTTCTACTCAACACAAACCTGGATGCTTCGCCGAATCAACCAAACCTCGCTCATTGTCTCCTTGGTTTGGCGTGTACCGAGCATACCGTAAGCATTTCAGATGATGGGCTTTTTAAAGTTGGAAAATCCCTGTTCCACGCAATTGCACATGCAGTTATCGACCTACCAGTTGTTATCGATGGTGTCATGGTATCATGGCTTCTGCTCGTCAAGAGGAGCTGCCTCGAGCTTATCACAAAACTGGCTACATCTTCCCTGACTTCCAGAATAATTCAAGAAGAATTGCGCAGCATGGACTTCCACCCTGCTCTTGCGGCAAGTCAAGCTCTAATTACACCCGAGACCTTATGGGATGGCAATTTGGCAAGGCAAGAAGAAACGCTCATTTCACCTGCGGCGAATGGTATCAGGGATTTCATGTCGCTGAGACATTTGTTTTTCGAATATTCCGCATACATCCTGCGCTCTGCCGCGGATACAGGTGCAGCTTCGGTCGTTGAAGCAATCGTTTCTACGCTCTTCGGGCATCTGAGGCAAGTTGGACAGGGTATCCAGATACCGACTGTCTTCGACTTGCTGGATTTCTTCGACATCACAACATCTGGTCCGTTGGAAGCGACACCGAAACTCCTGAACATTAAGAGGGACGCTTTAGAGGCCTGCATACAATTCGACGCCGGGATTAGGCGAATCGACATGAAGATGGTGGATGAGCTCTGCGCTCTGAACATCCGAGAACTCCAGCGGAATGGAAGTGTCAAACAGGCATCTGATGAAATCCAGCTTGAGGATGATGCCTCTGCATTGAAAGCGTCTCTTGTCAGTGACAACAATTTTTCCAGCATCGGCCGTGCTCATGCGGCAGGTCTCGAGTCTTGGACAGACCTGCTGTCTTTGATCGTAACCAAAGGTGGCCTTAACCCTGCGGATCAGGCTGGGGTTGCGTTCAAAGGACTTCAGATAAGCCTACCGAAATTGGAACGATCATTGTCTGACGATTTGGATGCAGCCGGTCTCATCGCAAAGTTGAACTTGTCTCTGGTGCAGGTTGCAACGGAGAACAACGACATCACTGCTACCGTGGCTCATGAGCGATTGTTACCGCCCTTCCGAATCTCGCTCAAGGTAATTGTGGACGATGCTGCAAGCCTTCCCCTCAGAGATGTCTGCTATAGGACATGTTGTCTCATACTTGCCAAAGTTCATCAAAGTTCGGAAGAAAAGACTACACCTTCAAAAACCGAGTCACAGTACCTGCAGCTGGTTTCAGCAATTGGCGAGCGACTAATTCGGGTGGCAACGGAGGACGCATTCTCCAACCGAGGTGTCACTCGAGTCTCCTCGTTGCTGTTCCTCGATGCTGTCACAACATTGTACCAGTCGCAAAAGGCTTCCAAGCAAATATTACGTGCATTATCACGCCTCAATTTCTTGCCGGTGCTTATCGACAGCAGCATCGGTTCAATAGCTACGTCGTTTGAAGAACACGACGCGGAGCTCGTGACCACACTTGCCTACTTCCACACTGCAACCTCGCTGCTCTTGAGGGTCTGTCAGACAAACGAGGGAGTGCAATTGGTATTGGACTCTGGATTCTTCAGCGCCGTGATTGACTCTCGACTGTTCTCAACCGATCCTGACATTGGGCTTGACATCGACAACACTACTGCTCTGAAGGAGTTCTACCGACTGCTGTCTGCTATCCTGGAGATCATCATCTCCATCGTTGTGGTCAAGGGATCAAACAACACGCACACTATTCAACTAGCACAGAATTTCCTGACGGCCAATCGATCCAGCGTGATGGCGGTGTTCAAAAGGACCAGCGCTGTCAAACAGACATCCGGCCCTCCAGAGGAAGAGGTGCACGTGGTGGCGGAACAGTTCGGCAGGTTGATGTATGTGAGCGGATTCCTTGAGGTAAGTTCCAATTCGCCAGATCCTTCATCTTTCACGTATCCCTTACTGACTCTCGCCCAGGAGGACCACCCAGCAACTGCTAGACGGACAGGAAACACTGGGTTCACGTAAATTCAGAGGCTGATCAAGGCCTGACAAAATAGTTTATGTAGCATTTAAATGTAGTCGTGTGACACCCACACGACTCTTGCCACCTTTCTAAGAGTGTTCCCGCGTGTGAAATATTTGTACAGATAAGCTTTACACATCATTGTAAGCGCAGTTGTTTCTGCTGATTTTGTTACAAGCCATTCATCCTTCCATCCGGCGTTTCCCCAATTCGCCTACCGGTGAACAGATCTCAAACCACCACTACTGAACCTTGACCACCAGTCAAGGAATGGTGAAGGACGTAAAAAGTTGCACCTTTCAATCCCATTCACGAACCGAGCCCCATGCAAGCTGTTGTTGGCCTTGTTCGCTGCACGCAAAAGCCAATCGGTATTCTCGCTCACTGCGGCTTCGTGGCAGGATTCCAGTCGACCTTGCCCTTCTCCTTCGCGATCTCCTCGAGGGTGCTGCCGAGCTTAACGATGGAGTATCTGATCATCCTGGGATCGAGGCCGAGCGTGCGCCTGACGGCGTGCTGGGTCTTGGGGCTGGAGTCGAAGCGCATGACGAAGTAGTGGCCGTGCGAGTACGTCGTGCCGGCCTTGCGCGCGGGCTTGGGCAGGAGGAAGGCGCCCCAGTTGGTGATGCCGCGGACGACACCGCCGGAACTGAGGACCTGTGAGCCGGCCGAGCGGCTTATTCTGTGGATGGCGCGAGGAGTGGTCAGACAAGTGCGTTCCGTTTTTGGCGGTGGTTTCTCGCGATGCGATGCGACATCCTCCTAGGCCGAAGGGGGAGGTGCGCGGGTGTGGTTGATGGGTTAAGGACCTACTCTTTGATCTCATTGACAGAGCGTCCTGGGCGGACCTGGATTGGTGTTAGAGCATGTTTTGTTTCATTGAAGAAGAGTCGCGATGCATTTGCTTACCACGCCTATTAGCTCGTACAACATTTTCTGCGGTCGATGTTGCAAAGCGCGCAGGACTTTCTCTCGATCTCCAAGCCGCGGCGAGACGACATGGCAATGGGAAGCCAATCCTGAGTTCCTGCAGATCAGGGAGAGTCTACAGATCTTATCGAATCTAATCAGCTGCAGAGGCGGATCGGGCCATTGGCAGTCTTGCCCGTTTACGGTTGCTTCGATTGCGCCCGCGCCTGACCGAGATCTAAAGGTAGTAAAGCTGCAGCAAACCTCTATGACAGTATTGCACAGCTACCGATAGAAAGCTTTGCAATCCAACGACAGCGGTCGCAGATAGACGAAAATGGCGACAGTTGCAAGGACCCTCACCCGCACATTTGCTCCCTCAGCATTGGCACGCAATGCCGTGCCCGCTCTGAGATACGGCGGCAGCAGGCCGTTCTCCTTCGGCGCTCGAGGTATATATATTTCCCACGACTCCTCCATGGGCCAGCGCAAAACAAGTGCTGTCTCCTGGCTTCTCGGGACTCACGTCTGAACGATCACCATACTGACACATTCGTGCTCCAGCTCTACAGAAGCGCTACACCGAGGACCACGAGTGGATCGATCTGCCAGCGGGCCAGAAAATCGCGACGGTGGGCATCTCGAGCTATGCCGCCAAAGCGCTCGGCGACGTCGTGTACGTGGAGCTGCCGACGCCGGACACGGACGTCAGCAAGGGCGACTCGATCGGCGCGATCGAGTCCGTCAAGAGCGCGAGCGACATCATGACCCCCGTCACCGGCAAGGTGGTCGAGGCCAACTCGTCGCTGGAGGAGACGCCCAGCACGATCAACAAGAGCCCAGAGGCCGACGGCTGGGTCGCCAAGATTGAGGTGTCTGACGCCGCCGAGCTCGAGGGCCTCATGGACGAGGAGGGCTATGTCAAGTTCACCGAGGAGGCGGACGCGCACTGAGATGGAGATAGAGGAGGGAGAGGGAAAATGGACGATACGCACATTGCAGACGCTGCCGACTAGCTGTGCAGGTTGATTGGGGGAGATCAACCTGTCGTGTTGCAGCCCAGCTTAACCTGAGCTCTGGCGTCTGACATCTATCCGTGTCTTATATACATCCACTGTACGAAACTTCCGCACGTTTAGGCATTTATTTCCAATGCTTCAGGGCTGAGGCAGGACCCGTTTCTCAAATGCATAGGAAAGACTCGTTTCAAATTGGCGGATGTGGAAATTACTGATTAGTTGCGAGACAGACCTCACATAAGGGCTGGAGAGTTCTGTCATTGGAGACTAACAAGGCTATGACTTTTAACTGGAGCTTAGAGCATCAAGATGGTATGAAATATTACGTTCAGAATGTTGAACAACAAGAACGCCGAGACCTGTAAGCCATCTCGATCCCGTGAGCGGAACAAGACATGGGGTATCAAACGCGCGATGCAGAGAACGAAAAGACTGCTATAAAACCACTTAAAAGAGAATCTGATGCCTGGAATGATTGTCAGCAGAGAAGGATATACTGAATACCAGACCAAAAAGCGCAAGCACAAACCTTTTCAAGACAGTCTCGAGCGTAGCAGGAGAGAGATCCGCATCGTCGGGCATCTCATCCACGAGCGGAACGAGGCCGGCGAATTTGTCGCCGCCCTGGTAAGCGAGCAGAGCCGGCACGCCAGCAGGCTCCATCTCGGCGGCCAGGTGGTGCAGCTTGACGAACTTGACGTTCGCATGCTTCCGCGCCAGGGGACAGAGGCACTCCTCCAGCAGCAGGCTAACGTCCGAATGATCGTCGTAGATGTACACAATGACGACTGTGCCGGCGGGCGAGTTGTCGACGGCGTCGAGGTAGCCGTCTGTGTCCACCGCCGTCAACGTGCCGTAGCCGCCTCGCCGAGGCTGGTCTCCGCCGTAAAACCTACCCGACAACGGCCCATTAGCACCTGTAGCAGCGCCCCGGTTCTGCAACTCCTGCATCCTGCTGCGCCGCCAGTTCGCCATGAACGTGTCGTCCTCGTCCTCGTCCTCGTCGTCCAGGAGGTCCTCCAGGTCCTCATCCTCCTCTTCTCCTATGGTCTGAGGTCTGGGTGCATCTGCGAGTTGTAGCTGCTGGAGAAGCGAAGCCGGAAGGCCTCTGCTCATATCCAACGACTGCCTGTACAGCCGCTGCGAATCTCTGAAGTCCTGAGCGTCTGAGATGACGCCCTTCGGCCCTGTATTCGCACCGTACCGCTTGAGAGGAATCGTCGTCCGCGAAGGGCCCTCGCGACGCGGCGCATCGTCCTCTTCACTGTCGAAGTTGGCCCCCTCCCTCCATCGATCCTCTGTATCACTGTCTTCTTCTTCCGACCGGCCAGTATCTGAACGACGATCGTAGTCCTCGGGATGGCCCAGCGTCCTCCCTTTGTCGCGGACCAATTCGTCGAATTCGTCCTGCCCAGATGTCATGATTGCGAGTAGACACCGACACCGACACTTGTTCAACAGTGGGCTGTAAAGTTGCCCAGAGAAGATAATCCCAGCAGCCGATTTGGTGGAGCTTGAGCTTTGCCAGCCTCTCTCTCCCAAGACTGATAACGAATATGAGTCTGAGTAACTGGATCTGCGTAGAATAGATGAGAGGTGCGTTGGATGCGTCTTAGAAGTACTATTGGCAACGCAACCTGAAATGTGCCAAAGGTAGCTCTCTCTTCTTCTAAATATCTCCAACAAACATCACCTCAGATCTTACCTAAGCCGGCGAAGCTGCCACAGCAGGGTATGAATTCTAGTCCCCAAGGCCCGCGCTAGTACACCCTAGTACGTGCAGTCATTAGATCCCGCGCCGGCGGACGGGTATGAGCTTATCTCCACTAGCGGCTAGGGGAGGGGGTACCTCCGTACTGTAGGCACTCCCTGGCTGTTATTACCTACCTAGGTAGGTCGGTATTGTCTGTCTGTCTGTTCTGGCGAATACTACATTCAAATCGCCACAGTGCCGACGAGAATGCCGCTGCAGTCCATCGTAGGGAATGCAATCCATTAGTACGATCGAAAGCTCCCTGATGAAAGATGTGAGGTCTGTTCGGAGGAGACAGAAAAAGGCGGTGATGACAGATTCATTGCTGCGGCGGTTGTTAATTCGCCGTGGGATGCACCAATGGCTCGGGGAAATCCTTCTGTTTCTTCTAGATTTGACGCCAAGTTGAGCAGGAAGGCAGGCAGGCAGGTTGGCAGGGAACGTGCAGCGACTACAATAGTAGTCTTGGCAACCCAACAAGATGGATACGGCGGCGCTTTTTTCTTGGGTGTTGAGGACTACAATATACTGTTACAGGGGGGACAGATGTAGACGTACGAGAAACGAGGGGGGGAAAGGAGATGGAGGGCAGGGANAAAGGAGAGAGAGATGCATAAGCGAAGGATAGCCAGCCTACGGACGGACGGATGCGCCCTACCGAGTGTGGATGATGCATGCGAGCAGTCAGCAGAGACGCCAGCCAGCCATTGATTGATGGACGGATGGATGGTGATCACTCTGGCGTCGCATTTAGAGACCAGACAGGGCTTTGAACCAATAGAAAAGAAAGAAAGAAGAAAAGAAAAAGTGGCGAATCATGGCTGCTTCCCTGCGACTTTTCTTCAGGATGATTAATGGATCAAGGAACAGGGCAATAAAAAAAAAAGCGACATGGTAGATCAGAGACAGTGAGGTGGTATGACATGATGCTTTTTGTTGTTAGAAGAGTACACCTTATCCGGGTCCATGAAGCCACACTCCACACCCATCCACGCACGCACGCACACACGCATCGCAACGCAACCACTCCCACACGCTACGCTCAAGCTTAGAAAAACAAGAAGAGAGAACAAGGTGTGTCTTGGAAAAAGTCGATAAAGCATTTGCTTTATCTTCCGTTCGTGTCGCGAGTGAATATCGTTCCTTCCAAGAAACCTAGTGGCATGTTACAGCTTTGTTTTTAGTTGGGAAAAAAACCGCTGACATGAGCCCCTGGTCCCTTTTCCAGGCGACGTGATTGAATTTAAGAAAGAGGGAAAAAAANNGGTTGCCATCCGTGTATCCACAAGCTCGTCTGTTCTTGCGCGCCGTCCCAGCCCACGGGTACAAGATGAGGGTATAAGTTCGTCTGAAAACAACATGTGTCTGGCTGTGTGACCACGGTCGAGATGGTTTGGTCAAATAGCAGAGACCAAGTCGGTTGTTGACTGTAAGATCCCTGCATCCCTCTGGAAAGGAAGCGTCCCATCAGAGCCAAATGGCCACAGTCTCTGGTAAAATCGTACAGGGAAGTTCGGTCGAATAGTGGAAAATGTGATGCCCAGAAGACGGGCGTTCAGTGAGGGAGGCCGAGGCTGTCATCGTGATTTGAAAGAAAGCCACATTTTTGATGGCTCAATCGCAAGGCTTTCAATCAAGCCCAAATACGAAGCTACATGGTGTTAGAGCGAGACTTTATGATGGGCTGAAAACGGGCAACACTTACCATGGAGTCCCATGAACCCGTGCATAAAGACATTGCGTCGTTGCTAACGCCAAGGCAGCTGACCCTGTTGTCATGACCAGACAGCGTGCCGACACGCTCGCCTCTCAGAACATCCCAGACCTAAAGTAAGTCAGCAATTGATGATTGTCGGTCAAGTTTTATGATTGGTCCTCACCTTGCACTCGAAATCGTCGTAACCAGCAAAGAGAAGACGACCCGAGACTGAGAAAGCCACAGATGTGATGCCGCAAGCAGGCTCTCCAATCTATTGCATGTTAGCAAGCAAATTCGAACGCAAAATATCGAAGCCTGGCTTACTGCGTAGCTCTGCAACTCGCGATCCGCACGAATATCGAACAAACGGCAGGAAGCATCATCAGAACCAGTACCGAATGCGTTTCCGTTGGGGAAGAACTGAATAGCGTTGATGTCGGAGTCGTGTGCGGCGAACGTCTGAGTGCACTTCTGCTGTCTGACGTCCCACAGCTTCGCAAACGCATCGCAGGCACCGGAAACGAACTGGTTGTTGTCGAGAGGATTTATACTAAGGCTCATGACGTCTCCGAGATGATCGGCGAACTCTGTGATCTTCTGACCCGTTTCGATATCCCAGAGAACACAGGTCATGTCGCCAGAGGATGTCAGGATGCGCCTGTCGTTTATGAAACGACAACAGCTGAGATATCCGAGGTGACCGCTCAGCTCACGCGCGACACGGGTGGGCCCTTCTCGCGCTGACAGGTTGTAGATAGAGCAGATGTTATCCAGTCCACCACAGGCAACGTAATTCCCACTGGGCGAGTAGGCGCAGGTCATGACCCAAGATGAGCGCAGAGGTATGGCGTGGACCTTGTTGGTGGTGTATGCATCCCAGATGATGAGCTTTCCGTCTTGCGAGGCGGATACGAGATGTCTTCGGTCGGTGGACCACTGCATGGCGTAGATCTTGGCGAGATGGCCCTTGAGTGTGCGCTTGGTCTTCATGTTGAGTCTTGGAAGCGCTTCGGTTCTTTGTCGCGCGACATCGCGAACTAGAGGTACAGGTCAGCCATCTGGTAAGCCAATGGCGCCGATGGGTGAGGAGAAAGCGAGGGCCCATACGAGAGACCATAGAACGTAAAACTGGGCAGCTGGAAGAGACTGCGATACCGTGTGGTGCAGGACAATGGAATGCGATGCTATGCGAAGCGAGGGTACTTACGTGTCACGTCGGCGAGCTCATCCTTCTTGCGCTTTATCCTGTCCTTGAGGGCCTCGGCATCTCGACGGGCGATCTGGATCTTCTGCTGGATGGATTCCGCGTTCGCGTCGGCCATGATTTCTGCTCGGTGGACTGGCGGAGGTGCGTGCGGATGCAGGTGTAGATACGGATCTCAGTGATAGTTGTGGTGGTGGTGGTGGTGAGCGAGGCTCCCGTGCGAGCTAGCGCGGGTGTCGTGTCGCCAACGACAATGACCAGACGTGAGGCAGGGCTCTGGGCAGAACAGAGGGCGACGGCAAGGCGAGCGGTAGCAAGAGCGTAGGTGGGGTGGAGGTGACACTGACGGCGACCGACAGAGTGGTGACAGCGGTGGTTGGTGGTCGTGAAGAAGTCAAGAAGGGGGCGCTGAAGCTGCCGGCGCCGGTATGGGGGTGGAGTTGACGAGAGTCGGTAGTGCTGCAGCTGGAGCTGGAGCTGGCTGGCTGGCTTACTGACTGGCTTACTGACCGGCGTGCTCTGGTGTAGCGGGACGGGAAGAGCAGGATAGGCTTGGTGGGCAGGATGGAGCAGGAAGAAGGAGAAGACGTCAGCCAGAACCAGACAGAAGGAGAGCGGGTGGAGGAGATGAGGGCCAGGAAGAGACAGGGAGACAGAATGGAGAATGGAGAATGCAGAATGGGACTGTGCCTTCCGTGATTGTTCTATCTTGTCTTTTGCTTGTCTCCTCTTGTCTCGTCTTGTCTCCTTCTCTTTCGGTCTCTCTCTCCTTCTGCTGCTGGACGCCAGCTATAGCAGTGCTGACTCTCTGCCTGAGGCCGCAGTATCCCGCTGACTAAACTAGGCCAGTGCAATGCTATACACGGATGGGAGATTCCTACTGTAGCTGCGGCCATGGTGGCTTATCTGCCCGCATGCTTGCGTACCTACTACTGTCAATAGTTGCCTGGCCCCATCACGTTTCTGGCCCTGGCCAATCCTCTGCGGTACCCCAAGCAACCACAGGTGCACGCTCGTCCGAGGGCAAATGGCAAAGCAAAGAGCAGAGGTGGAAAGGTGGACACAAAAGGGAGACTGGACTGGCTACGACGCAAGTAGACTAGCCCCTTCATTTAAGGGAATCTTAGCGACCGAACCGCTGCTGGTAAGCTCCGCCTCCCGCTGCCGTCGCTGTTCCCGCTGCCGCTCCCGCTCCCGCTTCCATCGCCAGCTTTGGAGATTCCAACTTTGGCCTGTCAAGAACAGATAAAGTCGATCTACTGCACACAATCTCTTCAGGGGAATCTTTCGGGTGGAGCACAACACCAAGGCTATAGCCACAATTCAGCAAATGTTTGCATTGGGGAGCTGTCGCCAAAGCTGATGTCCTTGTATGTATGAAGACTTCCAAACACAACAACCTCCACACCTAGCGAATGTTGGTGTCACTTTCACGGGAGAAGTTGTTTTCTCGGCACAATCGAATACGTAGGTAGGCACCTATTTGGATTGCCTACCTAGGACTCGCAGTAGTAATAAGCTGTCGTCATTCCGGGCCAATCTCCCTTCCTGGATGTTCCCGTCTGTCCTGTGTCGCTGCAATTATTATTAATATAATTGAAGGTCCATGTATCACCTCCTGTACTACTTCGGCCTGCTCAATGCCAACAACCAGCATCGACAGTAATATTACCATGGCCGTTTGTATGCCTGATACCGACGTGGACGTGACATCTAACGGCCGTCGTATCTTACATCTTCACAGCCATCACCATCACCGTCGCTGGTGTTGTTGTTATTGTTGCTGTCTTTGTTGTCGCTTGCCGTTGCCATTGCCCTCCGCCAAGCCCGGCTATTCACCTCCCTTTACCGTGCATGCCCTAATTGCGCATGCCTACTAAGCTATGCCTACATATACTGTACTATAGGCAATAATACATCGTCGCCGTTTTATAGCTAAAGTGCATGG
>LSHF01000148.1:0-40267 GCA_001660795.1 Leptoxyphium fumago
GTAGAGATGTTGTCGGAATAAGGTTACGACCCAGCACCAAAAAANCTCGTAGTCGGCTGCGCCCTTGCATCATTGCCGATTGGCTTACCTAGGTACTTTGGATAGGTAACTAGGTAAATGAATTATAATATTTCGAGTTTAGTAAGAGGCCTTTGCACATGTTGGCTCTAATGGAATATAAGTGTCATTGTCCGAGCGGCTTATTCGAGTCACCACCTGTTGCCCTCATAAAATCGCTATCCCTACAGACATCTCCGTGTATGCCGCCACCACCGGATCGCATCTTCCGACGTGAGGTCCCGCCCATTCCTCACACGAGGCTACCGGTATTATATCTCTCTGTTTGTCGTCTCTGATAGAGAGCATTTCCCAAGTTTATGATCCGCTTGTCGCCATAATACTTTCGTCAAAGAGCATGAGACAGTTTCCAGACTGTTATCCTTTGCAAGATTACCTTCAAGTCTCATCTCGTCTCTTTTCATCTGTTTTCCCAGTCTATTTGTTGGTCTTCTGAAACCTCATTGAGATCCCCACCAGCCACGGTCTGCGCTGGCACGAGGCAATCCGCCGAGGGGCATGCTGCGCATGTCATCAATCATATACGAACTGCTGCCACCGTAAGATTTTCCAACATCGGTCGTTTCGGAGGAACCTTTTCCACAACGGTATCCTACCATTTGCCGTCTCGACAATGCCTCTTCCTTCGAGACAAGAGTACTGCTCCTTATCGCCTTAACGGAACCTCATCTGCCACACTAATCACACTATTGTACTCTACATTGCTTAGGCGGAACTTCTTCCGATAAGACAACCTACCCTTTGTCGCCTAGACAAACCTCTTCCACCACAGCAGACGCCCTCCCATCTACTATCTGTTCAAGTCCTTTCCTGCCCTGAAAAACATCTTGCTACTTTGGTCACTATTCTACGACATATTGTCGTCTTATATATCACTAGATTCATTTCCATCTTCCCATTCGTTGCTTGAACAGACTTTCTCCAGCCCGAGGCATTCTGCCATTTCTGACACAACTGTGCGATGTACTGCTACCTACCACCTGAACGAATGAGTCTGTCTAAAGCAAAAGATTATCTACCATCTCCGTCACTGTTATGCCACACCCTGCCGTCTCAATCGTCCTTGAGAGATAGTCCCTCTACTGGAACTCAGGCCGCACCAAGTGAGCGGCTCTTAAGCCTCTCATCAATATACGAACCATTTCAGCTCTGAGATAGACATTTACTTCACCCTTTTCACAACAACGCATCCGATACAAGCTGCTCTGACAGCTCATCTCTATGTAGAACATCGTTCAATTTCTCAAAGGGCCAGCATCGTTTCAAATTACTATTACTATCGGAACGGGAAGCAGCGAACAAGCTCGAACACTTTGCTGACTTCCAAGTCTTTCATTGCCCTAGTAACGCCTATTCGTCTCTTTGCTCTAGTGCTGCAACTCTATATCATATCTCTAGCGGTGCCAGTTTAGATCATTCGATCGGTATTCTGACTTCACCTGTCCTTTGGGTGACGCTGGCTCGGCTCATTCCCTCGGTGCTAGCTCTTCAAAATGGTAGTGGCATTCGTTCACATCGTTCTTCTACTACTGCCCTTCCAGGTCAACCTTTGCTGTTGGTTCTTACCAACGTCCCTCGAGCGGCGCCCTTGAGCTTGTTCTTCCATTACTGCTCATGTGGCTACTTATTTGCTGCATCTCCCAAGCGACACAGATTGGTCTCGTTCTTCATCTAAATTCGCCTGAGACTCTATCAACCTAGAAGGAGTGTCATCATTCATCATAAGTGGCATTGGCAAGCAGCAATGAAACCGGGAATCTATAGAGTTCTTGACCGACCTCAAATTACCAAAGCAACAGATCCGCAACAAATTAGGCATACCCGTGTCCTCTCTCTCTATCGTCGTATAACCTTCTTCCATTGCCAGCATCGAGCCAAAATCTCCAGTACGTACTGATGAGCTGACTGCCCTTCCCAAGAACAACGACAACTTTGAGCCAAAGAATGGTATTGAGATCACTGTCGTCAATCACCAGATTCGCAGTTCGCTTGCATGCCTCTCTAGTATCCATGGCTACGACTATTCGTCGGCTGCGCATACATCCCAAACACAATGAGCCCTAGCGTAGACCAATCTTCATTGTCAGTCGGAAAATGATTTCATCTTCATGCGTTCTGGCTTTCGAGGAATCAGATGAAATTGCGCAGATCGCTTTAACAGTGTGCGACCGTGTACTCTCGACGAGAATTGACCGCCAGGACAAAGTATCACAGAAGCCATTTGCTCAGCCTCGCCCTCGAAAGAGGCGGCTTACAGCCACAGCCACAGCCACCGATCTCTGGATCATAACAGTCATATCTAGTCTCTTGGATAGTTGGAAGCCATTTCTAGTAAGCGAATATACAACCATTGGCCTGCATCATAATTAACACATCTGACTTCGTGGGCACCAATCCAACAGGCGCCAACAACTAACTCGATTGTTCGCAACACAGCAAGCATCGTCAACCCAGCAGTCATCGACACCATTCGGCAAGCGGCCATAACCCGGCTGGTATTGACGACTGAACAGAGGTCGACCAGCCAGCTCGATACAGCCCATCATGCTACGGAGACTCGGCATAGCTCAACAGATGGAAGTACCCCAGCAAAATCCAACTCGCCTCCACAGGTTCGAACACCTCAGTGCAGCTCAACAGCTCAAAAGACGGTGGCGAATCAACACAAGGAATCTCAACAAGTGGCGATACTTTGGCTTAGCTTGAAATTCGATAGCTTAATGAAAATGGCGTCGACAATCCAGCAAGTTAACAAGCATTAACAATTCGACGTGTATTGAGGACATCAACAATGCGCAGTTTTAGGTTGAGGGCTAGCATGTCGACGATAGCATAATCCATCCGAGCATCGATTCACATGTAGTTTAGCATGAGCCGAAACACAATGAGACCTTTAAACCTGACGGTGTCAGGGAATTTGGGAATGTCCAAGTTAATCGTCGCTCTATTTAGACATGCCCTTCTAGATCAACGATGTTTACAGGCAGCACGGGCATTGGGAGATGTGTAAGGTGGCGAGGGTTTGGAATCAATCATCGGTTTTAATGAAGTTATCCCACATCCCTACCCTTCCCGAATCTCCTTTTAGGCTCTATATACCTCCTCGTCAGGGTCAGGTCAGGGATAGGAATCCTATATGTTCCTAGTATCTCTTTAGGTTTATATTAGGGTTAAGAATTATTAGGAATATTCCTAGATCTTTTTTTTTTNCAGGTTAGGACTCTATTAGGTTTCTATTTTAAGGGATATTTATAAGTAGTTAAACTCTATATAAAGTCTAAACTTCTTTTCCTAACGAAACCTAATAGATAAAGTAAATAGGATATCCGGAATTTATTAGGCTTAGGTATCTAGGGTTAGTTACTAAAAGGAGGTATATTCCTGAACCTGACGCGAACCTGACGGGCGAAGTATGCAGAGCCTTATATCTGTTGTGGAGTAGTCCCACACTACATACCCTAAAGATAATAGGCTATTACCTAGAGATTAAGGTTGTCGGGCCGAGCGCGCTGTGGCATGCCGTAAAGTATGTGCTGTACACAAGTACATATACCGACGCTTACGTAAGACAGAGAACGAGGATCACTTAGAGGTAGATAAGCTCAAGTGCGCTGTCTTTCAGCGTGGTCAGACATCGTCTTTGAGATGATGTTGCAGTCCGAACTCACGCATACGACAAAGATATTCTAGGCTACTCACAGACAGCCCAAGATGGCCGATTCAGGGTTTTGTTACGGTCAAAAGAGCCTATCGAACGCCCACGTCGCGCTTGTACCTTTCGAAGTCAGTTTATTCAGCATCCAACAGGCCTCTTCTGACAAGCTACGCAGACTGAGCTTCATACATCGGCTTTTGTGCGTACAACATACGCTCACCCGAAGTGGTTGGCGTACGCAGCGGTTCCTATCATGAACACTGATGCTGAGTTCTTGCGGGATTTCTACGAGCCGCTTACCAGCTCCCCGAAGAACTGCCTTTTCGCCGTGATCGACAAAGGTTCTACGTCCAACGAAACCTATCCCGGAAGTGGATACGCTGGTATTGTAGCGCTAGCGAATACGGACACCACCAATGCTGTCACGGAAATTGGGATCTTGATTTTTCCCGAGTTCCAAGGGACTTATGTCACGCGAAACACCCTTGGGCTCATACTTACGTGGTTGCTTGATGCACCAAGCGATGGAGGTCTTGGCTTGCGACGGGTCCAGTGGCAATGTCATCCAGAGAACGCGGCTTCTCGAAAAACCGCGGAACGTATAGGATTCGTGCTGGAGGGCGTGCTTCGATGGGATCGTGTCTTCCTTCAATCTGGGCCCGCCTTGTCCACCCGGGCGCTTCAAGAGAGAAATGGAACAAAAGAAGAGGCACCTGGTCGACACACTGCTATGTATTCCATTGTGTGGGACGAATGGGATGCTAAAAGACCGTCGGTTGTGGCGCGGATGACTTGAAATGCAATGGCCGATGTTGCGGAAGTATCTAGAGTGCCGGGTATAGGAGGCAACATGAAACTGTCACTGTGTTGGTCGAGCAAGATGACTAGGTAATCTAGACACATGATATTACCTGGTATGGTGCGCCTTAACCCGACAGATTGTATGCCTCAGGCATAAAGCGTATACAGTACACTTCCGCGGTGTCCATTGCTTGAAAATGACCTACTCCATAGTGGGTCAGGATTTCCCATATATTATATTGAGATTACAAATTCACCCGTATAGTTGAGCTTGATGTAAACTATGTATCCAATAGAACTGACGTGATGGGCCTGTACGGGTATGTGAAGAAAGCAATCAGCAACATAGCAGACGCCTCTAACCTAATCAATAACTTCATCTCGATACGGCTGCTGAAATGACCGGCATAACTGTTGAATGCGAGAGCGGAAATTTTCAGAGAGCTGCCTTCGAGAATCAGTCTTTATATGCGGCAGTTCTCGATTTGTTTGTTGAAGTGCCAGGACTTGTAAAAGTCTAGGTGGACGTGGCACGGAGAGGGTTGTAGCATGCAACCATTGGTACCTCGCCCCTTAGCATTATTGTTGAGTGTCATAACGGAACGAGGCCCATAGAACTCAGTGAGCGGATCAAAAGAACTGTACAAGCCAGTACATACCTTTCGACTGAGAGAACCCAGCCCTTCGAGGTGTGGCGGGTACATCCATCACGAAGCCGCTCATGGAAGGTATGGATGGCAGCAAAATTGAGGGGAACACTGTCATGGTATTACCAGTTAGCCATTCGTGTGATATGGGAACAAGTTCTTGCCTCGCCATTCTTCACGCTAGAGGGCAGTTAAGTGGGGTGAAACATTTATACATCAGAGGATTATCGACACGGAATTAGGGTGTTAAGTCAAAGAAGAAGATCAAGTGGGAGGGTATGAAGCAATCGTCCCGATTGTGAAGGGCAGGATTTCGATAATTAGCTACAAGACTTCCGAGTGTGCGGTCAATGGCACGTCCCTCAGATGCAACCTAGAGTATAGCACCATTATATATGAAGAGGTAGGTATGATTGTTAGAAGCTACTGTACTGTATTGGAGCACATTATTACCCTTCTTAACACTCCTGAACTAAACTCCCTGCTCTTTTGCAGGATAGAATTGAGCGTTCTCATTCCGCAGCTACACCCATTGTTGCAAGACCGTCGTCGTTGTGAGAACTCCTTTGGAACAGTTGCCCCAATACCGAAGTTGTCGCCAAGACCGTGAGCATTCCAAGGCGAGACCAATTGCCGCAGGTCCGTCCTTGTCGTAAAACTGCGTTCGTCACAAGTACGTTCTCATCTCAGGGTCGCATGCACTGAAAACTCTACTAATTGCAAGGCTATTCTCGTCATATGATCACACCCGACGTCAGATAACACTCACATCACACACTTGACGCAAAATTGCTATAGTGGCAAGTCCAAGATCAGTCTTGTCATGCCAGAACTGTCCTTTCTTCGAAAAAAACACTATTATCGCACGACCACAGGATGTCCGTTGTTGGGGTGTCAAAACTTTCTTCTCGCTGTAACAGCGCCTTCGTCCGAAGTCGCCTTTGTCACGAGATCAAGAGAGCCGTCGTTGAGAGATCTTTTCCGAAGCAGGATCTCGCTTATTCTGCTCCATGGTCACTATGAGATGGTTTCCGTCGAATTGTCGCATTCATAATGTAGCCGCTATATTCACAACCACCGCCAGATCACCTCCATCACAAGGTTTTCCCTGCCCCATTTCAGATTCACGGTCACTACGGGATTCCTCTTTTCCACACTATGACGTTTGTTGTACTGCTGCTCCTCTCGCATTCACAAGCGCCGTAAATTAACTCCATTTACCGAAGTGTCTCGAAGGACTTGCGCTCTCACAGATCACCAAGACCCTCGTCATAAGATCCCATTTGTGCGTTCCATCGCGGCGGAAGTGCTCGAACAGCATGGTTTTCGCTCCCCACCATATAACCTTTGCCACAATACCGTCATTGCCACAATGCTTCCGCCAATGTCGCAAGGCCGCCGTCTCGCCTTCGTTGCAACATCCTTCCTCGCAGGACCGCGCTCGTGACAAGACTACCTGAACTGCCCCATAGAGGATCATCGGACACTAGGCCAATTGTACCTTATACGCTAGGTCCGCCCTAACAGCTTCCTAATACTCCTAAGTTGATTCTGTATTCCCTGGGAGGATAGACTTGACCCTTTCATAAAGATGCCTCGGCTAGTTTCGACAAGACCAAGCCAGTTCTTTTTAACTTACATTGCACAGTCTTTGTCTTACTGAAACATCGATTTATTCAAACGACAATGTTGCAGGATGTCAGAAGGACGCCCCCATCCTCGTTGTCTTCACAACTTTCGCTATGTTCTATGGTAAGCTCTATTTGAGCGGCTTCTTCAGAGCCATCACTAAAAGAGACCCTTAGGGTTGACAGATCTTCGGCATCTTGGTTAATATAGACGCCATTCTCATATCCAACTGAAGGCGTGATGCCAGTGCTTGAATCTGGATGCCACTTCATTCTCTGAACGTTCATTACTTTTTCAACAATGAATTTTCTCACTTGTTTTATCAGATAGTTCATCGTGTCCCGCTGCTGAGTGTCTCTAGCGTCACAGTCCCTAAGAATAACAATAGGAGGTGCCCAGTTGGGGTAAACTTTGTTGTGACAGGGTGGATGAACGAACAAGCCTGGGTGGCCGCAGATATAGTGATAACAGCAGAAACAGGCTGCCTTGCTACAGGCAACATATTTATCATCATCGAAGAAGGCGCATTGTTTACTGTGCAGATGTTCAACCAAAACCAGCTCAGCATGGACTCGTGGCTGCCACTTGCCGCAAGTGTATTGGTCCAAAATACGAGACATGATTGAACCAGTTTTCTCGAGCACATATAGGGCTTTCCGAAATTCACCAAGAGCCTGATCATTCTTGGAAAACATGCGTCCTGAGATGCCATCTAGTGTCAGTCCAGGATACCTCGAAGGTTGATATGTCACTGTGCCAGATGGCTGATATTTCACGTCAAAGCCCAGAAACATAGGCGTATGGCTAACCACAGCATAGGCCAGAGTTCTTGCTGCACGTTTGGGCGAGGTCAAGCGGCCGATATAGTGACGAATATTGGCATGTGAGCAATTTTCCGTCATCATTGGCTGCCCAGTTATAGGGTCAAACCCAGTCCGGAGGAACTGGGAGTGCCTCACGTCATAAGCAAACTGTGACAGTTTTGAAGGGCTGCCGGTGTTCTTAGAAAATTCACGCAGCCACAGTGCGTACTCTGTATCGGGCGTTGAGTCTCCTGAACACTCATAACATCTAAGATTACGTACCATTAGGCTCTTGTTGAGCATCAGGATGAAGAGAGATCCTCTTCAACTCGCTTTCAACGTTGCGCTGCAAGTGCTTTCGGTACTCTTGAATTCGTGGCCTTTGAAAAGAGACGAAACGTTGGAAAAGCTTCTCCTCAAAAGATGTTGTTTCCGTCTCCATGCTTTGTGCTCGAGCTCGTGCCTCCATCATAGAGAGAACCTCCTTAAGAAAAGATTCGATCTTTTTAGAAGCTCCATTAGTAGCTACCCAATATCGGGGGCCAGCTGCAAGATTCTCTAACGCTATTGCAGTCACCGTGCTGCCACCTTTGAGAAAGTCGCACATGACGCAAAGATGGTGGATGACTTTCCTTCGCATTTCAATGGCCTCGACGTTCTCGAGGTGCCCATCGTCCAAAACTTGTCTCCCAGTAATTCTGTCTCCTTGTACTTGATTAAGAATTCGTAATAAGATCAAAACCTCGTAAAATCGTTTCAGCAACTTGATATCCATATTGATCACTCTGTACTGAACAGGACATGCAATTCTGGATATTTGGCTACAGACAAAAATGGGTTGAAAGTAACTAAGGGCGTGTTTCTCAATAACACATGCTAATTACAACATAAGACATTGCCCCGCACTCCAAGAGTGTTCTCCATGGCGTTGTCAATAATCTATTTGTGTGTGGTCTAGTTTTGACACGTCACTACATGCATACAGTAGCTCTGACCTAGCTCGGGCAGCAAGCACCGCTTTCAATAAAAACCTCTGCTATCATGAATCAGAGCTCATAGCAGGGTTTATGTAGCGCCAATTGCCAACCAGAACACGACTCGTTGATCCATACCGCAATCTGCGATGTGACGCCCTCCATAGGACAGATTTGATATGTGCTCGTCTTCTCGCAGAATGAGTTATGCGCTCTTTTCTGCAGCATTTATCGCCACCTTGATCACGGCATATTCCAGCGGTCGAGCCCCAAGATCGTATTGCCTTGGCTATGCCGTCCGTGCAGAAAATTGGAGCCTGCTTATAAACAAGTCATTCTTCGGCCTTATGCCACTCGAAGCTCAAGGGTGAATATCTTACTGCCGCTTTACTGGGTTGGACGTAGCCGTTCCACCATCATATGCCAGCCATTCCTATCTTTAGCTTCGCAGAAATGCAAGCGCGAGAAGCACTATCTTGGCAAATCCTCGGAAAGTTACCACCCCAGGCTATCTTATAGAGCACAGGGAGTGCAAAACTGCATTAAGGTCGCGCGCATTTTTCATTGGCTGGGAACGCTCCACGTCAGAGCTGCTCTCTAGCGTAACTCAACCATCTTTGGCATGTGATCCACGCTCAACTACGGTTGTCCACACGTAACAAGAACGTGCACATTAGCTTAATAGCGTGTTACCCACCTGCCAAAAGGTCTGGAGTACAGCTATTCAGATCAAGTTAGAAGGAATCCCAGGGTGATTTGAGGTCGGTAGTATATTAAGATCCCTTTCTTACTATCACAAGTTATAGGTTCTCATTAACAAAGAAGCAAAAGAAAATTGACAGCATGGCTTTCGAGCGTATAAATGCAAATTGTGCTATTATCTGGGGAGCTACCGAGTATGGATACGATATCGATGTTGAGACTGACGATTGGGATTCATACTCAGCTCTGGTTAGACAAGACTATGGCGATACACTTGGCCCGCCACTGATTATGACCACCGGATCATGCAGGTCCATTGAGGAAGCGAGAGATGAACTGGACAGAATGCTACATATCTGGGCGAACAGGATACAAGCGGAAAAGCCNTTAACACGGGAAGACAAACTTCAGATATTTGGTGGAAAGAATGAAGAGTATGTGCCTCTCATCAAGATGTTTGAGAATGAGATGGAAGAACAAAAGAAAAAGCTTGATGCACAGAAAAGCTGAATAGTAAGTTTCCTTTTGAAATATATTCGAAAGTACATACTATCTCGCCAGAAGCCCGAGCAGTGACAGATTCTCCAGCAGTTTGAACCTACAAGTAAAGCATCAACAGGCGAAACGTCTTCTACATAGCTCATGGCCGCTCGCCTTCTACTGTACAAGGTCAAGTCTATCTTGCCAGCAGATGCATAATGTACCAGTTCAAGTTTCAGGATCTTGGTTTGATTGATTGATAAGAGATATTTAGATTTATTGCTTGTCAGCGTTGTAACAGCCAAATTGATTATGTCTAGAGAGGAAATTTGTAGCCTGAGGCCTAGGTAAATTACTTATTCTTCTTTATAAGTGGCTAAGATGTCAATCCCTACTCTCCTGCCGCGCGTTCGCTTTCTCCTCAAACTCGCCTTCTTGCCTAGAGAGAATTGACCCAGAATTTCCTGGAGGATAGGCATTATAAAGTCACTCGATCCTCCCTCCTGAATTATCTTGTCTAGGTATTGTATAAACCGAGATAGAAGAGAGCAATGTGCTTCATAATCTGCCTAGGGTTGTCGCACTTGTACAGCTAGCCGGTATAGTCCGTGACCTTCTAAGTCAAAAAGTAGTTTTTTATCTCAATATACTCTATCTATGAGAGCGTAGCTACTATATTCTTAGCTTTCTATAGTCCTCGATAGATGTTATATTAATTGGTAGCCTAACTAGTGCTAGTTACAGCTTTACTTTCTATAGAGGTTATTTTTAGACATACTTACATACTATAGTAACTATAGGGCTACTATTGGTGTTCTATGAGTGCGGTACGTGCATTATAGTGATCCGTTCGAAGTGCCGGTTCAGCGGTGCTATTCCAGGCTCGCGGTTCAGTAATTGCACATTTGCCGTCTTGTACGCTCCTGTGATCGTGCAGGGGGACTTGTGCTGATAGGTACAGGATTGTACTACAAATCTATACAAACCATATAACACAAGAAGAGAATGACAAGTCCTCTCCTAGGCTTCCCCTCTATGATCTATAAGATTTTTGCCCTTAGCCTTACTGCTCATTTCCCTTTACTCGGAGGTCACCTCTAACTAAAACGCTAGCTTCACATCCCCTACCCTGTTTGCTACTTAGGTCTATATCGGTAGCTATGCCTTCTACCTTATACACTCGCTCTATACGCCGATATACATATCCGTCCTCTCGAGGCGTATAGATAGTACATACTATCGCTACTATCACACGCTGCACCCTATAGTAGTTACTACTTTTTACTACCCTACTAGGTCTCCCCTTCATAGTGGGGCCTATACTTCTCTTAGGGGTTACGATATATATATTTCTAGCAAGGTACCGTACTCTTACCTTTTCCTTCTACTAAATAAGGTATCGTATCAATTTTCTACTCTTCTCTACCTGCTTTAACCGTCCTTAGTAACCCTATTTCGTCCGTCCTCAGTACTCTGCTCTTTCTGTACTCCACTCCTCACCGACGGCATGGCGGTAGTGTACCGCACCCTAGGGTCAGCCGCCTTGGCCCCTTCCCCACGCCGGAGATCTTCTGGTCTATCGTCCCTCTAAAGTAATTTTTGCTGCGCTTTCACCACGCTACCGATACGCCGCTTTCTTGCCTATGAGTAGCTTTTCTTAATAAGAGCTTTGACTTCCGTTTGTAGGTCCGGGGAGTTACTCCCCGCGCCTCGGCGCGTCTAATATCTCCTGGCAAAAACTCTGCATTACTATCGTAAGAGTGCCTGCCCTCTCGGGCGGTTAGGCTGTCACCCTACACCTATGTTATAGTCTGTTGCCTACATATTTAAAAGCGCGTGGGATGGCTTTATACTTAGTTTGATAGTAGTCCTGTATTCTATAATGCCCATCACCGCCAAGTTCTCTAGGCGCGACTCCTTCGAGCGCTATCGCCGCCCACCACAGCTCCATCGAAGGTCGTTATCTCCCGTCAGCTCTACAGCCACTAAATTATGTGGGATCCGCGCTCCAGAACGATATAGGATAGAGGAACTACGAAGGTTTCTACTTTATTCCTTAGGGTTTTAAGAGGAATATAGCCGAAACCAAACGTGTTTCAGATGGGAAACAATTTCTCGCATGGACGACACATATAGATAAAGCATGGACGTTTTCAAGTCCTATCGCTGGAACATATCGTGTTCCAGCTGGTAATAAAGGCTGTAGAATTTCAGGAACGGCGATGTCATTCTGCAAAGTATAATAGAGTAAAGTACAACTTATAGCAGAGCATCCAGCAACGTGCTATAGAAATCGCCAACAAATTCTCCGCCTTCTTCCAAGTAGTCAATGAATACCGCAGCCTTACGTATAACATCAAATTCTGACACAATGTACTGAATGATCAAATTTCTGAGGTCATCAACCTTTCCACCAGAATCCCGACTAGGAACCTCACCACTTGAGTAGGCATACCGAGAAAGTTCCACAATATCACCTACTCGATTTGAATAGATTCGGAAGCCGATGAGAGTCCTTTGCAACTTATCCAGGGTCAAGGCTTTGAGATTGTCAACCAACTGCATGTTAGCAAAGGCATAAAGTCGGGCATACGTGAGAAGCACTGGTGTAAAATCTTCCTCAGCTTTTGTGTTACTTCGTGGCATGAATCGATCTCTCATCTCTGCTTGAGAATTCTTATAAGAAAAGTAAGAATGGTTCTCAAAATTTCGTCGAAAATTGCTGATAGACAATTTTGTTTTGTTTCCCAGCTTGCTCCTAACGAAGTGGGACACATGGTCATGTTCTGGGGTAGTTTGATTGGCTGAAACAGCATCTTCAGATACCTCTGCGATTGACTCGTTGTACACAGCAGTGCCTTCAACCATGGTTTCAGCGGGTTGGTCATGTGCGACGGTTTCCTCAATTATACTGTTAGTCGCTTGCTCTCGAATTTCCTTGCAGTCTTGTGTTCTTAGTTCTGACAACCTAGGTTCTGAATTCATTCTAGCCAAGTGGGCCTCATCGACTTTGTACGGCGCTGGGGTGTAATCTCCAAAGTAAGCATACTCGCAAACTTTCACGAAGTCATCTGCACTAATGTCTCGCATCACTGCGCATTTCTTGTTGGCTTCCTCCATTGCACCATTGATGAGGCGGTCCATTGGCTTTGAAATTGCGGCTATAGCTTTTTCATGCACAGAAATTGGCGTTCCCTCTTCACCAACGAGGAACATGAACTGAGGTGATCGGACAACGCTTTGTGACGTTAGCATATGTACCTCTAAACTTCAACAAGGACTTACTCTGCAAAACACGGCGCCATAGTGTCACTTGTAAGATTTGTGCGGTCTAGGCTATCTCAGTGAATCAAATCTCAGTTTGCTTCTAGAAGATATACCTTTAGATATTAGACTCGAGGTAATCATGCGTAGAAGTGAGGTGATGCTGTCTACCCCGCCTTCAATTACGTCACCGCTTCCCCAAAACTCAATCTGCAGAATCCTAGCCTACGCTTCGAGGCCAACACATCTTACTGCTACATAGGAATTCAATTTAGGCAGTATTTAGCCTCCATGTTTCCAACGCCTTAAATAAAGTGGAGAGTACTGGCTGGCAGGAATGCCCTGATAGACTAGAGAGTGTCTAACTACAGGCGCAATCCTGCGGTGTTATTCCCTTAGGCAAACTGCAGTTGAACTTCAATCACATGCTGAAATTGATCGAGTGAGGCGGGATAGCCATTGTGACGTGGAGTATTACTAGCCAATCAACAGTATAGGTCGCGGTACTATGTACTCTAGGATAGCTTCAGGTAGTATCTTCATCAATGACTCAGAATTGGAATGCAGATAAATTTATATCAAACAGAAACACCTTGGTGGTCCATCTCGGTAGTGTATACCCTTTATTGGAAACTATTAACCCTGAATTTTGACGATGAACGAAGGGCTCGAGTTTATGAGACAGGAGGCCCCCAATATTGACCAGCTTTGGGACTCGACCTTACCTCCTACTGTTAATATAGCTCGGATCGTCGCAGGGGAAGATCCAGTTCCCAGCGAAAGACTTGAAGAAATACGTGAGGACTACTGCAAAGCTCTTTCTAAAGAAGGGCAAAGCTGCCAAATTGAGCAAGTACGCTCACAAGCTCACCAAAATTTGGAGGATGTACTACATGCCTTGTGCGGACCAGCATCGCATGATTTACATGAGCCTATTCGCGCGCTACAAGAGCAGGTCGCCTGCGTCTTTCGACACGGCACGCTGTGCGCAGGGAGGATTTTCGAGAGTCTCAGTGTTGCAGCGGAGTTCGGTGTGACTACGGTGCAAGCTCCTAACAACGGTGTGCCCATTCCTTGGAATTCATGCAAAGCAGCCGCCACTTTAGTCGCTATTCTAGCTTGTCGGCCAGACAGACTTCACGAGGCCTTGAAATTTCAGTCTCGTCGGCTAGGCGGCCTACCATCTTATCAAACTATTTGTGATATGCCAAGTGCCTCACTACAACAAACGTTTCGAAACGCAAAAACACGAGCTCGGAGTACAGAAGCTATTTCGAGCTTGATAGTGGTATCACTCACCGACGTCCACATCTTCAGGTTGCAGGAACAGGGCAGCGCTGGGAACTATACATCATTTGCACATACGTTCGTTGTCGGAGTTGGGCCTGAAGGAGTGATCATTTGGCAAGGGTGGGGAGAACATGGATACGGATTGGATCAGTGGATACGTGGCGGGGGAGCGCGAATTCGCACCTGGCAAGAAGCCGGAGATTTTGTTGACAGGTTCGAGAAGTTTGCTGCGTATAAAGTAAGCTATTGCGAACATTTTATCAGTGTTGGATCATCATGCTAAACTTAATTATAGGGAAAATGGGACGCGAAACGTAACAAACTCTACAAGCAGTGCTTCGAGGTTGACATCAATCTGATCTGCGGCGCCCGCGGGCCATCGAGACCGATTGTGCCCAAAGTACAGTCTTGGGTCCGGCTTCTCACTTTTGAGGATGTGAAGATGGAAAACATCTACAAGTTTAAGTATGAATAACATACAAGATCGCGTTTTGATAAGCTGAATCTTATCCAGTTTCACTGCCAGATGATATTCTTTGCCGTTGCAGTTGCGTTTAAAAGGCGACGTATGCCTGGAAAGTAGGAGTTAACTTTTCTTATCTATTAATAGCCTTACTCGAGCATCCTCTATTGGGTAATAGCTCTCTTGCATATCACGCTTGTCAACTTGCTCGCGTGCTGCTTGTGTCCATATGAGATATATTCTGACGAACTGACTAGCGACTTCTTCCTGACCTGGCGTAGGACTTACAAGCTAAAGGCGCAGTTTCTCGATCCTTCAGATCGACAATATCATCTGTCCGTATCTTAAGCGCAAGCATTTTGCGATAGAAATAACACTCGCTTTGGCACAATCCAACAACAACGTCGTAAACCGTCTCACCAAAGAGACACTGGTTTGAAGAAGTCGAAAAGTGTGAATTATGTCGCTGAATCCGCCGACGTACGAGTCGCCTGGGAAAGCACATCTGCTGCACCCATTCTGAGCCTTGACCTTTCTCGCGAAGATTTGTTGCCCAATATTCCAAAGTCGCTCATTATTCCCTCCACGCATGCAACTAGCCATTCAATGTATTATTTCAAAACCTGAGAACCCGTTTTCTAAACAAAATGCGCATCTGTTACGCTATCAAGACGCAGCCAACTTGCAGACTTTCGAAAGGACGTGCTTTGTCTAAGGTGTTTAATTTCGGGCAAGCACGCTCCCGGTCTCCCACTCGTGCGCTTTAGTGAAAGCGATAGAATAACCTGCTGTGGCCTAGGCATCATAGTCGATAGTATGTAGAATAACAAACGGCGTGCCCTCGTCGTCGATATGAGAAGGAGGGGTGGGATACCGTTGTGACCGAATTAAGCGAAGACCTTTGATTTCTAGAGCGTCGTCGATAGAGCTACGAACCCTCATCCGCTTAATGTACACATTCACATTATGCATCTGGTAGATGCCGACTGTGAGCTGCCCCTTAGGGTATATCTCGGTGTGTGCAAAGCGGGGCTCCTCAAACTGGCCTCACCTGAACGCAACTTTGACCGCTGCGTGGAGATTCTATAGACGGAATTCATATTGGCCTTTATTTCCGCCTCCACCTGCAGTTGAATCGTTCGGGACACGGAGCATAATAACGTTCACATTGAAATAGATTCTCGCTAAGTACCTATCTAGTCCTTTTACATAATTAAGATTGTCGTAGTTGTCCACTACTGTGAGCTGGTCCGAGACCTCTGTCTCGTAGCCCTAACATCTAAGGCCTTTAGGTAAACAACGGAGAGCCTTTAATACGTCCTTATAGGTAATAAAAGTTGAGATTCTACTATAGTGTTTAATCCCGAGATTAGAGCTTTAAATAAGGTTGTAAAGATCTAGAAACGAGCCGCGGAAGCTATGTAGCGTAGCTATAGTTTCTTAGTTGGATCGACCCGCGTTACCTACTTCTAATAGGGCGCCGCTACTTTCTAATTCTAACGCTGTATCTAAGGATCCTATATCCCACTAACCTAATAAAACGGCTTAGTTAAAGATTTAGCACTATATAGGCTAGCGAATTGTTTTAACGGCTTCGTCGACCTCCCCTACGTAACCGCGGAACTTCTCTACATTGTAAGCCTTTTATTCGGTCCCTAAAGTGTGGTTAAGAANGTCTGACTTTTAGTGCGGCGACGTCTCTCTAGGATGGCATTATTATATACACCTACTTAAAGAAATTAAAACCGAATACGAGCGTAAGGAAGTTTGAAGCCGCTTTGCCGCTCGGCTCTCTTTAGTGCTTAAGAACGATTGTTTATAGGATGTGCTCTCTTAATATAATGGCTCTCTACTAGCTTTAAAGGAACGGTTTATCTCGAGGAAGTAATACTACTCGCGAGAAACCTATTAATAGACCCGGAGTAAGGTAGATTGTAGCGAGCCCGGGTATACGGCATCGATGCTATAACTAGCCCCTCGCTAGGTCGTTTTATGGCCACTCTACTATGCGAACGCTACCTTAATGTCTATATCCGGCTTCTGTCGTCGTACCGGTGGAATGACCTACAAATACTCTTAATATGTCGCTCGGTTATCGTAATGGAGAGAGAGCTAATAATAAATCTGGACCCTAAGAGCAGCACCACACATGCTGTGAGTTAACACTTCAAAGCTTTAGTGAGCACATCTACTATTCAAAGTCGGTTAGCATTAACGAGAGAGGCAAAGAGAAGGCGACGATCCTGTTCGCGACCGTCACATTTCCGATATAACATATCTATGAATAGACAAACATAAACAAGGTATCTCGTAAGCAATACAGAGTCCTCGTGACCGAGATACCGAGCTGCTTAGAACTGTTGTTTGGTTTCTTGTTGTGCTTTGGCATGGTTGGTAACGTACACCATTGACCCATAGTGAACGTACAAGCCTTATACTTATACACACACCTATATACACGCCTACACACATACTTCCACATATATGTCTCTATATATGCCTATATATATATGCCTAGATACATGCCGATATACCTATATATACACGTATATGTATAGGCGTGTATATAAGCGTACATATGGGTATATAAGCGGACATGTGTACGGACGTGCCACCTGTGTGCGGGCGAGTGTGTGGGCGTGTGTGTAGGCATGAATTTATGGTTACGCCTTATAGTAAGACATTGCCAATATTGTTATTATGACTCGTGACCACACTTCTGATGTTTCTAGCAGGCTGGGTCTTCCGTCAGCCGGAATATCGTATAGCGGATGTTGAGCCTGAGTAAGCGGATTTCCCTAGTAATGAGGTATCGAATCGATCGATGGCCGAACTCGGTCGGAGTTAAGCCGACGTCATCGGTAGCTGGGGAAATCGTTACTCGAGGTCCCCTCAACCGTTGGCATACAACCTATCTGAAGGTCAGGCTTTTGCGCAAATTTTGAAATGAACGATAGAATGGAATCAGAGTCTTTCGAGTTGGACTGCTTCGGGCAGAACCCTCGTATGCACCGGCTGTACACTCAGCTCTGCTTCTGCTTCCGTACACTCAGTGATTCCGATGGTCATGAGCTCCAGGTTGTCGAACATTTGAACCATGGGCTGGCCGACTTACTACAAGCGTTTCCATGGCTTGCTGGAGTTGTCTCTCAAGATGCTTCAGGCGTTTTCAAGATTCATTCGAGCTCAACCCAGCCACGGAAATTGGATGTCCAAGACTTATCGAATGATTTACCAACTATGCACGAATTCGAAACCGCTGGCTTTCCCTTCCACATGCTTGATGAGAAAGTCTTAGCTCCTTGCAGTACCCTGCCCAATGCAGAGCAACCTAACGAAGTTGCGCCAGTATTCTTACTTCGGGCCACTTTCATTACTGGAGGGCTTCTACTGGTCATTAATGGAATGCATAGCTGCATGGATATGGCTGGGCAATGCCAAGTGATTAAACTTCTTGCAAAAGCCTGTAGGCGCGAGAATCTCAATGTAGAGGAAGTCGAGATAGGAAACATGTCTCGCAAGAAGCTCGTTGCGGTGCTTGAGGAAGAAATTGAATCAGTCAGATCAAATGAACTTGAGCTAACACAGATGTCAAAAGCTGCTATTCCTACGAAGTTTGAGGCACCCTCATCTGTATGGCACTATTTTGCATTTTCCGCAACGCACCTTGCGTTGCTAAAAGCCGCCGCCAACAAAGATGTCCCAAGCGGCTTTGTTTCAACAGATGACGTACTCTCTGCCTTCGTTTGGCAAGGCGTAACTCGTGCACGACTCTCCCGGCTTGATCCAGCATCCCGTTCTACATTCGATCGGCAAGTGAACGCACGACAGCATCTCGGTGTGCCATTGACATACCCAGGCAACGGACCCGTACACAAGGTCTCAACCTCTTATAACGTTACTGACCTTGTCTCTGTTCCATTAGCGGACGTCGCTTCGAAGTTGCGTTCTTCTCTCATAGATGAGGATATTGTTTACAAGGTGCAAGCGCAAGCAACTGCGCTCTATCGTGCAGTTTCTGGAGGCAAGACAAAGGTTGCAAACCTGAGTGATTCCCGCGCTACTGTGCTCTCATCCGATCTTAAAATGAGCTCATGGGCGAAGGAGAAGTGTTACGAGTTTGACTTTGGCCATCTATTGGACAGACCAAAAGCGGTAAGGCGTCCAGCGTTTGAAGCATGGGAAGGACTATGCTATTTCATGCCGCGAACTCTAGACGGAGATATTGCACTCGCTATTTGTTTGAGAGATGGAGATGCACAAAGACTAGCAGCTGATCAAAAGTTTGGCGAATTTGCCAGACACATTGGCTAGACAGTTAATTCCTAGATAATATGCTGGGGGTGATACCCCTGGATGGTATTGCTGTTGTCATTCTGTAATTGTCACTACGGAGGTGTGCGACGATGTTCAAGCTTCCCCTTAGTATGGGATAGGACAATATCCCTCAGTTACTGGGAACCTGCAATCCTGCTGTTGGAAGAGACGAGACTCCGTCGGCTCTATCCCTTTCGCCAATCCTACCTAGACAGTGTATGTAATGCAGAAAAGCATGTTGGGAGAAGCTCATTGGACTACAAAGCTGCTTGGGTGAATTCGGCGGCGGAGATGGAGCCGATGGAGTCTCACCGCGTCCAAAAGATGTAGTTAAGCATACGCTGGTATTCCTGGCCAACTTGAATAGTGGCTTCGGCCGGCTGTTGATCAAAAGAATCGCAAACTCGGGATGACCGCATGAGCTTTCGTCACAATCAGGGCCAATATTGGTCTATTCTTTCTGAATCTCGTTCAGGCCGGTTTGTAATTATCATCACAGCATCTACCGCACCAGATCTTGAGTCTCTCTTGGATTGTTCTTACCATTTCCTCGCCCTTGCTCACCAGATCGCCGACGACATCATAACCAGTCAAAATCTCTGCAGTGCACTGGTCAGGACTTACGATTAAATCTCCCACTATGCATGGTAGCCACTAACCAACAATTCGATCTCGTCGGCTCTGTCCTTTGGGTTGGTTATAGTGCCTCATTAGTGCTTTCTTAAGTCTAAACACCGTAACACACAGATTGGCAGACCGACAGGTTGATGAAGCGCATGATTATCATTGCCTAACACCAATCAACCGCCTCCACCCGCCTCTCTTCCACGCCTTAGCCTGGCCACCATCAATCGCGCAGCGCAGATCGCTCATCAGGACGCATGATAGACGAACATACCACGAGTATCACTAATTCTCTGTTTGGTGGTGATGCCAGTCTGTTTCTTAGGGACCCTGCCGGTGCTCGCGCCCTGAATTCCAACAGCTGCGAGTATCTCTTCACCAGGGAAGATAGCGACGGGTCTCAAAGGGTTTTAGTCCACTGTCACAGGTTAGCAGTTACCAAAATCCCGAATCGATGCATCGAATTTGCTATAAGGACGAGAGGACTCTATAGATAAGACACAGTATGATATTACAAAGCTCATAGTAATGTTTAGGAGACTATCTTTATCGATTCTACACTTCACTCTTCTTACTGATGATCTATCCACTATTATCGTCACTTAAGTAGGACTCCAAGTCCGCCTTTAACGGGGAATCCGAGATTGCCACGTAATTTGGGCTGCTCCTATTCCCTGAGGTCCCGCAAGGTCATTCGGTCTGCTACACTCTAGCCAAAAGCCTTCGATCCAAACAGAGTCGCGCCGCCACGAGGCCGATGAAGCCAACGATTAAGACCACACCCGTCCAGATAGAGACAGCCTTATATCCGTGCTTTAAAATTTCGCCGCTGATTGGTGGCCCAAAGAGTTGTCTGCTCGTTCGTAAAGCTGCATGTTAATAAACAGCTACTATGGCCAGAGATATGCAAGGGTGGATATGGAGAATGGCAGGTTACCTAGAAAATTGAGGAGGGAAGGCACTCACGTCAAAGCAGTGGAGCCGAAACAGACTCCGAGTGCTGTTGTCACCATCTTAGGTGGAGAGAGAGACACGACAGCAGCTAGTTCGAGACTCAAAATTGCCTGTCGCAATTAGTCAGGGTATGCCCAGGCGAAGCGATGATTTGGGGGAGTTCTGTGCTAGAAACTAGGAGCCATATGACATACCCCTGAAGTGAACCCATATATGGTCGACCAAACGAAGATTCCAGCCGTTGAAGTTGCCAATGTCCAGCAGAACGCCACAATGCCAGCCGACAGAGCGGCCCAGGCGAGGATGTTGAGTTTGCCGAACCGGTCGGCCACTAAGCCGGGGAGAATTCGTCCGAGCGCGGAGCCGGCGTTGATGGCGGTCAACGTGTAAAATGACACGCTTTGCGACACGCCGTGACTGATTGCGTAGGTCGACACGTAGAAGAAAGGAGTATAAAAGCCGAAGGAACAGAGTGCAAGGCCGACACATAGGAGGACAAATGGAGGTTGTTTAAGGAAGAACTTGTCGTTAGAGGTCCCGTCGCTGTTCGTAGCTGTGCTGACTTTCTCGTCTTTATCGGCTGTCGGCGTAGGTAGTCGGGAGCTTAGTATTGCAATAGCGAGCAGCGGGATCATTATGAAAGCAACGATCCGAATCGACCAGCCGAAGCCTAATTTGGTTTTGAGGAACAGCTGATCCATGACTATCGGCCAGACGACTCCACCGAGGGATGATCCTGCTACTGAGACGCCAGTGGCAAGACTACGATGCTTTATGAAGAATCGCGGTACTGTTCCTGAAGCTGGGATAGCAATAAAGGACATACCGATGCCTAGGAGTATGCCTTGTGCAAGGAAAAATTGACAATAATTCTTGCACAGTGATACCATAAAGAGGGCGAAAAGGAACACAATCGATCCCAAGATCATTGGTATCTGTGCTGGATCGTCAGCTCAATCATTGAAGTCTAGATGGGATGGAGTCTCCCCCTAAAGGACCACATATACCGTAGGACCAATCTTATCAGCTAGGATGCCGGCTGGAGCAGCAAAAGCGAAGATCATGAAAGTGTTAAGTGATCCAATCCATGAGATCTGGAAAGGTGTTTCATCCCGCAAAATGTCCGAGTAGTACTGTTGAAGGACACCGAAGGCATTGATGAAGCCCACCTAATCGTGCATCTCTGGTATCAGCGGACAGGGATGTTCCGTGGATTCTTTTTGGAGAATTTCGGACGTACGGTAGTGAAGTATGCCATTGCTGATCCAATCATAACAACAACGCCTCGTGTTCTTCGTATGTAACGTGTCAGCAGCAAAAGTTTGCACTAATTTCTCAAGGGTATGGCGTAATGGACTCGACATACGTAAATTCTGTCCGCGCCGCTTCTTGATGTTCGGTGCTCTGCACCCGCCCCTCTTTCGACGCCATAATAAATAGGAACGAAGAAACAGTTTGCTTGGTGAAGAAATGGATGGAAAACTTGGGTGGATTACTTACAACGTTGCGGTGCCTGAAGTGGTTATTTAAGCTTGTATAGTGAGCTGCTTGAAGGCAAAATGCCACGGTCTCTCCGTGGACAACTCCGGGCTCGGCCAAGCCCGGTCTCACGATGAAGCGCAATTTAAACTATGGAGCCCACGGGCTCAATATCCATCCTCCGATGGCACCGTGTGCGATTAATATTCGTCGGGCTTAGATCTTCTGATGAAACGAAGCATCCATAAGAGCAGGTGCGATATGAAAACTGTGTGTATGAATGGAGTTAAAGAGCCGGCCTAAAGCCGCAACGAACTCAGTTTGAGCACCGCCTCGGGGCTATATTTGACGGCCAAGCTTTGATCTTTGTAAGTGCCATAGTATCCAATCGACAGCCCCCAGTCTTGTGTGTCACCAACTGCAATGTTGATGACTCCCGAGAGGCGGCATGCTGTAAGAAATACTGTATGGTTTCATCCCGGCCGCGAACCATCAGACAATTAGAGAAATCTGGTAGAATCTTTCGAGTAGTTGTCAGAAGAACAGGGTTTGCGAAGTTCCCAAAGCGTAAGTACGTCTCTTTCCCATCTCGTGAAAATCAGGCGCATGTGCTAGCTCTCGGCGAGGCTTAGCAGTCGGTAATCAAACAACCGAGACTAAACCAGGCGAGACGGTATAGACAGGTTGGATGTCTACGATCCATCGTACATGTGGCGTAAAGCGTGAGGCAGCTCTAGGTCGCATCGCTTCTAGCACGGATCAGTGTGCTTACAGGGAGGATAGATACAGTAGAGGACGTTCCTCCTAAGAGTACGAGGACGGCACGGGATGCAGTCGAGCCGCGGCTAAGCCGGAAGCGGACGGAAGTTAGCTTCCCCGGTTGCTCTGTCGAACCACCCTCCCGGAGCCTACCGTGGAGAGTCCGTGGAGGTTTCCGGATGGTATCCAAATGTCCGAGGCACGGAATTCGTCTTTAATTACCCTACAATAGTTTCTGCGAGCTTCAAACGGTAAGAGGATACCAACATGCCTCCTGACAGAAGCGAACGGCGCCTGCTGAATCACGCAGCATGCCAAATGTGTCGTGCCAAAAAGCTCAAGTGCAGCCTCCAACAACCGTGCTCCAACTGCTCGTCCCGGCGCTGGACTTGTGAATATGCCGGACGACAAGACACTGTCGCCTGCCAGATGTGTCGCTCCAAGAAGATCAAATGTGACCGTCTGCAACCATGTTCGAATTGTACACTGCGTCAGCGCAAGTGCGAGTACACCTCGAGCTTTTCGCCACCGGCGCAGTATATGGATACGTGTGAGGGCGAGAGTGATGTAGCCAGACTCACAGTTCACGCTCGGCTTGAGAAGCTAGAGCAAGCTGTCTTTGGCCTTCGGCAAGATAGGCTACCTACAAAAGCTTTGGTCGACAAGAACCCAGCCTTGCATACCACGCCAGTGCCAGACTACGATGGACAGCAAGATATCGCATCTAGTAGATGGCTTGAGGATGTATGTGGCAGTCTTTCCGATGCGTCCCCGCAACTCACCGGCGAGCTGGATCTCGATCTCGATTTCAAGACAACCAGTCAGCTGGCGTTCGACTACGGACAGCTAAAAAAGACCAAGCACATATCCCTGCCATCACGTGAGTTTGCCGTTCGTATCCTCGATCTCTTTGAAGAGAATCTGGAATGTGCACAACATTTCATGCACATTCCGACTGTGCGTGGAAAGTTACAACAAATGTACGACCGAGGACCAACGCGAGACGCCCGCTTGGGCAACGGCACAGTTGCACTGCTCCTTGCGCTGAGCGCTCAGATCGGGTTTTGGGACACATACAAAGCGAATGGCCTATTCCCCAGTGTTGATGTGGCAATAAAAGTCTCCACAACTTTTGCACAGCAAGCAATGGATGTGGTGGATTATGCGCGCGAATCGGCCACGGTATCCATCGAAACCATCCAAGCCGCTCTCCTACTCATCTTCTTGCTCTATTATATGGAAGGTCATTCAGCTCGCATACGCATGTTACAGTCCCTTGTACTAACCATGGCTCGTGAAATGAATCTTCACCGGATTGACTCCGTCGCACGAGACCCTTCAAAGCTCACAGCAGAAGATGTCATTGAAATTCAGACGAGCAGGAAACTCTGGTGGTACATTGCAAGCATGGATTGGTTGCTTGCGTTCAATAGCGGTCCAACCGAAGGTGTCTACTCGATTAGTCCCCATCAGATGCGAGTCAAGCAACCGCGTAATCTCCATTCAGAGGACCTCTTGACCCAAGGTCTGGAGTTTGAACGACCTAGCAGTGAGCCTACCAATATGGCCTACTACTTTTTCCGCATTAAGCTTGCCGAAATCTGCCGCGAAGCAGTTGATTCCATGCTCATACAGGACCCTGAAAGCGTCCCCTACGAAGCCGTCTACAAACTAGACGCCAAATTCGCCGCACTCACAGCTGGCCTCCCACGGTTCTTAAGACTTGACGTTGCGGCTGAGACCATCCAGGCTGAAATTGGCGAGCGATTTTACGTCCAATTTGGCCTTCAGCGTGCTCTCGTAAACCTTATGGTCTTAGCCCGGCGCTGCAAATTGCATCTCCCATTCTTGCTACGATGCAAAGCAAACCCACACTACACATACTCACGAAACGCATGCCTGCAGTCCGCCCGAGGACTGCTCGAGGTTCGCCGGGTCTTTGTAAATGATCCCAGTAGCCACCTTTCTTCATTTTTACAGCTGTTTAATCTCCACAACTTTGTCTTCTTTGCAACGATAGTCTTGGTCATGGATTTGTGTGTCAATAAGAACAACAACAGCACAACTACCATTACTAATGCCGGTCCAAATCAAAATACGCTCAGCACCGGCGCGCGTATCGATGAGGTCCGAGAAGCGCTTAAAATCGTCGCGGAGGTGGAACGGAAGAGCGAAAATCGCACTACATCGAAATTTCTCGTAGCGCTTCGCAACGCTCTACACAGACATGGCATCAGTTTAGAGCCGTGGACTCATTCTGACAGTGTATTACCAAAACAGCGGTCTGACCAGGCAAGCCGGAACCCCATTTCTAACGATTCTACTTTCGAGAAGCAATCTACGATATCAATAGATGACACAAAAAACGATGCATCATTCGATTTTTCTATCTGGGACTTCTCATGGCCGGACGACTGGGCAAACAACGAGTCAATGGTTGATCCGAGTTGCTGGGATGAGCTACTTAATTTTTGATAGACGTGTTATCTGGCTGTAACCTAAGCGTATTTAGTTCTGGGAGTCGGGACGTAGTTTTGCAGAGAATAATGGAATAGGATAGACATTGTTAAGTTATATTGCAATGTACGCTTAGCATCCAAAGCACTGAGCCTCAGTCGGTAGGTTGCGGAGTAGGTAGCCGTTCCATTGCGGTGGCGTTCTCAACCGCCGGAATTTCGAATCATTACTGATCATCAGATCCTCGGCTGCGCTCGCATATCTGATCAGAAGCGCTTCGCTGAATGCCGTACCTATAAAAGAGAAACCGTACGGCATACCGCTTAATGAGTGTACGGACGCTGGGATGGTGACCACTGGATACCCTGCCTGGGCTGCGATCTGATAGCTCTGTGCAACATCTGGTGGAGCCAGGAGCGCATCTAACTTCGTCCCATGGTAGTGGAGCGCAGCATCGATACCCTCTTCTCGTGTGGTGCGCTGGCAGAAATTCAAAGCCTGCCAGTATGTCTCATCCATAATTCCTTTGGTCGCCAAAGACGCAAGAAGACCATCTTGGCCTGAGCCGAAAGCAGGATGAACACCAGGAGTGCCGCCTTCTGTACCATCGTTGTCAAAGTTGTACTGAACAAGGTCCTCAAGCGATTTCATCTTGGTGTTGGAGACTTCCGATAGATAGTCTCTAATGTTATTATAAAAGTCAACCTTCACATAGGTGTATTCTGATTCGTTCGGGTAGCCTCGCGTGGTACCGTAGTCCCTTCTCAGTCATTAGTCTCCAAACCTGAGATATACCAAACAATATATATCGTACCAGTTCCAGCCGTCGGGGCTCACGATAGTCTGCCAATGAGGAAGCTCTGTACCGTTGATGACAGTGGCGCCGGCAGCTTCAATCATGGCTATCATCTCGAGAAGATTATTCATTTGCTCTGGATCAGCATATTGCCAGAAAGATAGCCATGGCAATCCAAACCTTGCACCCTGCAGAGCTGACTTATCAGATAGGAACTCGGCATACCCGCTGGTAGGGGTTTTGTCGAGTTGAGCATATGTGTAGTTGTCACGATGGTCAACTCCATAGATAGCGTCGAGTATATGCGCCACATCGCGAACCGTTTTACCAAATATACCGACTGTATCTTGGTGGATCGATTCCGGAATGACGCCGGCGCGCGAAGTTAGTCCGACAGTAGGTTTCAGACCAACAATAGCGTTACGTTCCGCGGGATTTATGACACTACCGTCAGTTTCGGTACCCAAAGCGAACGGCACGACGTTGTTGGCCACGGATATAGCGCTACCCGAGCTGCTTCCGCCAGGATTCACCGTCAGGTTATATGAACTCCTTGCTTGGCCTCCCCTGCCAGAATATCCTTCTGAGTAATTGTTGCTCCGCATATCAGCCCATTCACTCAGGGTGGCCTTGCCCATTAAAATCGCGCCTGCTTTGCGTAGCTTATTCACCACGAAGGCATCTCGAGGCACAATCGAACCTTGCAAGGCCCAACTTCCGGCCGTCGTCTGCAACTTATCCTTAGTCCCAATGTTGTCCTTGACCAAGAAAGGAATGCCATGTAGGATCGAACGTGGGGCGCCGGAAATCTCGCGTTCTCTGTCGAGAGCATGCGCGATCGTCAAGACATCCGGGTTCATCTCAAGCACTGAACTTTAATACGCATATCAGCAGCATGAACCTGGTTATTCATGAGGTGCGTTCTTACTTAATGTATTCACCAGTCTGGAAAGAACGTTGCATATAACATAGGACCAAATCAACGCTGTTCAAGTCGCCATTAGACAGGTACTCCTGCAATTTCTCAATCGTGGCATCTTCAATCTTGATGCCCTTGCATAATGGCATGGCAAAAAGGTTCACAGCCGACCCATTCTCATTAGGGAAGTAGTATGGGAAGGGATCCTCAAGAATCTGCGGGAGTGCGGGAGATGTAGCACCAGTTGCGAGACCATTGTATATCCCGCTCGTGGAGTGGCAATTGACGGTAGACAGAACACTAAACGTGTAGAAGACTAGTACTAGCTTTGCAGCTGGGCTGCCGATTAAGAAGCAGCACATCATGATATCCAATAATTTGCAAAGCTGAGCACCTTCGTCTACTACAGCGAAGTCGGTGAAGGTGGTGTTTGGATGTGCCAAGACCTTACAAATTGTGGGTGCTGCCCCTGTGTAGGCAGACTCTAAGCTTAGTATGCAGGGTCTGCCCTAGACGCACATATACTTCGAGCGGGACTATATATTCACGCAGAAAAATCCGGGGTCAGGCTGACTCCAGGCGAGCCTCTTGTCAGGTACCCTACTTTCAACTATTATTATTAAATAATAGAAGAGTAGCTATAGAAAATATAATAGTATAGATATAGAATCAGATTTACTTAACGAATCGAATGAACTAGATACTATAAGGTAAAGATGTAAGATAGGTCCAACCCTAAACCAGTTCTGTCCACTAGAAAGGCAGCAACCCTACCGGTTCACGTAAATTAAAGGTCAAACCACGTCCATAATTGCTTACATCATTACAAGTACTGATAGCGGAAATGTGGAACTGTCATACTCCATACCGAAATATTTGAATGCCTAGTATATACCAAAGTAATGTTGAATACATACCAAAGTAATGTTGAATACGCACCAGGGTAATGTTGAATATCTACCAGGGTAGTGAGGAACTTTCGGTCAAACATTGGACGCATGGTTTGAACCGCCATTTATTTTGAGCGTGAACCATCAGAGTAAGGCATCCGGCGAAGTCGCATTGATGATATACGGCTGTGAATACCAACTCCTTCAGCCATGTATATGTTCATCTGACAACTCAGAGTATCCTAATATTCCACACCTTACTAGTCCAACCCTAGACTTAGGATAGCAAGTCGACCATATGACGAAGCTGCGGGGGTGGCATATGAACCAACCACTTGTCCTAGACGCGACCAGCTAGACGACGCAGAAGGACAGTACGCCACAGCTCCTGCACGACTTGCTCTGGCACAGTCTGGCCGACACCAGTTCGGGGAACTTCTAACACACGCTCTCTTCCATGCACAAGGTGGAAATTATTTCAGATGTAGAGGTCGCCAGGCCTTAATTCCACTTTAAGCTGATGGGTGTCGCGACGAAGGATCTCCTGGAATTTACAGTGGGCGGCACGGGCCTGGTCGAAATCCTCGAACGGTGTGAGGAGGGACCCTGTTAGGTGGGGGTGCCATCGGACACGCTTGATTTTTTTGTGGTCGGCCGGGTCCAGTGTAACGGCTGTGTCAACAGTACCTTGGTGTAGGGGGGNTTCGTAATAGGTCGCTAGACGGCCTAAGGCCATCGGCGCAGTGGCCATGTGATTGGCTAGTGTCGGGCTTTCCCTCTGCATGGTCTCCATGACAGCCAGACTGGAGACAAAGGTGTTCTCGCTCACGCCTTCCAAACCAAACCAGCCTTGTATCTGGATCGGATGCGTATAGTGCGCGTGGTCACAGTATGGCAGGAGGATCTGGCTGGTATCATAGTTAGGCAGGTGCTCTGATCTCTTCATATCCTCCGGATGGTGGGATGCTACGTTAAAAGTCTTGTCGGTCCCGCGGCGCGGGTGCACGAACACTGACCCAAAAATCTGCTTTAGCACGCGCGTGACGAGAGTGTTTGCTTTGCCGCGTTCTTCTTCGATGTTGGCCGTGGGGAGATTCACGATCTTGACGATGCCAGCTGACGTCTCTAGCAACAGGAGGTCAAGAACCTTCATAATGGCCCGCTCGAAGTGTTCTGGAGTTACAGGTTCGAACAGATCACGATATTCTATCTCAGGGATCTGCAGGGTGTCGACCGTCCAGCCCTTCTTGTAGTCACGTGAGGGCGTGTTGTTCACCACGCATCGAGTTGCTGGCGGATTCTCTACCTTGGCCACGATGGGAGCCATGACTCGTAACCATGCCACAGGAAAAGACGACCAGGTACCGTCGTGCCATTCCACGTCAAGGCTCTCACTTTTGTCCAAACTCGCTCGCTTTATGCTCGCGGCGGCCGGTAATTGGCAGAACGCTGTCAACGCCGTCCTTGATTGGGTCTTGTCGCAGCGGGCATCATAGAGCCACTGAGTATGGAAAGTGTAAGTCTGGTCGGCAAAATTCAGTGTAATAGCAGAGCCATTCTCGCGGAGGGTTGATGATGGGAGCAGCTTTTGTACACCGACGGTGCGCATTGTGGTATAGCTGGATAATCAGCGATGGTCTGAGAAGGTCTGAGAAGTGTGTAAGAACGATGTCGTTATGTTGATTGCTAACAGTTTCGAAGCGACACAGAGAACCATTTATATTCATACCCAGGCCCACTAATTTCTATTGTCTGCTTGCTTGCTTCCCTGGACAATAACTAAAACCAACCTTTGTAGGCGGTAGAACCTCAGCACTGGATCGATTCGTATTCAATAGCTAAGTCATGCTGGATGCGGTTGAGCGAACCTACAGTAGACCCTGCAGTGTAGGATGGCATACATAACTCTGAGCGGCACGGCGAATGTTGAGAGACGGCGATGGAGCGCAATACCTACATATTGTAGCAGGCCCTGGAATCTTTTTGGCAAACCAGTGTGGCGGATCGTGATGATCGTTCAACTTGGTCCTGCTCCTTAATAGAAAAGGCAATGGCAATTCACCTGGACGAAGTATGAAGTGGCGACCAGGACCATGAGATTTTCTTTTTACGCTCGTTGGCTTCATCAGATCCTGCTATCAGTAGAAGCGCTGATGAATGCTGCACAAGGTCACATCATACAAGACATACAGGAGCAGTCGATGGCCGAAAGAAGCCGTGAATTTAAACTACATGTGCGACATCTGTACCAATACAGAATTCCCGAAGCAGCTGATTGATCTAAATGGGAAAAAGTGGGCACACTGACCAGACTTTTCTGCGACTGTAAAATGTATGCAACCCATGCAACAATCAGGCCGATTATTTTGACCGTGCGTTTTCTGCAGTGGTAGGCCCGGAGAACCTGTATTCATCTTGTAAGAGACACGAATGTCCAATTGGCCGTGATACAAACTGGTAACCCTAACCCTAAAACCCTAACCTAGGCGGATTCAATTGACAGGGGTTCGCATGGTTTCTCCCTGGGCCAATACATATGCATCGTAAGGACGCGTCAGCTAGAAGCTGTTGAGATAAGCTGATCCCAACCTAGTTAGACTTTCCGTTCGGGGGAAACCGTGCTATTTCCGTAGCTTCCACTCACAAGAGCTTGTAGACCTTTCCTCTTTTATTCCATGCTGATCCAAGTTCGGCCAGTACAACTCATCGGGTTTGCTAGACAGAATTGTTGTTAACCCCACTATATATCACCCATATCTTGTTTATTTAAATGGTAAAATTTCATCCCGCCTAATACCTGATTCTTGGACAATTTCCTCTAAGTCGCGCCAAAAGGAAGACGATATCATGCGTCATAAACACAACGATTCAGAGCAAGAGCGAACCGTCCTTGCACCGAGTGAGGAAGAAAGAGATTCCGTTCCTCTAAGAGATATTATCAGTACCCCACAGCTACAAACAGAGCCCTCTCAGACTTATCAAATCCTAGAAGCTTTCGAAGTTGGTGATCCAGATGAGCCAACCACTTGGCCTAGAGTGAGGAATGAATGACTATTACTCACCAATTGTTAAGCTGACAGCACCTTGGCAGTCCCGCAAGATGTACACACTCAGTGTCGGCGTATTCGCAACTTTCAATGGTCTATTTGGCTCTTCATTACCAGCTGGAGACATCGCAGACCTGGCTTTGCATTTCCATGCAGAAGGATCAGTCCAATACGTACTTCCAGTAACTGCTTATCAACTTGGCTTTGTCTTCGGATCTCTAGTATTTGCCCCACTTAGCGAGTACGTTGGCAGACGACCAATATTTCTAGTTACAATAGGCTTGTACGCTTTGTTCAACTTGGCAAGCGTATTCGCTCCTAGTTGGGCTATTTTGAACCTTTTTCGTTGGGTCTGTGGAGTGGGCGCATCGAGTACCATCTCTGTCACCGGAGGTTTAAATGCAGATCTCTTCGACACACCTCTTGAAAGAGGAAGAGCTAATGCTATCTTCCTGCTAGTATGTTGTGAAAACGAGTTGGTGTCTACATTTTGCTAACCACACGGTCTTGATAGGTGACCACGATCGGTCCTTTGTTTGGACCTCTGATAGCAAGCTTGGTCTCTCCCATCAGCTGGCGATGGCCGTTTTGGCTAGCTCTCATAGGTGCAAGCATAGCATTCTTGCTCTTGTGCACAATCCATGAGACATATCGTCCAGTACTTCTTTGCAAGCGGGCAAGGAGTCTCCGAGCAAACGATCCCTTAACACTCGTGTATGCACCAAAGGAAATTGAGGGAAATGGACCGAAGCACATCTTTGCCGTCTTCATCGCGCGCCCTGTGCGCATGGTGGCCACTGAGCTCATGCTGTCTCTTACTTGTGTCTACCTTGCGTTTGCCACAGGCGTGTACTGTGGGATCATCCTCGCCTCTTCTCCCTAGGCACGATGAACTAATCGTAGCTTAGATCTCTTCTTCCAAGCATACCCATTGATCTTTGGAGGATTCTACGACCTCCCTCCCCGCATTATCGGCGCCACCTACCTACTCAGTCAGTACTGCCTGTCCACAAGCTGGGAGCCGGTCTATGCTAATTCGTAAATAGTGGCAATTGGGGCCATTGCTGGCTTTGCCCTTTTCATGACTTGGGACAGAATTCTCGATCAGGCCCGCAAGTCAGGGTCGACATGGGCGCAGGAGGAAGAGTATCGACGCTTGCCCTTAGCCTGCTTTGGGGGTCCCTGCTGCGTATTGGGCCTGTTTTGGCTCGGTTGGGCTTCTTCGAGCTCAATCCCCTGGGTAGTTCCAATGCTAGCGGGCATCCCTTTTGGCCTTGGCTTCTTCTTAATTCTGATGGCCCTGAATAACTATCTCGCCGACGCATACAAGACGTTCTCAGCAAGCGCAATGGCGGCAGTCAGCTGTTCGCGGAGCCTGGGCGCTGCATTTCTACCTTTCGCCTCTGGGCCGCTCTACAGACATCTTGGCATCCATTGGGCGACTAGCTTGTTAGCTTTCCTTTGCTTAGGCATGGTAGTTGTGCCTTTTGCTTTCATCAGATATGGTAAACTTATTCGGGGAAGTAGTAGAATGTGCCAAGGGTTAGCAGCTACTTAGAAGCGAGACAGGCCCTATTGTTAGTAGTGCTCCTTTACCTATAGATGTGCCTTTAGATTTTAAAAGAGGACCAAAAACGTAATCTTCTTCAAAAACACTTTACAGCTTTAGAGCTAACGTACAGTCTTAGAGTTAAGAAAATATTTTCTATTATAAAAGATATAAATATAGCCTAGCCTTTGTTAGACTAGTACTAAACACTTAGTGCGCAGGTAACTGCAAGCTAGTCAGATATCACCTGTCCCTAGCTGGAAGACCAACTGTCCATAGCACCTCCGCTCTTAGAGCCTTCTCCCCCGTGCCACTCCCGCTATACCGGCGTGGAACCCTTACTATGTATCCGCTCTTAGAGCCTCATCCGCTGTGCCCCACACGCTGTGCCGCTCTGGTGCAGAGCCTCACCTGATCCGAACCGCTCTGAGGCTCTTTTGCCCGGTGACTGGGATGTTTCCAACTTGCTTTTCCGTGCTTCAACCATCGAGACTCTCTGATCTCGGTGGATGCAGTGCATTTATCCCGTACGGAAGTGCACAACGGCCCGATTCCAGTACTTTGACGTCATCTCTGCCGTTCAAGTCGGTGCGGGATGTAGATCTGACGTCATGCCGTTGCGCGAATTTTGACGCAGAGCCATATCGGTCATTGAGAACCACCTAGATTGAAGCAAGCTAAGTGTGTGGCCTTGAGCGTACCTGATCTCGCGATTCTCGGTTCGCTCAACCCCTGCACTTGCAAGCTGGTGTAGGAGCGCTCAAAGTCAACAGGGTCTAGTGATCGCTCACGTCTAGAGTGGAGTAGGTAGATAAGATTAGGCTTTGACATTGGTCTATTTGTCGGAGTCTTAAGCGCATGTTGTACCGTAGTAGGGGTCTCTGGTCATTTGACTAGTCTGGACGCTGGCCATGACGAGGGATGGGTTGAACAACGGTCGTCTTGTACCGCCCTACAGACCCCCTCACCGTTCGTATATCTTCCCAACTCTATCAATCACATCCCCAGCCGTGAAGAAAATCACAATCTTCCCATGCTATCTCATGAGTCCCATCTTGCCCAACTTCCTCGGATGAATGCTCTTGCGCCGCCACCAGTAGCTGTCTCACTTGTCAGCGATTACCTAGCCAAAGAGGAGACTACATACTTTTTGCGGTGCCATCATCGTCTGTTCAAAGAAGCCACAGTCACTAGCGAGACAGGAGAGCTATGTTTCGCGATTAGTAGCAACGGCATTCGATCCTGGAGCCTAAGGCGAAACTTAACAGACGCAGCTGGTCAGCATGTCTTTGACTTCAGGCACAAGAGTATTGATCTAAAAAATCGATGGATTGTCGAGGCATCCGATGGGAGGCTGCTGTGCACGATGGAGCACCTGAACCAGATCACGCGAAACCACTCTGCCATCAATGCCACCGTTCATACTGTTGACCCAGAAGTAGTGGTGGAAATGAGACCACAAGACCACGCTGCTATAACCACATATATCCTAATCCAGGGTGTGGTCGTCGCAAACATCTATCTGATTGAAGCCAACGACGATTTAATACCTCGAGGCCGAGATCGAACCGCATGGAAGATCAACGTCGCTGCAGGAACCGACCCTATCCTGGTAAGCTGACGTTCATCGTGCTTTGTAACGCATCTCGGCTGAACGTTATTGCAATACAGGTATTCGCGCTTGCACTCTGCCGATCAGAAATGGCACACGTCTGGCGGCAGTAGCGTCGGTTGTCTAGAGTTTCAGTGTGTGGGTAGACAAATCATGGGTGGTTCAATCGCCTGTATCGAATTGTCACGTCATCTCAAACCTAGTATCAATTGTCACGGAGGTCCAAGCTATATTTTGCTCAGGTGTAATCACTAGTCGAGAGGAACATCGTCTCTAAGCACCAATCTGCGCCTTATAAACTTTCTCTTATGGATTTGAGATTAATGCCCCAGTAGTTATGAACTGATAGCATGACCCCTAGTTCTGCCTTCAGTACAAGCTGTTAATTGAGGGAGTATTGTAGAAGAAATGTTGCATAGAAATGTTCGTACACCCGCGTGAGGTGGCAGTATGGCTCACTTACTACAGCAGAGATGGTTCAAAGTAGAAAGGCTATAATGTCTTGTAGAAAGATGATTCGTCCAAGCAGCGAAGAAAAGTAAGTATGTGATTGATGATATGGGCACCACCACATCTTGTGGCGGACTTTGCTTCATGGCAGCACGTTTCGCAATTGGTGTAGTTTGTTGTGTTCGCTTCACAACAGCAAGTGATGTGTTGCTAAGACCGAGTCTGGTGGTTCACGCCTCAGGTTGGATAGGTTCTACGATGTAAGCTCGCAAAAGTGGACATGTCATGCGATTGTAACGAGACGAGAGAGGACCGGGCGGAGTCTCGCGAAGGGCCAAAAGTGTTCAAGTTGTCTGATGTAAGCTCTCGAGAAGACAGAATGGCAAAATAGGGTTAGGCCATTGTTTCGGGAGATACGCTCTAGTAGACAGGACAGGCAGGGAAACGGTTTGTTTCGCTCGTGGGGCCGACAAGTAGGCCATGTCTCTGTAGATGCCACCCGGCAGCCGGGGACAGACAGTGGTGTGAAACAAACCGCTCTAACATTGTCACTTGTGTTCTATCCGATCAGACACTCTACAGGTGTCTTGCCATGCTGTGGTTTTGTGGGTTTCATTTGACTTGTCGGCAGCGATGCAAGGCCACGCGACCGCTTTAGGGAAGGTCACTACCCGATGACGAGCGCCAACTATACTTCGGTCGTAACCTTATTCTGACGACATCTATAAGACCTGGAATGGTGATTATTGCTTGTTGGGTGACCCATATGATCTCCATCTTGCAGAGCAGATACCGTATTGTAGGATATCTGATGAAGTCGCCAGAGCCACGAGAAATGCCTGGAATAAGCACCGTTAGCAACCTATATCTGCCAGCGAGACGACCCACTGACATACCATCTTTTACGAGAAGTTAGAGCCACTATATACAAGTTTGTAATTCAGTACAAAGCTACGATCAGGATACAAGTCAGCAAACATGACTTAGTATAAGCGAAGTAGGAATGTCCATAGGAAGAATCCACAGAAACACGTTAGGCAATTGTTTAGCATCGCTCGGACAGGACATTGTCTTGATGGCGGAAGCTATGTGACCGATTTGCCCACTCGTGCACATCAGGCATCGCAGTAAAGACCGTTGAACGGGACAAAGGGGTTGACATCGAACATCGTAGGCAACAGCCGAGGAACTGGTGAAAGTTGAAAACTTTACTTCCCTAAAGGTCGACTGTTATAGTCACTTCTAGGGGACGGAACCGGCTTAGGGTTAGACCTATTCGGCATCTATAGAATACGAAAATTACATTAATCGACTCGCGAAGTAATTCTGATTCCGAATATGCTTCTACTTTTTCTATAGCTATACTACAACATTTAATATTCATAATTTAAAAGAGGGTATCCTATATACATTTGTAGGAAATATACTAAGCTAGGCTTTAAGCTGCGGGGCTTTTCTACGCTAGGCCTATTCGAGTAGTGTTGACACCTCCGCTACCTTACCCGTAGGCTGTAGGCGTGCTACCGGATTAGGCCATGTTGACATCCACGCTGCGCTCCATTGCCAGCTGCTAGAGGCTTGCTACCGGATTAGGCCATGTTGACATCCACGCTGCGCTCCATTGCCAGCTGCCGGAGGCTTGTTANCCGGATTAGGCCATGTTGACATCCACGCTGCGCCCATTGCCAGCTGCTAGAGGCTGCTACCCGATTCNGGCCATGTTGACATCCAYGCTGCGCTNCATTGYCAGCTGCCGGAGGCTTGTTACCTGATTWGGCCATGTTGACATCCACGCTGCGCCCATTGCCAGCTGCTGGAGGGCTGCTACCCGATTCGGCCATGTTGACATCCATGCTGCGCTCATTGTCAGCTGCCGGAGGCTTGTTACCTGATTTGGCTATGTTGACATCCACGCTGCGCTCCATTGCCAGCTGCTGGAGGCTGCTACCCGATTCGGCCATGTTGACATCCACGCTGCGCTCCATTGCCAGCTGCCAGAGGCTTGTTACCGGATTAGGCCATGTTGACATCCACGCTGCGCCATTGCTCTCAGCTGCTGGAGGGCTGCTACCCGATTCGGCCATGTTGACATCCACGCTGCGCCTATTGCCAGCTGCCGGAGGCTTGTTACCCGATTTGGCTATGTTGACATCCACGCTGCGCTCCATTGCCAGCTGCTGGAGGGCTGCTACCCGATTCGGCCATGTTGACATCCACGCTRCGCCCATTGCCAGCTGACGGAGGCTGGCCACCCGGTTTAGCCATGTCGATATCCACGCTGCGTCTCCTCGCTAGTACTTAGTGGTAGAAAGGATGTATACAACTCTCGAAGTAAGAGCCGAGTTGCTAGYACTAGGACTAACGAAACAATATAACACCCTACGAAAATCTATAAAAGTCTATAAAAATATAGGAAATGCTGTAAAGAGCTTTCCTAATAGTTAACTGCTTGAAGTGCTAGTGACCCCGGCTTTAGGGTAGTCTTCGTAATAGCTCTATTATCAACCGCAGCTAGAAATCGCATGTAGGCGCCAAAAGCACAGGCTATTGATTTATAGTGTTGGCTAGCGAAACTTCATRAAAGAGAATGTTATAGAGTRAAACGCGGCCGTACGAAGTACGTTGAACTCTRTTATATGTAGATCYAGYACCCACACTATATTACTAGGTTTCGTTACCCTACGCAGCTTCAGCCATATATTTGTATCGCTAGCTACCTAGGTACCTAGTGAAACTCACATATGTTTACAGATGCTAGCTAAAGCGAAGAACGCGATCGTCACTAAACCTCCGGTGGTCCGCTGAAACTGGACGGTCCTAGTACTTTCTTCACAACATTACTACTAACTAAATAGTCCATTACAATATAACATGTGTGTGTTATTCGAAGTGTTTCTCCAAGACCATTAAACAGAGCTAGTGTTGTAGGTGAAAAAGCCTTATAGATTAGGCTTCTTCGTAAAGAAAGACCTCCAACGAGAAACGCTAAGACCGTCCAGTTTCACTGGACTAGCGGAGGTAGGACGCGCAGCGGGAGGAAATGAAAAGACTGCCTAGGTGAGGAGTATGCGGACACCCGCTAGCTCCCGCGCTTCCCGAGAACTCCCGCTCATCCGTGCTTCCCGCACACTTTACCTACGTGCACTTAATAGCTGGTCCTTAAGAAGTGCATCTAGAGATACTTGCTATCTTGCCATCGTGTGTACAAACACTTATCACATTCTAGGGCAGTCGTCGAACGGAAGAGTCCGCTGTTACCGCTTACAGTCGAAATGATCAACTTGGAATCGTAGGGCATCCTACCCTCTAGAGAACTTAGGCGCTTATTACCAATTTCGCGATCGGTGATCTTGGTTCTTTAACTAAGAGGCCACTCTATATACTTTCTCTATAGAGGACCTTTCCTCTTAGGAGATACTTTAAAGGGAAGTAGCCCCTATATAATAATAGACTTCTAAACTATAAGATGTAATTTCGAAGTTGAAATCTACAATTCGCTAATAGCGCGACTTATAGTAGGACATAAAGGGGCTATCGGAAGAGAAATTTATGTTTAAAAAGAATATAGAGGTAGACAACTAGAAGTCTTAGATCAGATTTTGTCGTCGCTATAGTAAGTACTATTCTCGTACTATCCTTATATACCCTATCTATAGAGACATTACTTCATAATTTTATACTATCTATAGAAGTAAACCGCTTTAGAACCTATAGACCTTACCGATGTGAACTAAATTAGACCGTATAAGTGTCGTCGAAGATGTCGATAATTAGGTTAAAGTTTAGGAAGAGCTATAAGAAAAAGCCGAGTTAGGTAAGTAAGCCTATACTCCCTAAGGGTCTAGTACGAAGCGAAAGCGAAGTATTAGTAAAGGGCGACTACGTAAAAGAACACGTATAACCTTAAATAGTTCGGATAACGACGGAAAAGACACCTAGTCTAAAAATAGTAACGATAGTATAAATAAGTCCGATAAAAATGATAACAATACCGAGCCTCGTAAGGTCGTTATACTCGACTACATCGAGTTAAGCCTTAAGTAGCTTAAGTAGCTAAGGAAAGAGGCTCGTGTAGAACGGGCCTCTATTAAGAGGGAATCTAAAGAAGCCCGTAAAGAGCTAAAGGCTATTAAGAAAGAGCCTAGTAATCTAGTTTTAAAGTAAACCCTAATATATATATAAGGGAGAAATGTATACTCTACTAGTTCTATTAAGCTCGTAGGAGCTCTAGAAAGCTTTAGGGAACTACGTAAAGACTATCTATAGGGAGGTAGTAGTAACATTAAACTAGTAAACCGTCGATCGCTTTAACCTAGCGATTAAAGAGGCCGCCGCTAAAGCATCTCCTACTATATACAAACGGGGTGCACATCGCGATATCGGTGGGCTATATTGGTCTATATATAAAGCTACAGTGTGTCGTACGTACTGTTATAAGATGGCAGAAAATCGGAAGCATTTACAAGAATAGTAGACAATTGTAGTGAAGCATATAAAGTCGTAGAGAAACATATAAAGTCGTAGAGAAACATATAAAGTCGTAGAGAATTATATAAAGTCGTAGAGAATTATATGAAGCCGTTAAGAATCATATAAAGGCTTAGGGCATTATACGAAACTATACGGAACCGTACGAGATCACGTCTAGAGATAAACTCTACACTACTAGCTAGAAGACTAACGTCTTAAAAGATCATAAAATTATATAAATGTAGGTGAAGTCGTATAAATGACCACGTAACACACTACCTAACCTATACTAACTACTAGTATATAGTGAGCGCGCTTCTACTACCGTAATAGCTATATTACTATATCGGAGTTAGGATACTAAGGAGGGAAAGTTCATCGAGCTATAAGGTAAATGTTAAGGTTTTAGAAAGCTATAGAAGCATATAAAAGCCTATAAAATCTTATAAAATCTAATAGAATAAGAGCTTATAACATCAGTTCTAGTAAATATTATATAACGTCTAAAACATCTAGGGCGCGTCTAGCAAATTGTTATAGGCTTAGCTATATGGACATGTATGTACAGCACATAGTCTATAGGCGCTACTAGTAAATAGGCGGAATAGAATAGGAATAATAGGTGCTCCTTAGATTCAGCTACGTTGTACGCTAAGGACGGTATAGCGTAGGCCCTACTATAAGCTTAGCAATCACGTAAGATAGACGCCCTCGACTACCCGTACGGCTTTCTATACTAACAACACGTGATTTTATTAGTAGTAAGTATTACGATTAGTATATAGTAGGTAGGAGGTAAGTAGCCCTAGAAAGAACACCTATAAAGTGAAGGAGTACGATGTCTTATAAACCGAAAGGAAAGCACGTGCACAAAATGTAGCTATCACTTTACTTTATTTATAAGGTAGCTTAGTGTGAGGTATAATAAACAATCCCCCTACACTATTATAAACATTCACGTGACGTAGTCACCGCGTCCCCACTAGGCTTGGCGGCCGCGGGAGGTTCGCGTCACGCTTATTACTAGCAGGGTTAGGGTTAGGGTTAGGGTTAGGGTTAGGGTTAGGGTTAGGGTTAGGGTTAGGGTTAGGGTTAGGGTTAGGGTTAGGGTTAGGGTTAGGGTTAGGGTTAGGGTTAGGGTTAGGGTTAAGGGTTACG
>LSHF01000149.1:0-38479 GCA_001660795.1 Leptoxyphium fumago
CTTAAATTAATTTATTAAGGAAATATTTAGAATCTATTATAGAAATAGTTTTAAATATAGATAAGAAGATTTTAATATTTAAAAGCTATAATTTATATATATTTAAAAGCTACTTATATTTATAATATTTATAAGGAATAATATATAATATTAACTATATTAACTATATTATAATTTCTAGCTTTCAAAGTTATTATTAATACTAAAGCTCTTAATAGTAATAGCTTATTTTTAATCTTTATTAAAGTGCCTAATACTATCTTTTTATTAGTTTAACTATATTTCTATTATTTTATATTTATATATAGCTTTTAGAGCTCTCCTTCTTTTTTTTATAATAACTTTTCTCTTTTTATCTCTTTTAGCTTCTCTTCTATTTTTATTATCTATTATTTATATAATATATCTTCTACTATAATAGTTACTATTATAATATTATTATCTAGCTATTCTAAGTTTAAAAGGGGATTAATAGAACTTATAATATTTATAAACTATATCTTTAAATAGAGTAATTAGAATTTCTAATAGTTATCTAATTAGTTAAAGAATATATAATATATAGAATATCCTACTATTAAATAAGTAATATATAAGAAGACTAATTGCTACTTCTTTACTAATCTATAGCTATAGTATATACTATATTATATATATTAAGATTATATATTCTTATATACTTCCGCTTCTATAGAAAGATAATATATATCTTAGGTATATACGTGACCTACCTCCGCTGTTCCGAAAGTCTGGCTTGATTCCCGCTTTTTTCACCTCCGCTTAAGGATTCCATCAACTTCATCCCTTCACATCTTAACTAAGACAAGATGGAACTAAGTACCGAAACTCGTATTATTATTCTGAACTATCACTTCAGTGATAGAATGCGATATTGCGACATTGCACGCCATATTCTAGGCGTAACAGCCGATATTGCCCGGAAGACTTGTGTACGAGCCCAACAGCGTGCCAACTCAAATAACTTAGCGGATATTCTTCGGAACGCGACGAGTAGACCACGGTCAGGACGGCCTCGACGAGTAGAACCCGGTAGTGCCAAAAGTATTCGCCTACGACGATCACAGGCCTCGCAATATAAGTTTCAAAGTGAGGTGGTTGGTATAAACTAGGCATATAGACAAACCCGGTCTACGGCGGTAAGACAGCCGCTAAAAGAGCTTGGCGCACAACAAGTCCATAATATACTACGAAGTAAAGAGCATGTAGAGCAGGATAAGGCTTTTCCGGTCGCTATTACTCGAAAACGCGCCTTAAAACGGCTAAAACTCCGGCAAAGCGATATTGAATAACGGCGGCAATATATTGAGCAGATACTATTATTCCGGGACGACGACATAGTCCTTATCGAGGTCGACGAGACGCCTATCGATTTTGGAGGTAGTGGACGGCGAAACGTCCATGTTTCCGCGCCAAAAGGCGAGAGCGTTTATACCGGGTCTTCAGATCCGCGCTTTTCGTTAATGCAATAGGCTGCTATTTCTAGCGATACCCGCGCGCGCCGACCTATCGATTTGTGGTAAAAGGAGGATATAAATACCCGGGAAGACTTAAAACGGCAATTAGAGCGCGCAAATGAGGAGTTATTAACCGAAATAAAGAGATAATAAGATGTAGCAAAATACCCGGAAACGCCCGAGTTTAACGAGTTATAGCGTATTAATAACTACCGGGATGAAGAGAATAAGCGCCGGAAGGAGAATGGAGTCCGAGGGCGCTTAAAAACCTTTACGCCGGAGCAATATTTTAAGTATAAGGCTTTTATACGCGATGCTGGTAAGGGGGGACTCGATTCCGTCTATTACGCCTTCAAAATATACCGCGACAAGCTTTTTCCTTATTACGCCGAGATTCAGCGCCTTAATCCGGACAAAACCGTATATATTACGGAGGATAATGTTAGACTATACTACCGCGCACGGCAAATAATGAAATATGAAATCTAGCGTCGCGGTATCAAGTTTTTAACTACGCTAAAGCGCTCGCCGGACTTACATACTATTAAGTCGCTTCATTTTAATGAAAAGCAGCTACCCGAGGATTTTCGGTGCGCGGCGACCTCTTCATCCTAAGTTACACGGGATAAAGCAAAAGCCGAAGTAGAACGGGTGTGGTGCTCTTATCCAATTTTTAATAAAAAAGTGGCAAAAAAGGCAAGTTTAAGATATATTCAAGAGCTTGCTAGAAGGTCTAAGCAAGCGCGGCCGCCGTATAGTAATTTATATAAAGATACGATATAAATTGGATGTAATATTTAATTTTGAAGTTGGTGCCTTATACAAATCCTATACAGAATCAAGCCAGACTTTCGGAACAGCGGAGGTATAGCCTTAGCTAGGGTAAGGCGCACCCTATTACATTAAGACTTTTCTTTTTCTATAATTATATTAGTCGCCCTATCTAGTTGTATATAATGGACTACTTTGAGCTCTATTATAGCATGTAGACCTATTCCGGCTTTGTTTTGTCGCCTTCCGTAGGTAATGGCGACGTCGTAGAGGGTAATACCGCTTTAGGTTGAAAGTCTATTACTCCAACTAGGTCCTTAATTATCCTATAGCCATGTCAGCATTATCACTAGTAGATAAACTAGAGAGGAACGACCAACCCAGTAAGGACTTCCAGCTCTTGAACGGCCCCGTAGGAACAGAGATGTATGACTGCCAATGTTGAGTATTCCGGTTCTGCGATATGTCGGACGCTGAGAATGTCATCATCCAGGGCCTCAAGCTTCCTAATGAGTCCATAAGGACGCGGCATGTGCATATACATTGGCAGAGGTTGGGCGTTGCTCAAAGATGAAGATAGCAGTGTGAGCAAGGATGTCACATCATGCGATGTGTCTGAAACCGAAGCGAAGAGGTCTCGAAAGTCTGTTGACCATTTAGATTTGTGTTCTTCCATCGTGAAAGTCGAAGATGCGTATGACATTAGAGCGTAATCAAGCAAAATACGCTGAATGCAATCGGTAGCCCTTGAAATCTATTAGCAAAGATTAAGGTACGCAAACAGGTTGATAGGGAGGGGGGTTTACTCATGATAGCGCGCATATGGAAATTTCCCACCGACTCGTAGTTGAAAACGAGAGAACTGGAAATTTTCCTTCACCTGGTTCAGGAGTGTCATTGCTTTTGCAAAATTGGTTGTTCTCGCCTTTTCGAGGGCTCTTGCATAGCTTCCTTTAGCTTTTTCATCTTGATCAATGCCTCGAATTCGCAATCGTACAGTCTCGTAGGTAATGGTCTGGAAATGTGCGAGAACATAGACTGCTGCGCCGAGATCTTTCCTCATTTCGGTTCCTTCTGAGACAGGATAAGGAAATATTGTCCAAAAGTAAGCAACGAAAAGACCACCGGCCACACATGCTAGCCTGTAGGGTGCTAGCTCGTAAAGGGAATACGCTGGTTGATTGTTTGAAGTTGCTGCAGCCACACCAATCTTACGGACCTATTTTGTAACACGTTTTTTGTCAGTATATTGCTATCTGTCAAATCCATTGGAGTTTTTTACCTGTAGCTCGTAGCCTACAATCAGTATCGTGGTCACGGTTGACAAAACACCAATGATGATGAGCTTCGGCATCTTCAGAATAATGTAGAAACTGAGTGTGATCCACAGCCAAAGGAATACAATCACACCAGCGCTTTTGCCGTCAACGATATACCAGACAATGTACGAGCCAACCATAGCGATGACTGTGCCAAGCACCCTCAGTATAAAATTGAGTGTACTCTGCCCAGCCATTCTATTCATCGATATTGCTATCATGATTTCAGCCCACAGCAATCTTTGTCGAATGAAGAACAGTTGGGTATCTCGTAAGAACCCAATGATCGCCACGGTCATGGTTGCGGCGACTACTCTTAGTCCAAATGCCGAGGCTTCCGAGCGAAAGAAAGTGGGGATTAATCGAATTTTTTCCCCAATGCGTTCGAAAATGGTGTCTGGGGGAAGATGATCAGGGTCTTTTCTCTTTGTGAATGAATCGTTGACATAGATCAGGTCAGATGCGGTCGAGGCGAGATCTGGGAGGATAAGGTCTTCATTGCCCACGTCCGTCGGACTCATAGCGGATTTCACCCATTTATAAAGCCTTTTCGATCCAGGTAGAATAAGCCTACTCTTATGCAAGGTCCCAGCTTGTTTTTTCGTGTCGACATACTTCACTAAATGGAGCAAAGCAAGTCCTGCCCGCCACAGGAGATGTTCCAGGTACAGAACGAAGAAGAGACTGCTTTGATATTGCTCACGGAGAGCCTCATCCTTGATCTTCATATGCTGGGGAATTCTAAACTCAGGCTCGAAAAAGTTTTCCGGAAGTTCAAAGCCTCGTTGATCGCACCATTTTCGAAGCTGCTCACGCTTAGAGTGGTGAAACTCTTCGATATTCCTCTCGAATGTGGCAGCAAATTGGTCGGTCCCAGGGATCTTGTCATCTGCAGGCTGCTCCAGATCCAGTTTTGACCTTGGAGCCTTCTTGAATCCCAGTATTATTGCTACATGTTCAAATGCTAGGTCCATTTCATGGGTCATTGTGTTGAAAGGTTCTCGCATCTGCTCCATTGTCCAGTGAAGACCCTGTAGTGCTTTCTCACGCCGACTGATTAGGTCGTCAGAGTTATCATCTGATTCCCGACATGCTCGCCTGGCTTGTCTGTCAAGAAGGTCACTCATGGATGTCATTCCAATGACGGGAATAAAGATGTTACGAAGAAGCTCAGCAAGTTCAGATATATTCTTCGCGTCCAGATTGCCCCACGCAACTTCTCGTTTCGCCGGGGTCAGATCGAGCTGCAGCTTACCATGAAGCGCAAGCAACCGACTCACTGTCTCTTTCAGAGAGACCAAAGCTGGATTGTTGAGAGGCTCGAACTGAGGCTGCGGTTTGCGCTTGTCTCTTTTCTGATTCGGTTTTGCCTGTGGCAGAACTTGTTGCTGAGCCATACTGGGGACATCTATTGTCTCCAGGCTGTGCATGTAAGCCGTTTGTGACTTCATGACCACAGAAAGAAGTTGTAAGTAGCCTGCCATTTCCTTAAATGCGACCTTGCGTGAGCTGACTGGGAACACTAGCAGACTGACTCCAGTAGCAAGGGCGAATCCAGTCAGGAAGGCTTCCAGAAGTCGACGGATGAAGGTCTCAATTGAGCCCACCGTTGGAAGGGCGGCTCCATTGCTCATAGAAACGATGGCAAAGATGGAGAAAATTATGGCGGGGAATTGGAACTGAGGGCGCGCGGCTCGGATGACGTTGATGGTGAAGATCTGAAGACAGAGCCAAATTGCACAGACTGCGCTCTGAGCGGCGTTGTACCCGAGCCTTTGTGCCGGTGTTGCATCTGCAGGAGTGGTATGCTCCCGGGCCTTGACAGCAGACCACATGGCTAAAGTATTCACACCGGCACCAAAGCACGTTACAAGAACATTGAGAGTCATGGTCTGGATGAATTTGGCGCGCGGCATGATAGCGAAACCGAGTATGCTCATAATGGCAGCGAGATAGCCGAGAGTAGTGTACTGGTGTGCAACGACATTACTCTGATAGAAGGCGATGGCTATAATCGGGGCTAACGAGCCCTTGACCATCATCATAACTGTGGGAAGATCCAAGTCTAATTTCCGCCATAGACGGGTCAACAATCCTGGCTTCGCCACCGATGGTGCTGCATCGTGCGTACCATCCGGGAGGGCAGTAGAAGTTTCGCTAGAGCTTGGCCCATGGCTACCATCAGCAGGAGACTTTGGCTCGTGATCATTTTCTGTGGTGGGCAGCTCGTTCCCGGTGCCGGCAGCAGGAGCCATTTGTGCCGGAGGCTGGTGAAGTCAAGATGGTTCGCAGATTGACAGACCGATGTGCTTTGTTCCACCAGTCACACAAAAGCCGTCGAGACCCGGGAGGCGTTGCGGGATAGGGACCAGCAAGTGCCGGTATTCGCGGGCTGGACAGGACAGGTGGTAGGCTGGAACAGCAGCGTTTGTAGGCCAGGGAAACAGAACTTCAACACCCTTCGTCTACAGCGAGAGGCTTCGTCTACAGCGAGAGGACCAGTTGCATTCCGTTCCTGCGCGTTGTGATCCTCGGCAACTGCGCGCTGAGTTTTGCGCAAGGGATCTTCACACAACAGGCCGTGGGTGGGGGTCGCTGACAGATTGCCAAACCTTGTTAGTCAGGCAGATCGGTCCCGTCCGGATAGGAGATACGGTATGCTTTCGAGGGAATCTTAATGAACCCTGACCCTAAACTATACAATAGCTACCTTCTCACTTACCGAAGCAGCTCAATGTCCAAGCACGACGAGAGCGAATTGTATATCAACAGCAAGCTTCTCCGGGCTCACCAATTTCCGACCCTCATTGTATGCTCGCAACTCACCCGTGGCGGCTGTAAAACTCACGTGCAGACCTCCATCTCATCGCCTAGCCGGCTCCATTGGGCACGCCACACGCTGGATATTCAAGGTGCACACCATCCCGGCCCTGTGGCCGTGCGCAACACGGAGGATCTAACACCTCCCCATAGAGTCCTATCGTGATTTCTTCAGTAAGAGTCTATTGGCGGTTGCGCTGTGTATCATTCGAGGACGTCATGCCTCCATCGTCGAAAAGAACAAGAACGGCCGACAGTCCAACCCCAGCACAGCAATGGTGCGGGATCACTCCGGAAAACTGGCCGACAGGCATCGTTTATCTATCGGACCAAGTCTATTCCGCAGCAGTGACCAAGGAAATGCGACACACCCTTGGAGCCTCCTCGTCTGAAAGAGAAGACCTGCAGAGGTTGACCTGTGCACAGACCAAGGCACCCTACCCATGGATCAAAATCTGTATTGTATCCTCACCCACCAGTCATCCGGCCCTTGGACAGAGGGGTCTGTTCGCAGCCCAGGACCTCCAGCCGGGCAGTTTCGTCTGTCTTTACCTCNGCATCGTCCACTGTAACGACGCCACCGACAATGATCCAGATAGTAACTACGACTTGTCCTTCGATCGTGAGGCTGGCCTCAGCATTGATGCTACGTTTCAAGGCAACGAGTCCAGAATGACGAACGATTACCGTGGAATATCGGACAGACCAAATGCAGAGTTCCGAGATGTCATGGTGCAGGTGCCTTGCCCCAAGCGCACCAGCGGGATGAAGTGGGAAAGAAGGGTGGCAATATTTGTATTATCTGCCGGGAGAGCTGGAAAGCGGAAGGCAGGGATCAAGGCAGGGCAAGAGATACTCGTAAGCTACGGAAAAAGTTTCTGGGTGAGTAGAGAGATGGGGTCAGATGACCGAGAATACTGTTAGAGACTTTGTTCACCAATCCACTCCAGATTCAGGGCAAGGAAGGGATGGCCTAACAGCTACTACAGTAGGAAGGGACAGGCTTCTTCTATACGTCCCACCTTGGGCTACTAACGATGGGCTAACCCGGGAGCCTCATCCTGATCTGTCTGAAATCCATGTTTGTGTCTCAGGCATTGGTTGTACGGCTTCAGCGTGATGCTGACACATTGAAACGACGACAAGTAAGCCACCTCCATCAGGACACTTTCAGGCCGTTCCTCTTGAAACCACATGCCGGGAGCATTTCGTTTGATTTGGGATGGAGTCAATTGACTTGGCTTTCTACAGTGCGGTGGTGTGAATACACCATGCCTATCCGCGATTGTCCAGATCATTCGAGCTACCAGCCCATTACACTTCGTTGAACTTTTCAGATATGCGCTCCGGATGCTTATCTTGTGGCTCAGAGGTATGCTCCACCCCATCAATCACTTCAGTGATCCCCTCACAGGTGCCGAGACTGGCGTTCCAGGGCCAGATTACATGCAGCACGGTGTAGACCAGAACGCTGGTGACGAAGCCGTAGAGCCAGCCGAAGCTAAATAGATGCTGGGCTCCAAGCGATACGGAGGTCGTGTGGTTATTGATACTGTGTGCTAAGCCGGGCAGGTTTGGGACTATGGATACCACAAATGCTAAGAAGCCCTGCCAGTTGATGCCGTGGTAATATTTATATCGTCCGTTGGGATCGTACAAGGCAGGGACATCCAGATTTCGTCGCTTGATTATCCAGTAGTCTGCAGCCATAACGCCTGCCATCGGGGCAAGGAAGATAGAGTATCCGCTCAGGAAAGCCAGGAAAGTGCCAGCAGATGACAGAATCTTCCATGGCACGATGACCCAATTTCCGACCAGCGTAGCGATGATGGTACCTCTTCTTATGTTGATCCAGCGAGGAAACAGGACAGTCAGGTCATTTGCAGCAGAGATGCTATTGGCCGTGATGTTTGTTCCAATCTGAGCGATGAGCCAAGCTGTCGCTGCGAAAAAAGCAGCGGCACGACCACCAGGCGTGTCACACCAACGAGCAACAATCTCCAGCGGATTCCATCTGGACGCATGTTAGAAACTTGTCAAGAATTGGGAAGGCGGTGGACTTACAGAAATTCGCCATAGATCACTTTGGAAGCGCTGGTGGTGATGATTCCCAAGACTCCACATGCAGTGAATACGAAAGGCAAGAAAGGGAGCTGGACATATTGGCCACGAGTTGCTCTGGCATACCTGCTGAAGTCTGGGATGTTGACCGCAAGGGTTGCCCAAGTGCCGCTGACAGAAGTCATACTGCTGAGCCAGAGGTAGGCGTACTGACTGCCACTTACCGTGGGCTTCTGGTCCCACAGGGCACCACCGCCACCGGCCTTGCTGATGCACCAGGCCATGGTGGCAATGGCAACTGTTGGCGCAGCCACAAGCTTCACCACGAAGAGCCACTTGAGCTTTGTCGGCGGAATAAGTAGCAGAGGCAATTGAATCAACCAGAAGAGGAAGTAACTGATAAATCCCTGAGTGGTCAGGCCTTGGCTCTGGGGCACATTGTTTTCTATGTGGTTGTAGGAGGGCCAAATGGCGGCAATCATTACTGTGACACAATAAGAGCCGCTAACGCTTTGGATGCCCAGCCAGAACATTGCGAGAATGGCTCTGGAGACGATGCAGAAGTAACTGGGGTCACGATCAGAAAAGGCTCTATGTGGGCAGTGGCGACAGGTCGATCATTCGATCCACGCAATAGACTTACGCAAACCTGTAGCCGAATCCACTTCTTGCAACGACGGAAAACGGGACATGGAGATGGGCTCCAATGGCGCCATTGAGAACCATCGGCACGGCGATGCAGAAGGTGCCAACCGCCATTATAGGGATTGCTTCTCTCCAGGTCAGGCCAGCGGCGATGATTGCTGACGCGGTCTCAATCGTGCCAAGGTTGAGCATGTCGGAGGACCATAAGCCCATCCACGTCCAAATGGTCCAGGTCTGGTCTTCTGGTGGAGTCGGGTCCATGTCCTTGTTGGTCCTCACATTGGCCGGCGCGATGGCCGAGGCCTGTTGTGGTAACTCCCAGGCGTGCAGAGACATACACCTTCTGCGCAGAGCGTCGCCGGACGGCGCGAGCTTGTTAAGGTACCGATCCATCTGGGAAGGCTATGATCTGCTCAAGACTCCAGACGGTGGCGACAGGAGCTGGGCAAGATAGGAATATATGTATATACATGAGAGCTAGCAACACAAAGACGCGAGCAGTATAGCGGACAATGTGAGAAGGGCACGTCTGATATCTGCATGACGCCCAGGCCCAATGTGCAAGACTGATGAGCCCGGCGGGCTCAAGTGATATCAGATGCCTCGCGCGGCCAAAGCAAGGGTCATTGGCCGCTGCGGCGTGGCTTATCGTGGGCGGATTGGGCGGGAATGGCGGGTATACTTGAATCATCACCGTGCGAAGGAAGATGAAATGGCGCGAGGATGGTCGATGGGTGAGAGGATTGGTTCTGTGCAGCAGAGCCTTTAGGTCATTTGCGCCAGGAACTAAGGCCAGCGACACACAATGACATCCTGAGCATCGCTGGCTCACACTGGCCTGGCCTGGCCTCCCACAGCAGTACACAGTACTTGTCTTTTTCTAGATATCAGGATCTACATAGGTGAGTTATCAGTTTGTGAGACGACTACATGTTGGTTTGCTTGCTTTTCGATCCATATCAGGTGAATAATGAGTAAACGGTATATTACGCTTGATCGAGAGTGCCAAGAGCGGTGCCGGCGCAGTCAGANGGTCCAATTTCGATGCACTAATCCGGATTCGGATTTCGTCATGAATGGAGCCATCATTAGTAACGTCTAGATATGTGGCATATAACCTAGATAGGCCCATCTTATCACCGAGGGCAACGTCACTGCACTATCTCCCCACCGACCTGCCACTTTGGGGGATCTATCTGGGCAGGTAAATACTTTGGAGGTGTACACAGTACGCAGGGTGCCGACGAGATACGGTGCTGGCCACCGAGTGTATGAGTGGCGCCAATTCAGTCGAGCCGCACAAGCGAAACACCCGTGAGGCACTGAGACACTACCTACCTAAGGTAAGGCACTGAGGCACTGAGGCACAGCAGAGAACAGCCAGCACGCTCTCGCTGGAATCGGCTAGTGTCTAGCCGTATCTGGAAGCGGTGCACCTACCACCGCGCCTGATTAGCCAGGACAGGCCAGGCCATGCCGCGCGCGCTTTCTCAGTAGGTGAGTTGTTCGGTGAGCCCGCCTGCCTGGGTCGGGACGTGTCCGGTTTGGCAGGTTACCGAGGCAGGCAAATACGGCATCAGGAAGCGTCCGATGGTTATGAAATTGGTCAGGGCTTGATTTCCACTCACACCCACAATCGATACCAAGCACCGTCCATTCCGTTCCGCTTGTCGAGACACCGTACGTCCGGGCTTCATTTCTGCCTGACAGCTTGACATGGCGCCAGCGGCGGCTTCGGGACCTGTCTACAGCAAGGACGAAAGGGTGCTCTGTTTCCATCATGAGCTGCTGTATGAAGCCAAGGTGCTCGATCACAAGGTGAAGGAAGTAGGGGAGAAGAAGGATGGCTACGTGTACCGCGTTCACTACAAAGGGTGGAAGAACACGTAAGAACCCTGGCAATCAATCCGCACGCTCGCGCCGCCCACCGCTGTACCTTACTGATATCCTCGGCAGCTGGGATGATTGGGTCCCGCAGGAGAGGCTGCGCAAGTTCACCGACGAAAACAAGGAACTCGCCGCGAACCTGAAGAAGGACATGGATGCGCAGCGGCGCGCTACGAGTGGCAAAGCCCTACCTCCGTCTCAGAAGAAGCGAGTTCTCGGCGATGTCGCGGGCTCGTCCACCAGAGCCAGCGAGGATCGATCATCTGCGGCGCCGTCAGGGCCGAGAGGAACAAAGAGGGCCCGCGATGTCGAAGGCATCGACAAGGTAAGTGCGACGACTGTCCCTACCCCCTACGCCTTCTCCATGGTGGTAGGGAAGCTTTCACCGCCGGCGACGTGGTTGGCTCTGCTTTCTGAGGCTAATGTCCCTTTTGCAGGAGGATGATTTCATGCGACGTCCGGCAGTACGATTGCTCATGCCAGACACGCTCAAATCAATTCTGGTGGACGATTGGGAGAAGGTGACGAAGGAGCAGAAGCTGGTGCCCGTTCCGGCGGCAGTGCCGGTGTCTCAATTTCTCAACGAGTACTTCGACAAGGAAATGAGCAGTCGGCGTGCCGGCTCTGCGGATGCTGACATCCTGGAGGAGGTCATGGCTGGCATCAGGGAGTATTTCAACAAAGCCCTCGGGCGGATACTGCTGTACCGGCTCGAGAGGCAGCAGTTCTACGACGTTCACAAGCAGATCGAGTCGGGCCACGGCGAGCACGCTGGCAAGACAGCGTGCGACATGTACGGATGTGAGCATCTGCTGCGACTGTTCGGTGAGTGCACCCGGGATTGAGCACATTCGATCGGACACGTGAATGGGGGTTGATGCTGACTCTGCAGTGTCCATGCCGGATCTAATAGCACACACGAACATGGACTCGCAGGCGGTGAGCCGGCTGCGAGAGGAGCTTTCGAAGATGACGCAGTGGCTGGCGAAAAACGTGTCGCGATATCTGTCGGCGGAATATGAGCATGCGGGACAGAGTTATCTCGAAGTCACGAAAGACGCCTGATATCGGGTGGGCCAAGGGGCATGGGCATTGGGCATTGGGCATTGGGCATTGGGACGGCCAGAGGCGATGCAGGCAGGCTCATTCTCTCTACTGGTCGGGCGGTATGCCTGAGGATCTACTACGGCTGGCGTGCTGGCGGAATGCTCAGCCAGCGGCGGGCCAAAGAAGCGTTGGCCACAGGCACAGGCACAGGCATCGCTTGACGAGTCAGCCGGGTGGGCCGCTGCTGCAGCCGGCGATAAGGCGACGCGGGACGTACCTGGGAGGCATTGCCTACCTATTACCGTACAGACCTGGGTCGGTAGGTAGGACCTTGGTAGGGTAGCAAGGTAGGTGGGTGAGGTGGTGAGCTTTGAAGCTGTGAAGCTGTAGCTAATGGGTGTATCGCCTACCCACCGTATTGCCACATTGCCATACTGCCATACTGCCATACTGCCATATCACCATATTACCATATTAGCATCCCGCAGGTGGTGGCTGCCGGGACCGGGCCGGGCATCTGCCGAGACGGAGCCTCACTAGAGAATACCGTAGCCGTTACCATCCAGTAATTACGATACAGTACCATACAGCACCACAGGGGACTGTACTGTAGCAGGCATCGGCATCACCACGGCGGCAATCTGGAAAGTGTTCGCTTTCCCGCTGTGGCCCAGCGCAGATATCGCAAATTCACATATCCAAAAGCCTTATCCAGAGGCCCTATCCAGAGGCCCAGTGCTGCCGGACACCGACGCCTCTTCCCTGTCGCCATCCCTGTCGCTGTCTCGGCCTCTACGACCACACCTCCAGAGGCTTTCTATCTGGGTGTTTTCTATCTCTGTCGCTGCCGCTGTCCCTGTGTGCCGTCTCCGTCCGCCTTCATCTGTCGCCCTATTTCGTCCCTGCGGCTCGGCATTTCTTGGGCCTGCACCAGTGCCTCCAATCTGTCTATCTATCCCGTCTGTCTGCACACGCGCACTTTATCTTTCCATCTCGCCCTCCACTGTCCGTCCAGCTACTGCCTCTCTCCATCCGCCTGCTCCCAACGCCGATAACGCAAGCTACGACAGCTTCACCACCGTCCAAGTCGCTCCTCTCCGTCTATGATGCCGTACCTCGTCCTAACCATCCACAACAAATCTTCGCCTTTCCTCTTCTCGTGAAAGACTGCCGCTTGGAATGGAGCATGGTCTCCCTGTATGCCGAATCATGGGTCTGGTGGTCCGTCGTGCTCGTCGTCGTCGCCAGCAGATAGTACGTCCTGTCCTCCTCTCCGCTTGCCCCACCTCACTGCTCTGACTCTCCGTCTCTACAGCGTTTCCCGCTACATGGTCCTGGGCCGTCTACGCCGCTACCAGATCGATGAATATCTCATGCTCCTCGCCTTTTGCTTCTACACTGCTCTGTCCGTCACCTTGCGCATTGTCGCCAACACCAAATCCAATCTGCTGCCACCCGGCTACGATGTCAACGCCATCGGCCCGTCCGAGCGGAGAGAGCGGGTCTACGGCAGCAAGCTCATCCTCGTCGCCGAACAGTGCCAGATCATGACCGTCTGGCTCGTCAAGACCACCTTGCTCATCATGTACTGGCGTCTCACCACGCATCGCAAGGAGAACATTGCTGTCAAGGTCGTTGCTGCCTACGTCTTGTTCGGCTTCGTCCTCATGGAGATCCTCTACTTCGGTGTCTGGTGCCAACCCTTCCACAACTACTGGGCCCTGCCCACTCCAAATCGTCAATGCGACGCTGCGACAAACCACCTCATCGTCAACGCCGTCTTCAACCTGTCCTCCGACATTGCCATCCTGTTGATCGCTCTGCCCATGTTCTTGCGGATGCAATTGCCCTGGCGGAAGAAGATCCCCATCATCATGGTCTTCAGCTTGGGTATCTTCGTCATCATAGCCGCCATCCTCAACAAGGTCTTCTCCTTCACCCACCTCTACGACAACGCCTGGACCTATTGGTACACCAGGGAGAGCTCCACTGCCATGATCGTTTCCAACCTTCCTTTTGTCTGGGCTCTGTGGCGCGCCCTGACCGGTGCAAAGTCCGCCACTACCGTCACCGAGCTCAGTAACGTCACTGCTTCAAAGCCGAGCAGGCAGGCCTCCTCATACCTCCACCGCAACGGCTTTCCTCCCGCTTACGCCCCAAGGGGTCTGCATGCTCCACACTGTGATGATGACATGAACGAACTCGAGCAGAGCTCTGCATGGCCTGCCGCCAGCCCTACCGCTCCCAGCAACATGACCTTTGCAGAAATGCTCAGAGCTGAAGGCGACCACAAGCCAGACAATCACGCTCACATCTCTCCATTCACCCACCCTGCCCTCTTCTACAGTCTCAACCACGATTCCTCTTCATCCCCTTACCCCTCCGTCGACGAAGCCGTGTTGCGTGACAGTGGTGAAATCCCCACCACGCGGCGGGAATCTCACCACTTGGTGCCTCAACGCGTCACCCCATCCTCCCCTGGCACCCCACTCCGGAGCGATAGCATTAAGACCCCCGAGACCTTTGTCTAGATTGACCGCATGATTTCCAATGTACGATTTGATGATTACCCAGGCTTCATGCTTTGGCGACACCTGTATTTTGCTGCATTGGTGCCAGCACCCATCATTACTAGAAAGCGTTGTATGATACGGCTTGTTTTTTCTCCAAATGCCAATCAGCCTCCCGTTTATCACGAGTTGTCTCAAAGGATGGTGACGGCGCCGCGCTGTGCACCTCACTCTTCAACAGCTACAGGGTCTCGATTGGGTACGTGTACACATTGGCAAGCGAGCATTTCTAGATTGAGGAGAAATTCGGTAATTTCGGCGTTTTATATAGAAGCGAGACATCAGTAGTGAGAGTATCAGTAGTAGTGTGTAAATTACCTAGGACGTAAAAGATGCTGCCATCAGATATGCCCGGCCCGCGTCGCAGTAGTCGCCGCATTGCACGGTTTGGCCTTGGCGCTGGCTTTGCCCCGTGAGGTTGACGTCTGCGCGAGCTGTAGCTTCCCGCAATGCGTGGGCGTGCAAGCGCAATCTGCAGCTCCATCATCTTGACTACTGCTGTCGACCGAACGGAACCGAAAGTAGCAGAGCCTCCCCATCGGCCTGTGACAGAAGCCAACCTCGCGACTCGCAACCGTCCGGCGTAGACTCACTTCGATCTCCAGCAGACAACACCCGCTATCTGGCCTTCACCATGGCAGGTGACGCAGCTTCTGACCCGAGACTCTTGTCTGTCCACCCGCGCATACGTTACAACACGATCGGTGGTGTCAACGGTCCTTTGGTCATTCTCGAGAATGTCAGTCCCTCCCTCGGTCCGGCAAGGTAGCGTTGTGTGCTAAGATTCGAACAGGTCAAATTCCCGAGATACAACGAGATCGTCAGCTTGACGCTGCCAGATGGCTCTGAACGCAGCGGACAAGTCCTCGAAGCAAGAGGTACAGATCCTGACGCTTTCCAGCTGAAACATGGCATGTATAGTGGGACTGATCCATACATTAGGCAACAGGGCTGTCGTTCAGGTGTTCGAAGGCACCTCCGGCATCGATGTCAAGAAGGTACGCCAGCATCATCTTACAAGCCCTCCATACACTCAGCTGACACTGCCTGCCGTAGACCAAGGTCGAGTTCACCGGGCACAACTTGAAGCTCGGCGTCAGCGAGGACATGCTGGGTCGAGTCTTCAACGGATCAGGTCGCGCCATCGACAAGGGCCCAAAGGTTTTGGCAGAGGATTACCTTGACATCAACGGTTCGCCAATCAACCCGTACTCCCGAGTGTATCCTGAGGAAATGATCTCCACCGGTATCAGCACCATCGATACCATGAACTCCATTGCGCGCGGGCAGAAGATCCCCATTTTCAGCGCTTCCGGTCTCCCCCACAACGAGATCGCTGCCCAGATCTGTCGCCAGGCCGGTCTGGTTCAGCAGAAGAGCATGAACAAAGGTACACACGACAATCACGAGGACAACTTCAGCATTGTCTTCGGGGCTATGGGTGTCAATTTGGAGACCAGCCGCTTCTTCACCAAGGACTTCGAGGAGAACGGCTCCATGGAGCGCGTTACTCTCTTCCTCAACTTGGCAAACGACCCAACGTAAGTGCCGTTCAGCTTTGTTTTGTCTTGCTCGCTTGCTGAATACCATGTCCTACAGGATCGAACGTATCATCACCCCTCGTCTTGCGCTGACAACCGCCGAGTACTACGCCTACCAACTCGAGAAGCATGTTCTTGTCATTCTCACTGATCTCTCTTCTTACTGTGATGCCTTGCGTGAGGTTTCTGCCGCAAGAGAGGAGGTTCCCGGCCGTAGAGGCTACCCCGGATACATGTACACGGATTTGTCGACCATTTATGAACGTGCTGGGCGTGTCGAGGGCCGTAATGGCTCCATCACACAGATCCCCATCCTGACCATGCCTAACGACGACATCACCCACCCAATCCCTGACCTGACAGGCTACATCACAGAGGGCCAAATCTTCGTCGACAGACAGCTGTACAACAAGGGTATCTATCCACCAATCAACGTCCTTCCTTCCCTATCCCGGTTGATGAAGTCCGCCATTGGCGAGGGCCGTACCCGAAAGGACCACTCGGACGTGTCGAACCAGCTCTATGCCAAGTATGCCATCGGTCGTGATGCAGCCAGCATGAAGGCTGTCGTTGGTGAGGAGGCTTTGTCGAATGAAGACAAGCTTTCCCTCGAATTCTTGGAAAAGTTCGAGAAGACTTACGTCAGCCAAGGGCCCTATGAGAAACGTTCTATTCAGGATGGCCTGGACATGGCCTGGGAGCTATTGCGCATCTACCCTAAGGAGCTTCTTAACCGCATTCCCAAGAAGGTTCTGGATCAGTACTATCAGAGGCAGAGCAAGAAGGGCGGCAAGGGCTCCCAAGACAACGATGACGACACACCGCAGCAGAACGGTGAAGAGAGCTTGATCTGATTTTCCCAGCTCATCTCATTGTTGCCGGTCGATTTGAGCCACATTAGTTCAGTCTGGAGACCAGTCCCAACATAGTGTAGATAAGAGTGTGGATTTCTGATAGCGACTACAAACTGTCAAATTCTGTANTTTTTTTTCCGCTAGGAGCTGCATCCTCTTTCCTTGAAACTGTTACTCACGTGGTGGCAGTATTGCCAGCCAGGCTGCTCAGTGCGAGTTGCGTCATTTCATGACGCAGAGCCTCACTGTCCTGACCGGCCTTAAGTGTGTCTCTGAAACTCTCGAGCCTGTTCGTGACGCTCGGACTGCCACCAAGAGCGCGGTATTGTTTGATCATTTTGGTTGTATCTTTCCCCGATGAAATGTACAATCCATCAGTGCCTTGATTTCTCGCTGCCTCCACGGACATAAGGATCCACATAAGGTTTTGGAGCACATCTGAGCCCTTTGCCATCTTCTTAATTGCTTTAGATTTCTGCTTCAGTAGAGCTACCCTCTCATCCGACACGGTCTGGGGCGCGGGTGTGGCGGCTTTGAGTTTCTTTGCGAATTTCGTTACCGCAGACTGGAGTTCTGCAACAGTATATTTGGGTAGAACAGATTGAAGTCTTTCCAAATCCCTTTTGTATGATTTATCGACAACGAGACGTTCCTTCTCAACCAAGGAGACAAACGTAGGGAAAGCCTCATTGCAAAGGTGGCTCGCAATGAATGTATCCAGTCTCGATCTCAGGTTATCGTCACCAACCGTCACTAGACCGTTGAGGTAGAGCTGTACAGGTATTATAAGATCAGTCATGGCGAGAGAGCACAGTTTTAAGCTATCGCTAGACTTCGATTCTGCCACCCCTTTTTCAAAAGCCCCCACGATTTGGTGCCGATGTTCTGGATTCGCAAGAAGAATTTGCACGACTTGAGGGAGTGGGCTTTGTCGACAGATGCGGTCTTCTACATCTCTGCCAAAGCTCGGAGCTATGTATGCTTCCGTTCGTTCCCGCCAGAGGTCGTTCGCGATACCTGACGCTATATTCCGCGTCTCAGAGACGACGTTTTGAAGAAAGTCCTCTTGGACAATCGCAATCTGGTTGTTGGATTGAAGCACCTGGATTGCCATATCTGTGGCCAAAGCCGTGACGTCGTGTACCAGGTCATCATCCATATGAGTGGTTGTAGGCTGGACGATAACGTAATGACTGCTTTGCAAATCCGCAAAACGCTCCACTGCCAACGCATTGCGTCGATGCTCTTGACTCTTTGACAAGGCTGCTGTGTAGGTCTGGGGCGTAAACGTAATGCAAGTGCCGTTGCTCTCAAGGGAGCCTTGTGAGGAGAGGTACGTTTCTAATAGACCTTCGATCCACTCGCACATGATGCCGACCTGTACTGGTGGACTGTCCAAGCCGGGACCTTGGTTGGGTTCGTCGAAGATGATTTGCGTCAAATCACAGACAATTGCTTGCTGACAGGCAGCATCAATGGCTTCGCGCAGTTTGTTCTGAATGCGCTTCTCGAAATTGACACTACAAATCAAAGGATGCTTATCCTGTTCATCGTGAGGCAACGACTTCCAGGTGTTTTGGGCAACCTTGTCCCGAGCGACAGCAAACAAGACTTGGGGGCGGATCCCAACGGAGATTGCATGTGATACGACATCGACGATAGATGAATCGGCATCAATCATAAGCTGATCAAGGATGGATTCCCTTTCAGCTTCTGAAACGATAGTACTGCCATCTTGTGAGTACCAGACCGTGGGCAGGTTCTGCACCAAAGGACTATCGTCAATTCTCAGGATGCGTGACAGGTTCGAGACTGGGATGCGCTCGGCATTTGATTCTAGGCAGTCTTGTAGCTTTCTTCGAACCTCGTCGGAATGAACTACATATCTGCCGGACCTGCTTGTGAAAAGGCTGGGAGATTCGAGCACAGGTGGCGGAGGCTGAAAGCTTGAAATGATCTCGAGTAGATCTGGCAAAGCAAATACTGAGCTCATACCGTCAGCGACTAGGATAATGTGGCCCAGCTATGGCCGTGTTGTCATTGTTCTACCCAGCGTTGTTCTAGCTGTGTAGGAGGGTTGGCGAACACGGACTCTTAATTGAAATGCGGCCACCCGCTAGTCCCCGCTGCTTCCGTATCTTATCACGTTGGCACTAGCGACAAACTCGCCTAGTGCCTCGGATTGCCCCGCATATCGCCAAAAAAGTCGTCGTTGGTCAGAGTTGGCCAGTGGACAGTCGAGTCAAGCGCTCTCACATTCCATGCTTCACAGCCCACCTTCGTAGCTGAACAGTCATTCTGGCCACTGTCCGTAGTCTGTGCAGTATGGCGGACAACATCTACGACGAGATTGAGATCGAGGTAAAGCCTTTCCAGGAACTGAAAATCTTCAGCGGCTGCTCAAACACTAACGCAATAAGCCTTACAGGACATGACCTTCGACCCAACTCTGCAACTATATCACTATCCTTGCCCATGCGGTGACCGGTTCGAGATCTGCGTCGACGACCTCCGTGATGGCGAAGAAATAGCGGTTTGCCCAAGCTGCAGCCTCCAGATCCGCGTCATCTTCGACGTTGATGATTTGCCAAAGCCTGACGGTGGCGACAAAGTCACACCTCAACAAGAAATCCTTGCTGCATGAAGTCACCACTGGTACTTCATTCACCAGAGTCGAACAGGGTCGTGGAAAGGAGAAGAGATGAGAGCGGAGGCTATCAAGAGCTACAACAAGTCCACAGGGCCGCGATCTGGTCACTCTTAGAGCATCGGCGCCAGCCCGTAGCAAGCATATTGCTCCTAGGCTACTCGCAGCGATGCCTGTTTGAGGAAGTCACGAATTCTGGATTCTGCCCCTGGATATTCAGTGGGATACTGTGAGTATCGTGCCACTGATCACCGCGCCACTGGCCGTTGTCAACCTCATTATGGTGGCCAGTCCTGGGGTCTGGCGTTATCACCTTGTACAGGTTAGAGGCATATTGGAGATGGGTTGAGCTAGGCACTACGCAGTAGACTTGCTAAGGCTGCCACTCAATCGTAAGCGCCAAGGAGAGGCTTCGAAAACATGTTGGCGAGCGCACTACGCTCGTGTCAACGTAAGAGACTGGATTTATACTACATCAACCCGCTTCGGGGCGAGCCTACTATCTGTAGATAGCAACGCATAGGTGGATTGAAAGGACGCGGCCGTCGCTCGGCTTCCATGGATCATTCAGTCGCATCCACTGCTGGCTTCATGTTCTGTTCGTCTCCCTCGGTGTCAATTGAAATACCAATCTCCTTTCGCAAGATGGCTTCCAGATTTGATCCGTCTCGCAGGTATACCCACTTGCCGACACCGGCTCCTTCTTTCTGGTGCATTCCTTCTCCACTTACGACCCAATCGAACCTCTGGGGACCGCTCAGTGGTGACGATAGCCAGATCTGTTTGTTGGGGACCTGCTTGTTGATCACGTAAGTTCCATTGGGGGGAAATGTGACGGAGAGGACGCCTTCCTAAACGTGCCAAATGTTAGTTTGTCGTCCAACAAAGCGATCAGGCGCTTAGACTGTTCAGCCAGAGCAAACACATAGCTAGTGGGGGCATACCGCGTATTCCACCTCCACGTCTTCCCTAGTCTCTTGGATGTTCTCTGCTTGGTCTCGTACGAGATCCATGAACTCGTCGGCGCGCAGGTGATACTCGTCATTATCGATAGGGGTGGCCGATAGCGCGTGTTGGTCAGGCTCGGATTGTTTCGGTGGGGGGTCTTCGTGCTCTGGCATCAGAGACATGGGGTGCGCAGACGAGACGCTGAAGAATCGAGGTCTAATCTCGAAAGCAGCCGCGTAGAAGGCATCCCGCCTGGTGCGGGTGTTGATGGCGTAGGATGACGGTGTGCGTGGAAACACTGCCGGTCGGGCAGCCGATGCCGCAGAAGAGGCAGGGCCAGCAGAAGGAGCAGTGCGAGAAGTCTGGCGAAGAATCAGACGACCGGTGTTAGACACGGTAGCCATTGCGGTTGTGGTGAAGATGAAGAAGGTCGGTGTAAGGTCTGTGACGATGTAGATACCACAAGCAGCCGCTTGATAAAGGTAGACAGTCAGAGGCACAATCAAATGGTCTGGAAAGGGCAGTATCTGTCCGGAACGACGATGGGGCAGGGCTTGAGATGGCGAATGGAACAATCTCTGATGGCTGGAATGGGGGCTGAAGACGTCGAAGCGTCCGGACAGCACGAGGTCTCTCTGGGGGAGGTACAGCACGGTAGGGCACAGCACAGCAAGACCTCGGCACGACAGCTGTGCGCGACAAGCACCACAGCTCCGGATTCCAGGCAAGCAAGCAAGCGAGGACGGCGGATTTCTCCCTTCCTTTACTGTCTGCCTTCTTGCTTTCAGTTGCTTGTTTCCCCCTACCTAGTGTAGATAATTAACCTAGTGTAGGTAATTACTCAGGCGGGTCTGCGTTGCACGAGGGAGAGACAGTGTTGTTGCAAAGACTGTCACTTCCTGGGCAGGATGGCAAAGGGCTTGTGCCAGGGTCTAAGAGGATTGCTTATAGCAGGAAATGGAATGGTTAAGACTGGTAAGGTCTGGTCAGGGCAGATCAATTCGAATTGGATCAGTGTGAGAATTCGTAGGCAGGGAAACATGGGGAGGTTAATAAAGCAAATCACTGAAACCCTTGCTGTCGTGTTGCGTTGCCTTTGGTTGGATTTGTTCAGAGCGGCCCACAAAGCGTGCTCCATCGCCTGGCATATCTCGAAGTTTGCACGTCAGCACTCTACGATAGGTAATATAGTCAGGGTGACGTTCGCTGGACGGTACTGCATTGTAGCAGACTGGGGGTCTGAACTCCAACGCGCCGATCGCGAGTGAGACCCGGTTGTGATGTGTTTGTGACGTTCCACGCTCAAGATCATAACCTTCGGACCCGCAAAAGGTCAGTAGACGCTGGTTGCCACCGGTCTGCGACGGGAGCAGGTGGTGGTTGGCGAGTTCGGACATCCAGTAGCTTTGACACAACAATTTCCGCCCGCGAAACCCTTTCCATGACCCCACGGCGATGCCAATGCTCTGCAATGCCTGCCAGCCGGTATCACTTGCTACAAGGTCGCAGCAAAGCATACCGAACTATTGAGCCGCGCCATGGCCAGACGGCATCTACAGCCTAGCTTATCTGCAAGAGTGGATACGGTGCACAAATACTAGCACCACGCACCATACATCAGTCAAAGCATCATCCCAGCAATGCAGGGTCAGACCTTGACTAACTCTTTCGTGGACAGAAACTGAACGATCCCATATCGGACGAATGGTACGCGCAAATGCGGCGGAACGCTGAATTCTTGAGTTTCCATGCTGCTACATAGGAGCTATACACCCAGGCCATCTAACGCTTGTTCAATGCTGTCGAAAGCAATCCACTTACCTGTCAGTCTACTAGGCCAGCGTGAAATTGGAACAAATCTCCAAAGCACAGCGGCTGGCAATACCTCTTTCAAGTAGGGACATAAACCTGTCTGAGTATTTAGTTAGCCAATATGTTCGCCCAATGATACATTCAAAGAGCAACGAATGAGGTGTGAAATATCAGACATCCAAGGAAGATTGGCCGCTCATCGATCGTCTAAATAGGTTCTATAGCGACGACTAGCGTGAAAACTGCGAATGTGGAAAAGGTTTTCATCATGCAAGACTGGGGAACCATGGAGGTTTGACTTACCAAACGAGAAGCTTCTTTGCGAAGAGTGAAGAGCCTCGTTGTGCTGTCGCCTCGAAGGACGTTCAGGTAGCAGCGAGGCCGGTGTCATCACGTGAAGGAAGACCTATCGATTGTCAATAGCCGTCGCATCAAGGTCGAAGCGAATAAAGTAAGAATTGTGACTTGAGAGTCAGACAAGAGCTACTGGCAAGTATTTACGTTCTCCCGGCGAAGGGTGAACGACAAGACTGATTTCTTCAAGGTCGAATCTGTTGGGAAAAGAAGACAATTTTGATGATTGTCATCATTCAAGGAAGGCAGCGAGATGCATACCTCGCGGGAAGGGGAAGAGTGTTGTATTGCATACCTGTACAATGAGAGCTGATCTCTCGGGTGCAGTTAGTCGGTGACGGTACTGATGGGTGATTGGCGACACATGTCTAGTCCAAACAGGCATCACGTGCAGCGAGCGCTTTGCGTCCGCACATGGCATCCCATGGCGAGCAACGGCAGCAATAGGCGGTACAGCAACTGTACTTGCAAGCGCAAGACGCAAAGGAAGAGGCGAATGTGTTCAACGGGACAGTTGTAGAGAAAGATGTCGGTGTTGGTGGTGGAAGAGGGGGTTTATGTAGAGAAAAAAGAGGGACAAATGAAATAGCCGCGGCCATGCCAAGATTCCAGTCTCGGAGACTGGCAGAGGCTCGGTCTCCGTCCCGAGCCGCTCCGTTCCGTTCCGTGACGCTATCGAGCGTGCTGTTATATACTGGGACGGGACTCGATGTGCGGTGAGACGCTGCTCCATGCCCCCCGTTGCGTTACCCACCGCCTGGGCACTCTACCTCACTGCGCAGCCAAACGCTGTGTGGTGTGTAATGTGTAGTGTTAAGGTGAAGGGTGTGTTGTGTGGTGTGGTGTGTCGTATGTAGTCTGTGGTGCACATACAGCGAGGTGTGCAGGTGGGAGAAGAAGTCGAATGGCGTAAGCAGAAAAGAAAGAGAAACACAGAGGAGTCAAGCAAGGAAGAGATTAGCTGGGAACAGATTCCCTGGGCAATGTACCTGGCACCCACTTCCACCTCCACTTCCACCGCCGCCATCCTCACCGTCGACGTCGCCATCGCCATCACCATCACCACCACCTCCTCCTCCTCCTCCGCCGCCGCCACCGCCCTCCTCCATCCCGCTGCCCTACCCATCCTGATCCACGGCTACCGCCATCACACCTTGCCCTCTCCGGACGCGTTCCAAACGTCGCACCCGCCCATCCTCTCTCTCTGCCTGTCTCTCTCCTCTCGCGCCCTCTCTCGCTACGCCACGCTACGCTGCGCTATATCCACACGCTACGCTGCTCTTCCTCTTGTGAGACCAGCGACAGTGAGCCCTCTGTTTCCTCTTCACTCCCCCTCCCCTCTTGTCCCTCTCCACTCTCTTGGGCTGTGGAATNCCCCCCGTCTCCTCCTGTCGCATCACGCCTCTTCGTCAACCGCGCTCTGTCACTCGCCCCCGTCCTCAACCACGCCTTCGCGCTTCTGCCGACTTGTCAGCCTTAACCCGCCTGTCCTTGAGGGTGTGTCGTATTACCTCAGACACCACATCACTTCCCACCGTTTGTCTCCTCCATCTCTCAGTGGTATTCCACATCTTGTCGTTGTCGCCACCACTACTACCACCAACTTCACCCTCCTCGCCCTCGCCCTCGCCCTCCCGGCAGTCTTCACCTGCGCTACACCTCTCGCAAACCCTCGTCCAGCCTATCTACCCGACACCCACTCTGCGTCCGACGACCTTCTCTGGCTTCCTCGACTCTCTGTCCAACGCGTCCGGAGGTCTCATATGTGTTGCTTCTTCTGACAGCGCATGCTTCCGCTCATGCATTGCGACCTACATACTGCTGAAGCTACGCGACCAACACGCGGCAGGCGGCTGGATACATACCACTTGGCGCGGCATCTTGGCCGCTGATTGGAAGAGGAGACTGAATAGCTGAGTTCTGAAGATGATGCAGGCCGCATACCCTACTCCCGGAATGCACCCGGGCATGGCCCACGGCCATCCAGGCATGAATCCCAATCCAAATCAGCACATCGGCCCTCAGATGCAAATGCATCACCCGGGTGTCTCCCAGGCACCCCATGTCACCCAGGCCCAGGCCATGATGGGATTGCAACCCGGTGCTCAGATGGGCCAACCCGGTATGGGCGGCCACCCAGGCCAAGGTATGGGCATGCCAGGTCAAGCCGCCATGGGCCCCACGCCATGGCCGGCACCGGTCCATCCCCTCAGGCAATGGCACACATGGGCTTGCAGCCTGGACAACAACAGATGCAGATGCGTTAGTCCAACTTTCCCCCACCCATTCATTTGCCCTTCCTAACCTCGTTCACAGTACAACAGAATCCTCAGTATCTGCAACAGCAGCAATTGATTGCGAGACAGCGCATGGCTGCTCAAGCTGCTGCCCAAGCCGGTGTTCAAGGTGGCATGATGGGAATGCAGGGTCAAGCCATACACGGGATGACCCCTCAGCAGATGGCCATTTTGCATCAGCAGCAACAGCAGAGGCAGCAGCAACAGGCGCAGCAGCAGCAGGCGCAGCAACAACAACAGCAACAACAACAACAACAGCAGCAGCAGGCGCAGCAACAACAGCAGCAGCAGCAACAACAACAGCAACAGCAGCAGCAACAGCAACAGCAGCAGCAGCAAGGGATGGCCTTCTTACCCCCTCATCTGCAGCAACAGCAGAATCAAGTCAACATGCAAGCGCAAACGCAGCAGCAGCAACAGATGGCTCAGCATATGGCTATGCAGCATGCCAACTCGCAACAGAGCAACCAGGGCCAGCCTGTACAACCTGTACAGCAAGGCCACCCTGGACATCCGGTACAAATGCGGCCACAGTCCCGCATGGCAAATCCAAATGATCCTGGCCAGCAGGTTCAGTCACAGCATTCTCAGCCCAATCAACCGGGCCAACAGCAGCCGCAACAGCCACAGCCGCAACCACCTCAGCAGCCATCGCAACAGCAGCCTCAACCTCCACAGCCACAGCCTCAGTCTCAACCGCCGCAACAGCAGCAGCAGCAGCCGCAACAGCAGCCCTCCCACCAGACAGGGCAGCAAGGTGCACAGCAAAGCCAGCAGCAGGGCCAACAAACTCAGCAGCAGGGCCAGCAGCAGGGTCAACAACAAGGCCCACAGCAAGGTCAGCAACAGGGCCAACCGCAAGGCCAACCGATGACTGCACAGCAGCTCATGCAACGGAACCAAATGTTTGCAATGCAGCAACAGAAGAACTTTCAGACGCTCCGAGCGCAGCAGGCGCAGATGGCTCAACCCTCACAAAATGGGGTGTACATCCTCAAGACAATGCTATTTGCAGACCAGATCAGCAGCTATGACGCTAATATGGGTCGGAACCTGGGTACTTGGCAGCACTTTGTCGACAGGCATTTTGGCACGGATGGACGATTTACCCATACCCTATACGATGCAGAAAGCACGGACACAAAGACATTTGAAGTCATAAGAGACTCCATTGCTCGTTACTTCTTCACCTATTTTGACTCAGGAGCGCAGTCTATGCGCCTTCACACCGAACGCGCACGCGAACAAGTGACGATCGGTGGACGCCCACAGGTCTTCTGTGCCGTGGCCTCTTTGACGATACAGTACGTCAACGGCACCAAGTTAGAGATGAGCGGGACCTTAGCGGTCACTTTTGAAAATGGCTCAGACATGATTGAGAAGATGGATTTCCATACCACCAGCATTGAAGAACACCTCAGCCGTTCGGAGCTCGAGAAAGTTCTCAACAATCTGTCACCCCCTCAGCTGAACCGCAGCCCAAAGATGACGAAGTCGAAGATGCCCAAGGCACAGCAGAAGCTTCAGCAGCAAGAAGCGCCCCAGGTCAACATAGATCTTTTCCCCAAGACTCCAACCAACAGCTACGGCCTGACACCCGTCACCCAGCAGTTCCTGGAGGTATGTTGCTACTCAATCGACCCGCCTACCTACCAATGACCCTGCGTCCTCCTTGGATGTAGATTCACAGAGCTGACTCGTCTCATCTGTAGATACAGGAAACGATGGGTGTCATGTCCGATCTGATGGCCTTTTCGCAGGAGAAGCAATTAAGACCGGAGCAAGCTATGGAAGGTTGGCTGGATCTTTTCAACAGGCACTCCCAACAGAATGGGAGCTCAGGACAAGCACATGGCAACCCACAGATCAGCTTTCCCCAGAATGGCGTGCAAGCTGGCAACCGAACGCCGAGCATGGCGCAAATGCAGATCCCAATGGGCCAGCCGCATCTGCAAGGGACCAACTTCTCATCCCCCTCCATGAATCACCTCAACCTGCCGGTCCAGAACGGTATGATGGGCTCGCCCCATCTGCGAAACAACGGCGGGAATCTCAACTCAGCCGGTATGAACATGCAAGCCGGATCTCACACCGCATCGCCGGCGCAGGCCCACATGGCGCCCCCTATGGTGCCGCAACATTCACAGCAAGGGACCAACTCCTCGGTCGCAAGCGCAAACACAAGCCCAGCCATGAATCAGAACAAACGCCGAAGGAGTACCATCAAGACGGAAGACGAAAGCACGGGGACCGAAGGTCAAAACAGACCAAAGGGAACTCCTCGCATGCCAAAGAAGGCGAAACCTGGATCTTAAGGACATATATGCTCGATGAAGAGAGGTAGCCACTTTCGACCAGATGTCCAGTCTTTTGACCGCTGCCAGACGAGTGGCTGGTCGTGGGTATTGATTGGTGATAATTTCCGCTACAAGGAGTTAGAGAAAAGTACTGGGTTCTGCACCGATCTACACATTGCCTGTGTCTTGTTGGAGAACAAAGTTGGTTAAGGCGGTGTTTATTTATGCATTGAATAGCAGGCGCGTAATGTCTTGTGCTAGATTACCTTCCCGGCGTTAGAAAGACAAAGGCATGGCGCGTTATTCTGACGCATTGCTGATCCTTCCCGCTGGATCGATCGCAATTGTAACAGATTTGGTTATGTGACTTCACATACTTGCGTGCTTTTGACTTGAACGGTTTTATAATGGTATAGCATCTGTACGATACAATTTTTTTTTTGAAAAGGACTTCGCCTTGTTTTGAATCGTATGCCAATTGCTGAGATAGTAATTCCTGCATAGTTGATGAGTTGGTTTGCTCTCGTGGATGAGACGGACTTCGACCTGAGCTGGACCTTTAAAGGCCCCCATCGCTCACGAGATCTGACGCACCCCATATGTGGCCTCCTCTTGGATCTGGTAGTCATCGTTCTCTTGTGCGTGCGCCCAAGCTCGAACATCTATTCGTACCGCAGTATGTTGACATCGGCATCCTCCATTGCCAAAACTTTGCATACATATGATCATAAGGATAAGCCTCACAAACATAACCTTGTTTCCAAGTCTGTCCACCTGCCCATACGTAGGGGATCGGTCTTTTTCAGTTCGTTCAGCCATTCTTTCATCTCTTCTGTCGTCACTTTCGTAGTGTTTGCGCTTAGCTCTCGATATCGGCTGGAATACTCCAGTAGCGCTTGCAGCATGTACTTTGGATCCTCTGCTCCATCGAGCATCTCCCGAACATTATCAATCTCCTGCTCTAGGTAGTAAAGACGGTCTGTGTCAGTGCAAGGGGAAAGTATCGGAGAGCCATCGCCGGTGGCAGAAAGAGCGGCAGTGGCTGGATTAGAGGCATCCAAGGTCGACATTAGATACTGGTGATAGAACCAGAGACTCTGGTCTTTCTCGTCGGTGTAGAGTGCACGAGTGATGAGCTCGAACTCGGAGTCAAGAAAGGTCTTACGAGCTTCGGCACCGGCCTGGCGTTCAGCCAGTAAACGAGGTATCAACTTGCTACGACTGTGCCATGCGGAGAAATTGCTGAGATTGGTCTTTATCATCTTGTTGGTGTAGTCGAATTCTGGTTCGCACATGCTTTTGCCGCCGAGCCGTTCGATCTCGTGGACGACTTTCCGTCTGTAGCCCCATCCGTGGAAGTTGCGGCTGTCCAGCGCGAGCATCTTGCTATCCAGCGCGAGCTCTCCCTGCCATAACTGCAGCGAATGTTGTGCCGAAAGGTGCTTTGTTGCAGTCGCAAGCAGCCAGGAGCGATGGTTCCAGATCCAGTAGCATTTGGGAAAGTTCTTGAGAAGCGGTATGAGAAATTGTAAGTCTTCATTGATCAACAGCGCAATCTCCTGCTGGGCCAGCGTGAGGCCGGCTTTCTGAGCGTTCGACGCATCTGCGTCGGTGGGAGGGTTCTCTATGATCGCGCTGTTCCCACTAGAAAGCTCCCGATCGAAGACGGCGGTAAGTAGAACTCTACGATGGTTCCATACGGTGTAGTATTCCGGGTTCTGCTTCAACAGTACCGTGACGAGCTGAAAGGTATCATTTGAGTAGTCTCTCGCCCTCATCTAAGCATCGAGTCAGTCCACTTGCGCGCATCAGTACCTTCTTTGTTCGAATCGGGATACATCGTACTCGCCGAGTCACATCTTGTTCCAGAGTGCGATACTGCTCTATCTGCTTGCGCTCCTTCTCCCTCGCGGCTTCGCTCTTGTCGCTCTGCCCATCGCCCGTGACACGGGGCACTCCATGCTTCGAACCGTCACTCCATGGTCAGTCTCGATTCATCGGTTCTACAGGACTACATTTCCTTGGATTTACTTATTTCAATTCACTTACACTGGACATTGCTGTTGAATGGCTCGGGTTGCGTAGAAGTGTGACGAATTATTATGAGGATGTCGTGTGTGGAGGTGCAGTGTTGCCTGCCTGCCCCTGCCCTACGTGCACGCTACCCCCGCTGATGGCGTGGCGTTGGTCTCTTTTCCAGGAGCGGGATGAGGCACACCAAAGGAAGCCCGATTCCATTACATTTTCATCTTTCAGGGAGATGCCGGCAATGGAAATAACAGAGACAACCTTGGAAGCTAGAAAGGGTCTCTTGACATTGGCAAGGGGTGTGAAACCCCATTGCTACCGTCTATCTCAAGCATTCATTATAGGTACCTACCTATGTAGGTGTACGTTTGCTTCTCCTAGATTTACATTGTTCAGACTGGTGACTTCCTTCCTGCAAGGACCCATCGCCTCTACACCGGCAAGATCATTCAGATGTCACTGTAGGGCGCTATTTCACGGCGCCTTCTTTGCACCATCTCACCAACAACCCTTCACAATGAACGTTCACCAGGTAAATACCTATACATCCAGACAGCCGTTCCTATTTTATTAGCACTCACACACCCAGATAGCAATTTTTACTCTTTTGTTGCTTAACTCGCCAAATACGCCCAAGCAGCCATTCTTATCCTTGTGTTACTCCACAACAGAGTCTCGTCCAGGCTGGTGTCTAGACCGTACCATCAGTCCACATGCCCGATCTGCACCGGCTTTTTCGAGGAAAGTGTTGTGATGAGTAAAAGCGGCATGGCGAATCGCCAACGGCGGTTGTCAATGAAGGGCCAAGGCATTCAGATCACCTCCAATTTCCAACGGATATCTTCCAATTCAAAATGCCGGTTGAGAAAATATACTAGCACCAGGTGCCTGAGCGGTTCTTCTACGGACTCAGAGGGCTAGTCACCACTGAGGACCATCAAAAGGAGACGCGCACCTGCATTGCATGGTACCAGTGACACGCAACACAGGTGCATGTCATCGCCAATCCTATGGCCTAGCAACGGATGTGGACCATTTGGCTACAGCCCAAACTGCTCACTGGAGAACACGAGGTCCGATCTTAGGAGAGTAGACCGTCGACGCTGCAGCGGATTTAATACGGCATTTGCAGTAAGAAATGTGCGTGTATTGGCCATAGGGCTGCCTGCATCTACTGCGGATCGTACCACGGCGAACGGTTTTCCCATTCTTCCCATGAGCCGGAGGAACAACGGACGGCGCCTCGGATACGCTCTCTGCATTCAGTGTTCAGTGTCAGGCTGCCCGAATTGCTCGAGGGATTCAACAAACAAGTTTCGAAGCTCGAGCGTCCCGTCATATTTCCCATTGGCAAACAGCTGCTCCAAAGGTACGCAGAACGTCGGGAGAAAAGCCGGCAGAGCGAACAACTTGACCTTCAACGGCGAAGATTGGAGAAAGACTTGGGTACCCAGCCATTCTCCCCCTTTAGATGGAACCTCTGACGCCAGTCAGCGCTGGGATACCAGTCCAGGCGAAGGCTCGACCTCACTAAACAAGCAACTTCTGGCAGGACCTCAACATCTCGCCCTCCGTCCGCAAGAACTACCTCGACCAAAACCCAGCCGTCTGTCGACTCCAGATCGGTTCGTTCCTGTTCGTCCGCCACCAAATAGGGATGCACTGATCGAGCTTCCAAAGCGCCGTACCGGCCTGCACCGGACTGCTGATGTGTCATCATTTGACCCTTTCGCTCCAGAGCCGCGCCAAATGATAGCTACAACAGGGATACAAGTCGCTATTCGCCATCCAAACCTTGCCCTGAGGCCATTCGGCTTCGCGAACACACGAGTCAGGCATAGCCCACGGCTTCAGACCGCAAGTCGTGGCAGTGTCTGGACTGTCGGCGGCACCATCGTTACCGAGGGTGTCGCAAGCACATCCGATGGACGAGGGGGACGTATCACCAGTGGATCGTGCGCACCTCACTACGTGGCTGATTTCCTTCCCCGGCGATCCCCGGATGATAGCAACACGATTCTAGATCGACGACTTGCTATGGCAATGGAGCTTGATCCCGACGGAAGAGTGCTTGATCATAGTTCTCCGTATTCGAGCAGCGGCGGCAGTAGCGCAGGTACAACCGGTAATGCAACGTTGTGGAGAAATAGTAGATGGGAAAGATCCAACCCACAGACACGTGAGTACAATCCGAAGAAGTCTTCTCGTCATATCGCGACTTGCAACTGATACCTGTCGGTAGCTCCTGACACCCGTCCCAAGCGGCGCAAGAAGATCCCCGTGACACCCTTTCGAGTGCTTGACGCACCAGCGCTTCGAGATGACTACTATTGCTCTTTACTGACCTATTCAATTACGCTGCGTAGTTTGGCTGTTGGACTGGGCGCCCACATCTACCTATGGTCCGAAACGCCGAAAGTAGACATCGCGACCTCGCTCATCATGCCCTTCACAGCGCATGTGACATCTCTGTCATTTAGTTCTTTCCAAGGAGGGCATGCGATACTTGCTGTCGGTCGGGCAGATGGCCGTATCAATCTGTGGAGCCCATTTGACACCGATCCGCGCTTCAACAGCGAGCAACCAGCACCGGTTTCTTGCCTAGCATTCCGACCCAATACTGTTCGCCGGCCATCCACTTACGGGACTGGAAATTTGGTGGACACAGAGGAACTGCTGGTGGGGGATGATATCGGAAATGTCTATTTCTACTCTGTGCAATGGACGAAGCCAGATGAGAGGGATCTCTTTGATCGGGCCGGTAGCATGACACTACTGGCAAGGATCAGCTGCCATACGCAGCAGGTATGTGGAATTGCGTGGCAGCCGGATGGCCAACTGTTTGCGACTGGAGGCAACGACAACAAATTATTCCTCTTCGACGCGAGAAAGATCCTAGACTGCCGGCACAATCCGCCGGGACTGTCTGACCTTGGCGACAAGCGAGGAGATGACGAGGTTCGGGTCCGCAACGACACCTACAAGCCGCGGCATCAAGAGAGCGCAGATAAGGGACGCAACCCGGACAACAGCAACAATGCACCGCTCATGGTGCGCTTGGGGCAGCAGAAGCATGTGTGGGCCTTGAACGCGGCAGTCAAGGCCATTGCTTTCGCACCTTGGCAGCCGAGTCTCCTGGCTGCAGGAGGTGGCAGCAATGATCGCTGCATTCGCTTCTTCCATGCTTCCACAGGCGCCAGTCTCGCGACCATAGACTGCCACGCACAGGTCACCTCGGTGACCTTCTCGCCTCGGCGAAAGGAGTTGGTGGCTACTTTTGGCTTTGCGCAGCCAGAGCATCTGGTGCGAATCGGCGTCTTTGCATGGCCAAGTTGCCGGACACTGGGATCCATCCCGTAGCATGGAGGAGAGAGGGCGCTGTGGGCTGTGGCCTACCACAACGAAGATGCGAGAGAAGGCAGGCTTGACGATGACATCTTTGTCCTCAGTCAAAGGGGTCGAGAGGGTGGAAGGATCGATGCCAGTGCACTGGTTGTGGCAGGGAGCGATGGGTCGATCAAATTTTACGAAGTCTTCTAATGGTTCGAAGATGGCAACTACCTGATCCTTGGGCATGTAGAACCTGCGGCGTGAAAAGTGTCTTAGTAGTCCTATTATACACTTTCGTGAGGCTTCCAAGATACCTCCTCTGACTTCTTAAGTGCTCTCGAGAACATTTGATGGGGATAGACCGAGTGGCTGTAAGGCTACCGATCATGGGCATGGGCCGGGCCAAAAAACGGCACATTCTATCAGGCCTTGTGTGAGAATGGAGCATCACCCAAACAAAGGCGATGCTTTGCCGACCAGCGGAGGAAACAAGAAACAGAGTCCTGGCGACACTCGATGCTGAGGGTCAGAATCCAAGTCGCATCGTAAATTCAAGGTCCCATACGAAGACATGACCATCAACAGTCGCCTGGACACGCAGACAATGCCCCTTGCCATTTGACGTGTGCTCTTAGAATTAGTGGTCGATGCTCAGCGCCTTTAGCCAGCATCATGACCACCGCTTCCACCAACGTGCGTTATCCTCAACACCTTCCCAACCGCACCTTTGACACCGTCCCTCACACGATTGCCGTTACCCTTGCGCTGCTTCGCTATGCTCTTCTCCAAAACAGCCGGCTTCGGCGGCCACTCGCCGTCATCGATCCATCCCTTGACCAGTGCTCGGGTGAGGGTCAGTAGATTTATTGGCACAGAGGGTGTGCGAGCCTGGAGGATGATCTTGGTGTAGATCTCTGTGTAGGTGGAGACGCCAATCTTGGCTCTGATCGGATTGTTGGGCAGTAGTGGCGGCGCCAGTGGAAGGAGTGCTGTCGAAGGCGGCGCGGGCGCTGGTTGAAGGGCTAGGGCGGATAGATCGGGCACTGTTGTCGGCGAGGAAATGGATGATGTTGGAGCGGTGGAAGGCGCAGTGACACCGCGAGCAGATGTGGAGGATACGGAAGTGCGAGGCGAGGAGTGGGATGATGACGATGATGTTGTTGCTGTTGCTGTGCTGGTGGCACGTCGAGTTTCGGTAGCGACAGCAGTCTTTGCGCTTTCAGCTTCAGCGACTTGTGAGCGCGTGCGGACGGCGCACCAGACATCTCGCCTGGCCATCCAATGGCGAACGCCATCATTCCACTCCATCTCGGCCTCCAAAAGCGCCTGCCGTTTTCGCTTCCTCTCCTGTCGCCGACCGTTGACCTGATCCCCTACGCTATCTGGGCCATCAAACCGGTAGCTGTTCTCGCTGCTCTGCTTGGCCGGCCGGGTCACCGTACCTGCTTGAATGCCTTGGCGTCGAACTCACTCTCTTCATCGCTACCGGACGATGAATACGATCGCTCTCTCCATTCCCGTGGTTCAAAGCTTAGGGGCGCAATCACCGTGCTAGGGTCTGCATCGGCGTGAATCTTGAAACCACCGACCGTGACAGCACTAGTCTGCCCGTCAGCAGTCCCTGAAATGAGGTTGCTGGATTGACCAGACGACTCCCATTGGGGCAGCGTGGGGTAGTACCAATCGGTCCTGATCTGTTCCTTAAGCAACCGCCTTGCCTCACGCGCTTCAGCCTGTTGCTGCTGAGAAGATCGCTGGTAGTGGTGAAATCCGAGATGCAGTGTCATTGTGGAGGAGTCAATCCGATTGAAGCCGCGATCGCGATGATGGTCACGTGTGCCGACAGTGGTATCACCTGCGACTACGTTTTCTCCTTGGAATGTCGGATCACTGACGAGACCTGGCGTCGAGGTAGCGTATTGCGGCTGGTGACCTAGGGAGTGAGCAATGGCATCCAGAGAGTCCCAGGGCATGAGAGGGAAAACCGAGGAAGGGTGGGACCAGTGAATTGGTTGTGGAAGGGTGGGAACAGTATCACGGACAAAAAGAGATACGAATGCGGCGAAAAATGGCGATGGTCAAAGTAAGCGAGACGGTTCGCGAGCAAAGTAAGATGGTTTGCATATAATATTCCAAAGAGAGGCGAATGCAGCTTGGTGGGGAGAGACAGGGCTGAAGGTGGAGTTGAGAGGGATGGGCAGACCTGCACCCTCCGCTTCGACGTCATTGTGTACAGTACCTACCTACCTANCTATCGACCTGCAAGCATGGCATCACTACGCCTGCTTCGGCGTCTTCTTTGAAGTCAGAAGAGACGCTCAATGCCAATTAGGTCACTGGGTTAATATCGCTAATGTGTATGAAGCTCATAGGTTTACACCGTAAGGATTCAACCCCACCCCAAAGACATGATTTAGTTTGATTCAACACGATAGATCGGCACACTCCTTTCACTACTAGAGGATACCTCCCGTAAATGGGGTAGGAGGACGTCTCTTATGGTTTCTGCAAAGTCCTCACACAGTCCCTTGGTAATTGAAGCGGTGGTATTGCAGGACGCGGTGCAGCGTAGGGCATCTGGCCGTTTCCGACCAGTTTGTGCTATTGCGGCTACGAGCATAGCATACATCGCTATAACAATGAGGAGGTCCAGAAGGCTTCACATGAAGCGATACCGGGTAGGAAGGGGGGCTACAGGGAAACCTATGGTGTCACTGGTAATAATATATGGGCATTGGCGACCATGAGTAAGGATCTTGGGACGCACGCTGCTTTGTTGGTAGCTCCAATCTAACGATCTCGTATTCGGATGATTATGAGAATCAAGCTGTGGTCTTGATTGTCGATAGATGATGGCTATAAAGACGGAAGAATAATAGACTGCCATACTTTTCCGTAGGGTGCTAAAACCAACACATCAAGACGAGCAGACGCGGCAGGAGATTCCGGTTTGGGATAGCGGCTAGCCAGGTTCGGGCACGAGGTCAACGACATCATCTGTCAAAATCTGCAGGCTTTTTCGTACGGTATATGTTCAAAATCATCAATCGATGCGGATGGATGTAATGCGATGTAGTACTCTGCACAGACCCACCAAGCCCGCTATGCCAATGTAGAACCTCAAGAACGCCTCTACAGCTATGGTACACACTCGTATCCTCATGTGCACTCACTCATCTGCCTGTGTGTGTGTGTGCGTGTGTGTTGCTCATGTGAAATGTCTGAAAGCTGGGCCGGATACAAGACAGTTGACCACAACACCGGCGTAGGGCATATGGTGGTCAAATATTTCATCTCTTCCGACTGAGCTTCTTGTAATTGGTCTCTTGTACAGAGCCTTCGCTCTCTTCATCGGAGCTGACCTCTTCCTCGCTGACCTCTTCTGAGTCGAGGCCATCGCTGCTGTTGTCTTCGGCTGAAGTTGCCTCCTCGCCAGAACTTTCTTCCTCTTCTTCATCATCATCGAGTTCCACGTTGTCTTCATCTTCCGACTCTTCGCTGTCGGAATTATGCGGGACTCCATTCGACAGCAGAGGATCCCTGCCAGCGCTGGACCCGGTGGCTTTTGACCCCGAGGCCAGAGATTTGGCTCCTCTAGGAGTTGGGGCCGACCCGTTTAAGCCGTGGCCGTCTGTCTCGGGCTCACTGTCGCTCCAGTCGTCATCTTGACCGTCTATGTATAGTACGGCAGCCTCATCTTCGTCGTTGATGCCATTAGCAGCGTGATTTGCAGCTTGCATCTCTTTTCGCAGCTCGAGCTGTTGTTTCAGCATGTCCAGCTTGCCCTGCAAGTGCAACAGCGGTTGCAGACCGCTCGCTCGCTCCCGTACAACCTGACGCAACGATCGCACCTGCCGCATGACGTCCGGCTGTGCTGCAAGGTAGGCGCCATGCGCGACCAGTGACCAATGGATCCAGACCTTGAGTGGGCCAGTCCTTCCAGGCCGTTTGTAGATGCGTTCGGCTATCCGTCGAAGGAGGACTGCGACATGCTGAGACTGCAGGCGCTNGAACAGTGGATTTGATGGTTGCCACATCGGTCGATTGTAGACAGCTCTCGAGCAGCTCCCGATCGTCAGTCTTCAAGGCCTGTGTCAGGACTGTGGTCAAGGAGGTGCCAGATAGAGGGAGCAGGGACGATTGGAGCTGGCCCTGGGCATTTGCTTGCAAGGCGGCGGAGGCCGGCGCTGACGCCTGAACGTCGATCGTGCCAGGGTATCGCGCCTGCAAGAGGTCTGCGAATGAAGGCTCCTCGGTAGGAGGATGCTCGTCGCCGTCCGAAGCATCTTGCATCTCGGTGTCATTTGCTGGAGCGGCGTCCTCTTCGTCGTCATATGCTGAGGAGGCATCGTTCACGTCGTCGTCGTCGTCGTCATCATGGTCTGATCCGTCCTGTGCGTCGGCGTGGACGCCATTGGCATGAGCCAAGCTGGCACGAGACTCGTCAGGAGTGGTGAGGTTCTTGGTTGAGACACCATTGGTGAGTCGGGCGTCTATGCGTCTGCCCTGCCTCGCATCCTCGTCGACCAGAAACGCAAGGGCAGGCTTTTGCGGCACGTGAGGGGAATCAGCAGTTTTCCGTCTCTTGGAGGAGGAAGCGGCAGCGGCAGAGGCAGCCGAAGGGCGGGTGCGGGATCGTTTTGCGGCACTCATGGCGACAGCATGTTCGAGAAGGGGAGGTTGATGTTGGGCGGTAAGGCAAACAGAAGACTGATCGCCGACACAGCAAGCCAAGCAGCAGAGCANGGCGCCGAGATGGGATTGCAATTTTCTTGCAGCTACCGCACGGACCTGCAGCCGAGGGCAGGCTCTACGTCTGAGTCTGGGGTTAGTCAGCCTCTGCTTCGGTTTACCTTCCCATGCCGCTTGGCACTGCGTATGTCGCTAAGGTAAGTACCTACTTACCTAGGTCTCTACTGTATATGCTTCGTTGATCTGTGAATGTCCATAGTGGGTACCTACCTGCCTACCTAGGCAAGTTACCCAGGTAGGTAGGCGTGCTTGTTTTGCCATTGGCTGTCCGCTATATGCTACAGTATAGGTACAGTACGTTATATGGGTATGGGGATGGAGAGGCTAATGAGTGTGTGCTTACCGTTGGTGGTGACGGTCGTGGGCGACGGCTACGCATCTGCCATCGTTGTTGCTGTTGCAGCGATGGATGTAGAGAGCGTGGCAAGACTTAGGTAGCATTCCCAGATTGGATCCAGTGCTGCATTCTGTTATGCAATGTACGCCGCTGTGCTGTGGTGTGCAGCGGGGTGGCAGCACGGAAGGCAGAATCACGTGCCCGAAGATGACGGGAATGACGAAAACGAAGAGGGAGACCAACCTTAGCCAGCTGCGCCGGGACGAACCGTACCGGCAGGCTAATGCGAAAAGCCTCATTTAATTTGCGACGAAGTTCCTCATTCAACACAAGGACGAGACGAGACGAGACTATACTACCTGCCCTCCGTCCTCTGCTCACTCGCATCGCATCGCATCCTCTACTCTCTGCTCTCGCCTGCTCGCTGCTCCCTCCAACATCTTCTCGCCTGCTGACCGAGGTAGGTGCATGCCCCCTACCCTACCTGCCCTACCTACCCTATCTACCCTACCCTACCCTACCCTCCACTCTACTGCACACTGTCACCGCCGGACGTCCCTGCACACCGTTCCACCTCCACCTCCCTTCCGCCGCTTACCCACCCCCCCTACCTGATCAGAGTCGAGAAGTCAACCACACCTCGATACAAATGCCTATTGTTTGGTGTTTTGTGCACCACGTTATTAC